>CM061142.1:439213934-439703737 GCA_030789695.1 Scilla litardierei | reverse complement strand
TGGAGGACAAAAGACGTAGATGGACCAACTGAGGTGGAAGCACCATCAGCTTTAGATGCTGTAACTTTCAATGCTGCCTTGGATTTCTCCTTAATGCTATCATTGATAGGGGCCCCTGGATGGGTACGCTTACTGAGAGATAGGGGAACCCTAACTGGGTGAATACATGGGTCAACATGGTGGGATAGATGAGCTAAGATGTATCCAATATCTGATCAAGTATGACATGTACCCAATTTACCTGGATCCCTCCAAGAAGAGCATACAGAGCTCTGTGATACTTATCTGATAAGTAATCAGCTGATCATGTCTTAAGGAGTAGGTTGGATTTGAGAATGAGATTTCTGATCCAACCTAGGGGACAAAGGTCACCGGGCTTAAGAGATGAGGATATACGCTGTGTAACCACAGTGAAAATCTTTTACAGTATGCCCTGGTTTACATGTCAATCTCGATGTCACTCAGGAGTTGGCCAGTAGATGGAATGTGAAGAATTGTTCCCAATAATTCAGCCCTGAGAACAATAGGGTACCATGAACCACGGTATCTAGGTGACTGATCTCGTCCCTAACACGATTTGCATAAAACAATCGAACCTGATTTGGATAAAAGAATGTGGTCTTGGTGTCTCACCAAATCTCCAATAACCCAGCATGCCCAAAGACCTCTGACAATCCAAAGATGTGGGAGAATGTGATGTATCTCTCTGGGATAAACTTGGCATGAAGAAGATTGACGTAACGCGTCTGATACTCTTGATTATGGCATACTAGAAGAGGGATAACCGTCTGATACAAATATTGATCTTGAGATTATGGCTGTGTGGAAGATGATGGTTGATCTCACGATCGATTTGTTGTAAGAAGCACCTGATGCGACACATCAAGAGGGATTGTTCTCTTAGTCCGATTTCTCCTGGTTAGAATCTGATGATGTTCGACTGGAGGAGATGGTGAACGAGCCGAACATTTGAAGAGAGTGGAGATCGATTTAGTTTTGATGGAGACAGATGGAGAGACAGACGAAAGTAATAGTTTCGCTTAAACCTTAGTCTAGCGAATAGAAGTTATATAACGATCGGGGAATAAATCTTAGTGGTTCGATCAAAAATTTGATCTGACTTAAGAGCCTTTGATAGATGTCTGGAGTGAAGTAACCAGGCGTTTGGAGAACTCACGAGATGGAGAGACTATATAGAGCCGAGCGTCTGGATCAAGCACATCAGACGTATGGTCGATAGAATCTAGATGATGTAACTTAACAGTTATGATGATCAGGCATCTGTAGCTGGCTGATCAGGCACCTGACAAACTCTCCAGTCGTCTAGTATGGCATCATCAGACGACTAATTTTTTGAAGTCTAAAGATGATTGCTCTTGGAAAAATTCGACAGACTGACAATTCTACTATCAGGCATCTGTAGTACACTATCCACGCGTCTGATAAATGGTTCAGGCATCTGGTAGAACATCATCAGACATCTGGTCAGATGGAAAATTCTGAGAGACAGAAATGTCTTATATGTTAGACGTCTGGTTCCATTACACCTGGCGTCTGACTTACATCATAGAGCTTGGGTTGAACCTAGAAGGATTTCTATATGAATTCTCTAGCTAGATTATATATGCAAACATCTTCACTATGCATTTATCAATGCTAATCAAATACATAGATAATCTACTAATATGATATCATCTCAAGTCATTAAATACATAATGCTCAGAAAGAATTATAGGAAACACATATATCTCATGAGTGAATTACACAACTTATGATATATATATATATATATCCAAGAGAATTCAACAAATAACATGAGCATATCATAGCATTAAATGAAATATAGTAGACGTATGGAAAATGATCTTCTAGAGTTCACATTCACCCATAATACCACATTCTCTCCTAAGCCTCACAAAAGTGTCTTCCTTGAGTAGCTTGGTGAAAATGTATGCAATTTGGTTTTGGGTGTCGATGTACTCTAGATAAACATCCTTCTTGAGTACATGATCATTAATGAAATGATGTCTAATATCAATGTGTTTGGTATGAGAGTGTTGTACCGGGTTCTCGGAGAGACAAATGGCACTTTGGTTATCCACCATAATAGGACATGTGTCACACTCAATACCATAGTCTTTAAGTGTTTGTCTCATCAATAAAACTTATGCACAACTGACTCATCTCAAAAGATGTGAGTGCTACTCTCAAGTGTATGAGATCAAACAAGTAATAATCCTGGTGAGTACAGGTATCATATCCACGAGACAACTGACCTATAAAACCACACATTTCAGTTTATAAAGAGCACTAAAATGATAATAAACGACCACCTTTCAGAAATAAAAGTAATGGTGTCGAGGGTTTTTAATACGAAAACAAAATCCTACGATAATTACGATGAATTCGAAACTAGGGTACCAATGTGGAGATATGTGTCGGTTGTGATTTTGTTAGGGTGTTTGCAATCAATGATTATTAATATCTTTTCTATAAATCAACGTTTCATCCGGATAGGGCATGAGAACGTTGGAAAGTATGGCGATAAAGCATAGAATAATATGACAAGAAGTAATCACATAAAATATCGATTTCATAAAAAAATACACACAAGTGCCATCTCGGGTCACGATACGTCCTCTTAGATCACATCAAGAATAAGTCTTATTCAGATCATATTCGATTCAAGCATGCACACGTCTCCTATAACATACTCAAACAAGATATACATATAAATCAATGAAATACACAATTTTGATGTGAATATAGGGCGAAAAGATATTAAATCAAGGATTACAAAGCCCTAACTACATCACAACCAACACATATGGACATTAGCCACGTACAGAGAGAAAATAAACCATATTATAGACAAATACATGTTCAAATACTCAAATTATGTGAGAAATACACTAAATACGAGAGAAAAGATAGGAAAAATATCACCAAATTCCTCCAATTGGACCCCAAATCTCCTTCGACAATAGCTCCTAGCCTCTGTCTCCAGGGCCTAAAAAACTCAAGGTTAAATATGCTCTCTAGAGCTCAAAATACGCAAAGAATACCCCTCAAACCCTTAGAAATACGTATTTATATAGGCATTGCGGGTTTTCCAACCGTTAGCGGGTCCAACCTGCTTAAAAATCATGAAAAACCCAAAACTAAAAGCTGCTAGAAACTGTCAGCCATCGATTGAAGCGAGATTTAATGTGGCTTTGCCACATGGTCACGCTAAGTGGATCAGCGCCCGCTTCATTCTTTCGCCCGCTCAGTAAATTCGAACTCACTTGGGATTCGTTTTCTCCCAATGGATGAGAGATCGCTCAGCCACCATTTTGCCACGTCGCCCTCCTGAAGCCTGCATTCAGCATCCGATCTGAGGTTGCCTCGGGGATAACTCGTGATCTTTAGATCTTTGATCAATGGTTCCGCTAGCGCCGCGTCTACCCCGTTTGCGTCCATCCGATCTGAGTGGGAAGCTGCTCAGATGGTGCCTTGTGGCAGCAACTTGGAGTGGTATAGAGTACGGTCGTCAGCCGTATATACTCATATTTTGGCATATTTCTTCATTTTAAATAGTATTTTGCATTCAAAAATTCATAGAAATTAGCACAGTTCTTAGGAAAATACGAATCACTAGCCATTGGAATCGTGAGACCGAGATCTACACAATAAAAATACTTAAAAGATCAGAATACTTAGTATATTGCTATTTTGTGCATAGAATAAGAGTATGCTCTAATAAATAATAATAATCTAAATACGATCATATTAGAGGTTAAATAAGCATCATATACACACAAAATGGCACTAGAAGAGATGTTAAATATGCAATATTTACCCGAAATCACACCTCCCAACTAGCGTTTTGCTAGTCTCTGGCAAAAGAAAGTGATTAAGTCGGATGATTATTAAAATATTAAATTCTATCAATCGCTTATGGCATGGCACAATTATATGCTTTCCAACATGATTTTGACCATCAATATACACAATACGTGAAGAAGATCAATCAAATGATATTTTCCCTAATTTAATTTGAATAAATAACATGTGAGCATTGTTTTGCGCAAGCAAAAGTAAGACACGACGTCATATCCTAGTTTTCTTATTTCCAAGGAATTGGAATCGTGTAAAAGATCGTTTAATTTGTGAGCGTTGAGTTTTCTTTGTTTATTCACCATGTCTTTCTTTTTTAATTTTTTGTAACTTAGAATGATCCATGTAACGAGCTTTCAGTTAATAAATAATAGGTCGGATGACCTTCAGGCATTAGGCTTAGAAGAGCCCTTTGATCCTAATAGCTCGAATTATCTAAGTTTTTATTATATATTTTTAATGCACTCATTATTGTCCATCTTTCGACACGAATCTCCAATGCTTCTTGAGGCACGAAGACCCGTCTAATTAATAAACTCAAGGGGACGGTGCATTTCATTCTTTTTCTCATATTTTTTTTTTCAGTTTTTTCAGTTTTTTTTGTAAGCAACTCAACTCTCATCCATCGAACCCAATTAAAATCAGCATGAATAATGACCAAATTCCCCTTCAATTTGAAAACTAATCCAATCAATCATATCCACTTTAAGCTTATACATCGCAATAACTTGCATGAAATAAATTCAAACTATTTTGAGACACTAATCATGACAATTTAAATTTTTCATAAACAACATATTAATTATTAATTCCGTGAAGGGAAAATAATTAATTCAAGCCATAAGCAATTTTTAGAATTCTATTAATGCATAGTCATCCGCTAAGTGGTATGTGAAGGAGTTTTGAATGATGAGAATTGGTGATGGAACTTTTCTCTCATTTTATTAAAAGAAGAACAAAAATCCTAAGGTCTCATACACTCCCCCCAACTAAAGATGGACATTGTCCTCAATGTTGAAAAGGGTACGAGTTTATTCAAAAGCAATTGTCCTCGAGAGCATATAGAAATCTACGCTAATGGAATGAACACACCATGGTCAAATGGCGAATCACAGATCTTTATTAGTGGAGGAAGTTGTTCTATCTACTCCTTGCGCTCCTCGGCGAGTATTCTTCCCCCATTACCTAAATTGGATCCCAGCAATGTAACTTCCATCATCTCTATAAACTGTTTAACTATGTCCTGTGAGAGATGAGTTACGTCAATCCAATTTAGTCTTAAATTCTTTGCAATAAACATATTCCAAATATATTCATCAAAGTACGTAAATTAAAGTAAAGTATGTTGATGACTACTCCATGAAAGAGTTGCACTACTCTCGGTATGATGCTCAACCATGAGGGAGAGAAATGAATGATTTTGGAAAAAACTGGGTGAAAGAATGGTTTGGGCTCCATATTGATAATCTCTAAACTCATGTCCCTAATTGTCTCCTCCTCCTGTTAATCCAAAATTGATAGCTCGTCCTCTCCTTTGCACACACTTCTTTCCATGTTAATATTTAGATTTGTGCTTTCATCGTAACATGGCTCGCTCGGTATACCTACAATTGAAGATGAACTCACATTAGATACTTGAAGTTGAATTTCAAAAGAATTACTTTCTTCTAAGCAAGTGGCAATCAAAGTAAAATTTTCAATTGATTCTTGAATTTTCCGACTCCGAGCAAGGAAATTTTCTTGGAATTGATGGGATTTAGCCTCCTGTGTTTGAATGAGAATTTGAATTTCCTCCTTCAAGGGTTGTAAATGTATGCCTACGCTTTGCTCTTTTTAATCAAGGCATGCTCTAGTGTCATCGCAAGAAGGCTCCTTTGAATCATGCTTTGAAGTCTCTTTCATGATTTGATCATTCTCTTGTAATGAGTCTATGTACTTCCATGCCTCTGTCGACGTCATGAATCCCAAAAATTCTAGCAGCTGTGGTCGTAGTCCAAATGAGAAGGACTCCATAAGCTCTTTGTTTGTGTACCCATGTTGCGGATAGCCAATTATTATATCTATGAACCTCCTCCAGGCTTGATGGAAAGTTTCACAGTCTCTCTGATTGAAATTAACGATCATGAGCTTCTCCATCCTATACTTGTGTGCAACAGCACACTCTGCATCATACCAATTATCTGTGCCATAGAATTTCATGTATTCCATTCTTTGAATTTTTTAAAAGAAAACAAAAAACTAATAAAAGTCCTAAGCTACAAGATGGAAGGGTCTCACTAATATTCCTCCGTACAAGCTGAAATTATGGATAACAAGAATCGTTGTCTCCGACAACAACGCCAAAAACTTGACTCGTCTCCAAATATGCGAGCGCTGCTTCCAAGTGTAGGAGATCGAACAAGTAATAATCCTGGTGAGTCCAGGTATCGAATCCACGGGACAACTGACTGTAAAAACACAGATTTCAGTTTATAAAGAGTACTAATTTGATGAGAAAATTACCACCTTTCGAAGATGAGAGAATTGTATCAAAAGTTTTAAGTACTAAAAAGTGATCCTAAAATAACTACGGGAAGGTTGATTTAGGGTATCAATATGAAGAGTATTTGTCGGTTTTGATTTCTTTAGGGTATTTGCAATCAATAATTAATAACGTCTTTTCTATAACTCAAAGTTTCATCTGGCTAGGGCATGAGAACGTCGGAAAATATAGCGATAAAGTGCATAAAATAGTGCCAATGAGTAATCACGTACATTATCAATTTCATGATAAAAATACGTAAAGAAAGAGCTTATGGAGTCCTTCCTCTTAGGACTACAACCAAAGCTACTTGAATATTTAGGAGTCATGACGCCGACAGAGGCTTGGAAGTATATGGAGTCCTTACAAGAGAATTATCAAATCATGAAAGAGACTTCCGAGCGTGATCCAATGGAGCCTTCTTACGATGACACTATGGCATGCCTTGATCAAGGAGAGCAAAGCATAGACGTACCTTTGCAACCCTTGAAAGAGAAAGTTCAATTACTCATTAAGACACATGAGGCTAAATCCCATCGATTCCAAGAAAATTTCCTTGCTCGGTGTCGGAAAATTCAACAATCAATTGAACATTTTATTTTGATTTCCACTTGCTTAGAAGAAAGTAATTATTTTGAAATTCAAATTCAAGTATCTAATGTGAGTTCATCTTCTATTGCAGGTATACCGAGCGAGCCATGTCATGTTGAGAGCACAAATCAAAATATTAACATGGCAATAAGTGTGTGCAAAGAAGGAGAGGATGAGCTAGCAATTTTGGATGAACAGGAGGAGGAGATGACTAGAGACATGAGTTCAGAGATTATTAATATGGAGCCCGAACCGTTCTTTCCCCCAGTTATTTCCCAAAATCTTTCATTCCTCTCCCCCATGACTGAGCATCATACCAAGAGTAGTGCGATATCTTCAGGGAGTAGTCATCAAAGTGCTCTATGTTATTTTACTTACTTTGATGGCTACATTTGGAACATTTTTGTTGAAAAGCATTTGACCTGCGGCAATATATTCTGCTTCGGTGGTAGAAAGAGATACCGAATTTTGTTTCTTGGAGAACCAAGACACAAGGGAATTTACTAAGAAATGGCAAGTGCCACTAGTACTTTTCCTATCAGATTTACATCCGACAAAATCGGCATCGCTAAATGAAACTAGTTCATAAGTGCATGACTTCGGGTAAAATAATGCATAGTCAAGTGATTGGTTTAAATAAGGAAAAATCTGTTTGACTGCAATCAAATGTGATTGTTTTGGTCGTGATTGATAACATGCACATAAGCATACTGAAAACATAATATCGGGTCTACTTGCGGTAAGATAGAGTAAACTACCTATCATACCTCGATATTAACGAATGTCAACATCCGTTCCACTTTCATCTTTATCAAGATACGTTGTCGTGCTCATTGGGTGAAGAAGATCCCATTCCAAAGCGTTTGATCAATTCTCCTGTGTACTTAGTTTGGTGGATGAAGATCCCTTGCTCCAATTGACGAATTTAAAGTCCTTGAAAGTAGGTAAGATCTCCCATGTGGCTCAATTCAAATTTATCTTGCATGGATTTAGCAAACTCTTGACAAAGTGTAGAGTTAGTAGAACCAAATATAATGTCATCAACATATATTTGAATTAACAAAATGTCATGATCAAAATACTTAGTGAAAAGTGTTGAATAAACATCACCCATATTGAAACCCAAATCAACAAGAAAATTCTTTAGACGATCATACCGTGCTCTAGGGGCTTGTCTTAACCCATAAAGAGCTTTCTTGAGTCTAAACACATGATTTGGTGATTTTATGTTTATAAAGCCGGGTGGTTGTGAAACATATACTTCTTCAACAACATGTCCACTCAAAGATGTACTTTTCACATCCATTTGAAAGAGCTTAAAATTCTTAAAAGATGCAAATGAAAATAAAAGTCTAATAGATTCTAATCTATCTACCGGGGCAAAAAATTCATCAAAATCTATACTTTCTTCTTGACGGTAACCTTGTGCTACTAACCTTGCCTTGTTCCGGATGACGACTTCATTTTCATCTATCTTGTTTTTGAAGATCCACTTTGTTCCAATGACATTGTGGTCTTCCGGAGGAGGAACTAATTCCCAAACATCGTTCCTTTCAAATTGGATGAGTTCTTCTTCCATAGTAATGATCCATGAGCTATCCTTACCAGCTTATTCAATTCTCTTTGGTTCTATGGTTGAGACTAAAGCACAATGTGTGAATCGTTCCACCCTTGACCTTGTACGGACTCCATCTTCAATATTACCTATCACTTGATCATGTGGATGGTTTGGAATCGTAGTAAATTCTTGGGTAACCCTTGATCATTAGAAACAAACTCACTTCCATCATTAGTAAGGTTAGTCACAATAGAATCATCTAACTTAACATTATTCAAAGAATCACACAAAAATTCAACATTCTCATCAAGGTGAGATAATGGAACATTGAAGTTCTCATAAAAAGAAATGTGACGTGATTCTACAACTGTTAAGGTTCTTTTATTGAATATCTGATAGGCCTTGCTACGATCGGAATAACCTATAAATATTCCTTCATCGAAACGTGAATTAAACTTGTCCAAATTACCGTGTGTGTTCTTAATAAAATATTTAGAACCAAATACACTGAATTTTATTATAAAACAATTAATAACAAGTTTTGTTTATGCGGGGTCTCACAAGTATCCTATTTAGCATATAGCATGCGACATGAACGGCTTCTGCCCAAAATTGAGAACCGATGCGGCTATCACTAAGCATAGTGCATGCACACTCAATGAGTGTTCTTTTTTTCTTTCCACAACACTATTTTGTGGTGGAGCATGGGGGGAAGGCAAATGTGTGAGTTATCCCGTTCTCATCAAAAAAATTAGAGAATAGTTCATTATCAAATTCAGCTCCATGATCACTACGAATGGTGACAATGAATGTGCCTTAAATCTTTTGAACTTTCTTAGATAAAATAACAAATTTCTCAAGTGCCTCATTCTTACTATTCAAGAACTTCACCCAAGTATACCTAGAGAAATCATCAACAACTACAAGTCAATAGAATGCATTTTCTAAGGATGCAACTCTAGTAGGCTCAAATAAATCTACATGTAAAAGCTCTAGATGCCTAGAAGTAGATGTTACATTCTTAATCTTAAATGACGATTTATGGAGCTTGCCTCGTTGGCATGAATCACAAAAACTTTTCTTATTAAAAGAAAGTTTCAGAAAACCTCTTATTAGTTATGCTTGGACAACTTGTGAAGATGCTTGAAGTGTACATGACTAAAGCATCGATGCCTCAAAAGTTGTTCATTCGAGTGAACAACCAAGAATTGGTCTTGTGAGTGTGAGTGTGTGTGTGGAAAATCCAAAATATAAATATCCTTTTGGCGTGTGCCACTAAACAAAATGCTATCATTAGCATTATCAAGAATACTACACAATCCAGCACCAAAGTTAACTTTGTAACACTTGTCACATAGTTGACTAATAGAGATAAGATTGTGATTTAAACCATCTACAAGATAAAAATTCTCTATGAGATGTTTAGAAGTATTAACAACTTTACCAATTCCTATGATGGATCCCTTCTCATTGCCTCCGAAAGTAACCGTTTCACCATTCTTGATGCTGATAACCTTGGAGAGCAAACTTGGGTCTCCCGTCATAGGTTTGGAACACCCACTATTGAGTATCCAACCATTTTCTTTGCATTTAGAGAAATCTTTTGCCATATTGCCCTTTTTCCTCTTCTTGGGTACCTATAGAATACACCATAAGCACATGCTACCCAAGCATGTTAGGTCTAAGGGGATTAACCCTTTGGAAACCAAGTCCAAGTGGACTTTGGCTTCCCAACATAGTTCTCATTATCTATAACATCTCTAAAATATGATTGCATATGCATTCCTTTATCATACATGCTAGTATGTTTGGGACCCCAAATCAAATGACTCTTGGGAGTCCTATGCCTCATGGGTGCATGCATTTGAGGAGAATATGTAGTAGGAGCATGCGGCATGTGAGCCAGTGAATGAATATACACATTAGGGTGTATATGAGCATGTGGGTGAGTACGTGTTGGTGCATACCCATATTATGATGCATGTGGATAAGATATGTGATGAGGTGCATGATACATACCACGTGGTCTTGCACTGTGTGTCCATGCATTATGAGCATTCACATGATTTTTTCACATTCGGTTTATATGCATAAGGAGCATATGAATGTGAAGCATGGTAAGAATGTTGATAAACATGTGTATAATCATGAGCATGCAGTGGTTGAGCATAACCATGCGGATGAGTAGGGGTGCAGCCATTTGATTTTCTCATATGTGTGTTTGCACATGTACGATGATGTGATGCATAAAACTCATCATAATTAGGAGCAAAATATGACGGTGTTCTCCTATGTGGTTGGGTGCGTGTGTACATATAGGCATGTCCCTTCTTTGATTGTCCACCCTTGGTGGGTTTTGTACCAAATGAGTGTGTTACCGAAATGGTGCTAGTCTTGGTGGATGTATTACCCAAGAGTTTTGATGCTCTACTATTGGATGCACCACATGATGGCCTCACAAAATCAATAGTTGCTCCACTATAAGATGTGCGATAAGTGGAAGCATTATCCTTTGAATATCCAAGTCCTCCGCGGTAATTTGTGGGAAGTTGGTTTTCTAATATTGTGTTCAATTTGTCCATCCCTTTGTTTATCAACATTAGAGGACATGAGCTCATATCTCTTCATAAGTGTCGAGAGAATAGTATCCAATGTGGATACATGAGTATTGAGCTCGAGCACTTGGGTTTTAAGGGAAATGTTCTCATTTCCTAAAAGTGTGTTTTGAGATCGAAGTGTTCAATCTTAAAAAAGTCACAATCACTAAGTTGTACCTTGTCCAATTGTGATTTAAGAAAAATAACTTCATTTCTCGACCACTCATTTTGAGAGACCAAAATTGCCTTCTCATCAATAAGTGAAATATGCGAATTGTCCTCATGTGGTGTGATATTCATAGAGGATGTGGAAAAATATGTAGAATTATATATAGTTACCTTGTCCCTATTGGCATCCTCTCTTGTCGTGTTGCATACATGCTCAACCTTTTCTTTCTCATTCTTACGTATGCATTGGTCTCCTTCATGAGTGGCAAGAACATGCTTACAAATTTGATGAGCCGTCTTGCACCTTGATATATCATAAGACTCACGAGCCTCCAATGTGTAGAGAAGAAGGTCCATTGTGTTGGCATTGTTTGCATCGTCATTGATTTGATCAAGTGTCCACTTAGAGGAATCTTCTTCCGTTGGCACAACGTAATTCTTCTCCACCATTCTCCAAAGCGAAATGCTTTTGAGAAAAACTACCATCCTCAACTTCTAAAGTTTGTAGATGGATCCATTGAGGAGCGAAGGTTGAATGATGGATCATCCTTCGCCAATAGATGATGCACCAATGTGATTGTTGTTGTTGCTTATAGTCGACATAGTTTGAAAACCTTGCTGTGCTACCAATTGTAGGACCTGAAACTATAGGAAAAACACTAGAGATGGGTGAAAAGTGCTTTTTATAAAACTTAATAAGGAATTTATGCCGAATTAAATATCCATTATGCAAATTTTAGTACGGAATAGAGAAAGAGAGCAACAATACATGGAATACAAGCGCAAACAAATGATATACCCTGGTTCGGATTTACCGAGTCTTCCCGACTCTCTTGAATCCTACTCCAACAATCCACTAGCAACCCGCTAGTGATTAGTATTACCACTAATGCCCACTTGTGAAAACCAGACAAGTGCAAATCAATACAACTTTCTTCCACTTCCCACAAACTGGGAATGGACTACTCTCACAATCGAGAGGAACCTTTCTTCCACTTCCCACAAACCAGAAATGGACTACTCTCACAACTGAGAGAAACCTTCCATCAACTTCCCACAAACCGGGAATGAACTTCTCTCACAACCGAGAGGAACTTCTCAAATATCAAGAGAAAGATAAAAGGAAATATGAAACAACTTCAAAACATATGCCTTGAATATTAATCTTAAGAATTAGGCAATAAGGTGTGTGTGATGTGATCTAAATGATAAGAGTGAGAGAACTTACTAACTTGTCTTAAGATGTGTAGCAATGAATGCTAGAAGCTGATCTTGAAAGCTTTGGAGACAAGTTGATCTTTAGAGCTTGAGTTAGAATTGCTTTGAATGCTCTTGAATGCTCTAGTTGAGAAGTTACCGACTTGGGATCACTTGAGAGTGTATTGAATGAAGTCTTAGATGCTTAGCTAACCTCTCAAGTCAAGAAATTAAAGCGTTATTTATAAGCCAAGGAAATCTGCTCAAAATTAGATAAAGAGCCCAAGCATTTAATGCTTCAAACGGCTATTAACGGGCAGAAATCCTAGTCACCAATCGCCTGAAGAAGAGCGACCAGTCGGCTGATGTACTGTTCTTACTAGGCATTAAATGCAGTCTAACAGACATATACCAGATGGTGGAAGAAGACTTCATAGACATCTGGTCCATTGTTAAGTCGTCTGTCACACATGCATCAGACGTTTGATTATATTGACAGTGATCAACACTTAGTTACTGTAATAGTTGGTCCGACTGCCCAGGCATCTGATGCTCATCATCCAGACATCTGGTCTACTGTTCAGACGTCTGGTAATACAACTTCAGATGCCTAATCAAGACTAACTGTAGAAATGAGCTACTGTAAATATTTGCACTAATTTTCCAGACGTCTGATGTATGTTATCCAGAGGTCTAATTTTTGTTAGTCATCAGAGGCCAAGTGACTGGACATTCGGCTAGAATTATTCAGATGTCTGGAGATCATCCTCTAATCGTCTGACGATTTGTGTAGACGTCGTTAATTAGAACTTCAGGCGTCTGGTCATGATAGGGTTTTGGAGATCTAAATGTTTATGAGCACTAGCCGTCTAGAGGCAAAGCACTAGACATCTGGGTGGGCTGAAAAACTCTTCTGTGTGTTTATGCAAGTTCTAACCCTATGACACTTAATGATATATGATCTAAAGTCTTTTGTGAGTGTCATGATTGATATTCTAATGAGTCTATTCAAGGCTTAACATGCTAGTTCAACTAAGATTCAAAGAAAGAAGGTTTACATATTTATCCCCTTCACTTCCTATTGAATGCCTTGAAGACTTCCTTTGAGCTTGTGAAGTTCAACACTTTGACTTTCTTGAGATCACTCTTTGATGACCATAGAGCTTTGTTGATTTCAACGTTTTGACTCCTTGCGTTCACTCCTTGATATCCATGCTTCATTGATTGATGTCCTTACATCAATTGTCTAAGTCATCTTGTTCATTTGATATAACTTTAGTTTTATTGAGGATGCTCTTCTTAACTACAAAACATATGGATTGGTCATAATTGATTATGTTTGTTTATCATCAAAACCACATTGGAGGATCCAATATTCAACAAACTAGAAGTGTGCAAATGCAAATACAACAATGCAAACTGGTTTAGTCTTCCTAACCTACTCGAGTTCACAAGCTCTCTGCTTGAGATTTTCCACTATCACATCTTGCAATATTACAGAAGAAACCTTGTAACTTGGCAAACACCATTGCTAATTGCTAACCACATTCTCAACACCCTAACATTAAAAACCACTCTTTAAACCAAGAACAACACCTCACATTGAGTAAAGTTTTGTAGAGCAAAAGATTACACATCGCATATAGCCTTAAAAAATTATGTATGTGGATACTA
Organism: Scilla litardierei; assembly: GCA_030789695.1. Classification (NCBI taxonomy): domain Eukaryota; kingdom Viridiplantae; phylum Streptophyta; class Magnoliopsida; order Asparagales; family Asparagaceae; genus Scilla; species Scilla litardierei. Next base: position 439,689,552 of record CM061142.1, on the reverse strand, counting down.
AGTGCCTAAGGAGAGGAATTTATATTCCATAGGATATGTGCACTGGAGAGTAGAAATTAGTGCTCTTATTCTTTTCTTGGCTCACAATGGATATAGAAGATCTAAAGCAATTTTAGCCAAACAAAATGATTTTCCCTTTTATGTTTCATGTCCAATAACTAAGAATTATTCTCTATTTACATAGGGAAAATTTTGTGAAAGGAAATGTCCAAATAGCACTCTACAATGGCTAGAAAATGACTAGTTTCTCAATTTCAACTTAGTCACCGACTAATTGATAAGTCGACTAGTGAATGATCATTAGTCATCTAGCATTTCTTCATTTTTCGACTAATGGTTTTTCAGTTGTAGACTTAATTGAGCTAGCCAGCTCGGGCTCCCAGCCCGAGCCACGGGCTCAGGTTGCATGCGAGCACTGGCTCGGGTGCAACCCTAGCAAGGTTGGGCTCAATCCATTAAGTTGGGGTTTTGGTATTGGGTCATCTTTGCCAACAGATTTGAAGGGTCAAATGACCTCGAAAATTGATGTTGACAACTTCTATACGCTCTTGGTACGAAGCTATTTGAGATGAGAGCTTAAATGGCTTCTTGATATCACTAGAGAGGGAGAAACAATTGCTGAAAGTTAGGCCTCCGCAAAGAGGGAAACTTAAGCCCAAAAGTTTCTCGAAATAGTCCCACATTGGATATGACTTGGAGAAAGGTTTAGCTCATCCTATAAATAGGGGTCAATCCCTTTCCTCCAAATACACAAGTTTTTCCATATTTTTGATCAAAGGAGCTCTTCATATTTCAGAGAGCAAACCTCGATCTAAAGGACAAAATTTAGTACTTCCACCTTTTCCTCTTTACTTATTTTTAGATTCTAGCAAGACTTGAAGGGAGATTAGATTATATTTGAAACTTGGCAGAGATTCCAGGCGAGGTGAAACTTTCTTGGGCAAGTGGAAGCTCGGCGACGAGGCGTTGATCGCTTCGAAAAAAGTGATTCAAAGGAATTGTTTTTGCAACCGCAAGAACAAATGTATAATCTTTATAATAGTGGCTAATTTCTCTTAGAATATAATAGCATTTTTATAGATCTATCCTTGAGATGATGGTTTGCCCACCACCTAGATAGTATATATCATGCATAGGTTTTGTTTTTCCATATGGTTCTTTAATAAAAATGTGATTTTTATTTTTATTTGCTTCTGCTCCCCTCCCACATCTATTATGCCTTGGCCCAGCTGGCACAACAAGTATGGGGAATAGCGAACAACCTGGGACATCTCCCTGCACAGCCTGAGCAAAACACGAGGATGATGAATGTCGTAATACTACGAAGTGGAAAGCAGTTGTCGAGGCCATCTGTCATCATCAGTCCCTAAAATGAATGCTCCATTCCTAACAAGAACATCAACCCTGAAGAACCAAGAAGGAGGAGGAAGCTGTAGAGCCAACACGTGTATATATGCCTCAAGTTCCATTCCTATCAAGGCTTGCTAAGGTGAAGTTGGAAGAAAAGCACGGGAAATTCTCCGAAGCCCGGTAGCAGCTAAGTCAGAACATACCATTCCTTGATGAACTAACATAGATTCCTTCATTCGGTCAGTTTCTTAAAGATCTATTACAGAGGAAAAAGGTGGCCACGGTGGCACTTATAGAAGAATGCAGCGTAATCCTTCAAAACAAGCTTCCAGCAAAGCTTGACGATCCAAGGAGTTTTTCCATAACATGCTGAATCAAAGATAAACCTATTAATCGTGCTTTGTGTCATTTAGGCGGTAGCGTGAGTCTTATGCCATTGTCAATTTTTCGAAAGCTATAGTGGGAGACCCAGAGCCCACAATGATAACTCTCCAGCTGGCGGACCATTCAATTAAATATCCCATCGACATATTGCACGATGTGCCTGTCCAAGTGGAAGGAACCACCACCCTTGTGATTTTGTTATGATGGACAATGACAATGACACACAGACGCCTATTATATTAGGGAGACCTTTTCTGGTGACCGCAGGTGCGGTAATTGACGAGAGGAATGACAAACTATCCTTTAGTGTGGGGGGGGGTCATAAGCTAGACTACAAATTAAGAAATAGCATGAAGGCACCCTCATCACCCAAGGAATGCCTTAGCATCAATGCCATGAAATCCCCGAGGAGAAGCTGTTAGACAAGTCCACCAAGGGAGGGACCCACTGACCTTATCTTTATCACGCCTTCAACATTTAGTAATTTTTTACCTAACCTCACGTTGCATAACCATTTCTCATGTATGCTAGGAATATTCAAGGAGATCAAAGGGAAATACCCGAACATAACAACGAAGCCTAGCTCATGGAAGAAATCTAAGACAAAGGATGCTGCTGAGAAAAGCATGAAGAAGAAATCACATTATCACCATAGTGACCCCGCCACTACTAGAACGCCCCCAAGAAGACCAAGGAGATCTACATTCCATCGTTCCGACGGTCGAAACAAGTTGGAGGGGAGTTCGCCAAGCATATCACGCCGAACATCTAAATTTTGTGGATCTTCGAGCTAACAACGTTAAACAAAAGCACTTCACGGGAGGCAACCCACGTTTCTAACCTTTATTTTTGTTCATTTTTATTTTCATTTTGTTTAGTGTAAAGTTTTTGGATGATCCTAGGAGCATTGTGCCTAATTCTAGTTGAGTTTTCGAGTGCAGGGGTCAAGCACGGCCGTGCTATGTGCACGCACGGACATGTTATGTGCACGCATAACCATGTAAATGCCCAGATATTCATGCCAAGAGGGAGCAACAGTGACATGATCGTACTGGTATTCAGCACGACCATGCCGCAAATTATACAGAATGAGTTTTTACAGCACAGCCGTGTGGATCAAAGAGGAAAAAAGGCCAAAGTCACACCATGCTGACACGGCCGTGCAAAAAATTGGCATGGCCGTGCAAGCTATAGGCAGTCTGTCGAGCTCGCAGACCAAGTGACATGGCTGTGCCAAAATTGAGCACGGCCGTCCGCCCCCAAACTTTCAGCTTAAACACCCTTTGGCCCACCTTCTTCCATTTACACTCTCTTTCATTTCAAAGCCTAAACCCTAAAATTTCCTCCTACCAATCATCCTAAAATTTCTCCTCTTCCCTCCCCAACCTCTCCACAACCCCTAAACCTCTCTCAATCCTCTAAAATTCCAAGATCACACCTCCATCAAACCATAACCCCATTTCAAACCCCCTCCACCCAAATTTCATCCAAAAGGGCAATATCATGGTTAAAGAATAGCTTGTGGGAGCTTGATCTATAGGAAGGAGCCGATCGAAGGAGCAGATTCGTCGAGATTTCATCAAATCTAGGTGAACTCCTTCCTATTCCTCAATTTTCAAATTCTCAATAAAATTTTTGCCTCTATTTGCTTTATTGTGTGTCTTGCACCTCATTCACACCACTCCACACACTATAAGGTTGAAGAGACCAGATCCACCATCCACTGGTAGATAACCCCGCGCCCGAAGGGGTACGGAACCACATCCACCTCCACTTATAGCACCACCCACGATTGCACTATACGAGATTGTTCTTAGGGATGGGCCGCAATGACCGGTTTTCGCGACACTCCATCACCGTCCTATGTCGATGACAAGGTTCGCCAATCTAGACACCCTCATATAACTATGAATTCTAGAGGGTGTTAAAACTCTATTTGCCAACATATGATGGACAACTTCTCTGAACATGCATGACAAAACCTACATTTGCCCGACCCTAGAATTTTTGAGTTCCCTTCACCACACAGAAGATGGCATTTCATTCCGACTATGGAACGTGGATAGGGAACTCATTTTTGACTAGCTTGATGACATATTTGGTTGGTCAGATGACGGTAGCTTAAGCATAGACAAATGCTCACACCCCCACAGATTCAACACGGGGACATTTTAGAGAGAGATCATGGGTTTGGGAGTGTACGACCTGAGGATGGCCAAGGCCTCCTTCATTGTCCACCCTTGTTTACAAATTGCTGATAGGGTCCTAGCTTGCACCATCTTTGCTAGGAACGACAGTGGGATGGTGATGTACACCAAGCGCCTACTCCTTTGGCTTATGACCCAGCCATAGAATTATGACCCATCTACTGTCCTTTCCTCTCCCTGTTACACAATCAGGAGTTCTGAGTGGTTGGTGGAGAAACTTATGAAGGTCGCCATCGACCATGTTGGTGAGATTTGTTGTGGCAACCTCTTCATCATCATTGCTCATTACCCACCCTTCCATATTGAGCTTCCTGACAACCTCTGTAGAGCTGATGGCCCAACGTCCTTGGATAGTAATGCACTCATTAGGATGTCCATGATTAGGACATGAGGAGCAGAGGGGTATGTTTGGCTATATGGCCAAGACACACTGATTATACTATACTCCCCAACCCCATCTACTACCAAGTAGACGCAGCCACAAACTGGCTCTTCGATTCTGATATCGCCTGAGCATGACAATCTGCTGCTATGGAGACTAAGATTTCCCATGCCCAACACACTTCACCCCATCCACACTTCGAGGAGGGCGGCACCTTTGGCACCGCCAACAGGCCCACATATTATCCCCTACCACCGAATTTCGATGCTAGATTTGGTCACGTAGAGCATGTTCTCGAGAGCATTCTCCACTGGCATATTAGTGAGAACCACTTTGACGACACCGACGACCTTATCCTCTACTTGAGGGTGGAGATGAGTAATCCCTCCCCACCATTTTTCATTGCACTATAGGTTTCACTTAGACACATTGGGGGCAATGTGTCGTTCAAGCTTGGGAGAGATGTTTCACTAGTTTCACCCTAGCTTGGGGGAGTTTACCAGTCTGTGTCGAGATGCTGGGGGTTTGTGCTTATCGTTGTTATTGTGGCGTGCTTTGGGTTGTCTATCGTTGATGATGATAATGATAATGAATTTTTTGCTTGCTGGTGTCGTTGATTTGCCTGTCTGCCAATGATGATTGATGATGTTGTCGCTCCATCTGCTTGATGTTGTTTTTGATGAATGATGATGGTTGATTATGTTGTCGTTTGATTTCGGCTCCATTTACCTCCTCGTTGTTGTTGTGGTCAAGCAACCAACCTCCCCATTTTCTTTTGTCTTTCTTTTAATGTGGTCATGCGACCAATTTCTCTTTATTTTTTCTTCTCTTTTATTTTCCCTTATTGGTCATGCGACCATCCCTCCCATTTTATTTTATTTCTTTTTTCTCTTTATTTCATTTTTCTCTTGTCCTCCACCACCTCTTTTACATTATTTTCTGCCATTTGTATAGTTCGATGATAGAACCCCTCTAGGAAGACCACACTTTTGCACTTGTTGTGTACATGCTCATGCATAAACCCTAGATACCTTTTGGGTGGCACGATTTCCTCACACATTTCTTCACTTTTTCATTTTTAACCTCATCCGTGAGTTAGAGTTAGCTACCATTTTTACCTCCCATAGGGTAGGTTAGTAGGTTATTCGACTCTCCGAATACACAAATCCAGGGTTTTTTCGGGGCGTGGAGTAGACCTAACCTCAAATATAGCTTAGTCTTCCCCTTTAGCATGGTGCAATGACATAATATCTAAAAAGAGAGAGAGAGAGAGAAACAAAGAAGAAGAAAAAAGAAAAGATATAGAATAGGTGCACCATTCTCCCTATCTTGCCAAGTAGCTTTGTCTTCGTGCCTCAAAAAGCCTTGGAGATTCGCGTTGAAAGATGAGATTTGGCGGAGTGAATGAGAATAGTGGGGTTTTAGGCGATCCGAGAGAATAGGCCCAAGGGGTCCGTTTTGGCCCAATGCCATAGACTCGTCTGGGTCGGGAGTCATTGGCCGAAATCTTGCGATATGGATCGCCTAAGCCTCAAAAAAATATATGTATATACGCATAATATTCATAAAAACATGTCTATCACCATGGTCTAGGGGGAGCTAGCTTGACATGGCTGAACATATGTTGGGATCTTAGGATATGCCACCAGGATGTTTGCATTCATGCGTGTTGAATTCTGCTAACCTCGTCATATCGGAGAGGTCTCAGGGCTAGCATTTCTCACGAGATGGGGGGGTGTGTGACTTGACGTCGTGATGAGAGTAATGTTCAAGTCCTCTGCCACATTAGGTTGATATCATATATGAGCTTGAAATGACACTTGACTCTATCATATACACAATGCATGAGCGTGAGTGGTTTGAGAGTGTGATTATCAAATTTCTTCAACAAATTTCTCCCCGTCCTTCGTTTCCTATCTTGCTTGGGGACGAGCAATTGTTTATCTTGGGGGAATTTGTTGAGTACATTTTATATACATTTTTCCACCCTTTGCCCCCATATTTCCCCCCTTTATTTTGTGATGTCATTGCTCTTTTTGTCGTTTTTACCATATTTGGTCCACTTTGATGCTTGGGGTATGTTTTCTCCATGTTTTAGGTAATTGTGCCTAAAACGATGCATTCTCGGTGAAATTGAGACCGGAGGAGGAGATAGAAGAGAGGAAAGAGGCATGATCGAGCATGGAGGGTAAGAGGAGGAGAAAGAGACTTAACACGGCCGTGCTGATGCACGCACGGTCGTGTCAAAGTATCACTGGAGGAGGCAACTTGCAGCTCAGCAACATGGCCGTGCGACATGGCCATGCTAGATTTGTGACAGAACGAAGATTGACAACACGGCTGTATTGCATGGCCGTGTGCCTGGAAGCCGCTGAAATCTACTAAGGCACGGAGGACCGACTGACACGACCGTGCTGATAGGTCGGCATGGTCATGCGGATGATGGCGGTGTAATGTAAATCTAGATCATTAGGGTTGACGCAGCCATGTCACTTATTGGCATGCCCGTGTACTGGGTATCCTATATAAGGAATGGCTGTAAACATTGAAACAAGTTTTATTCGAACTCTTTCCATTTTGGGCAATTTCCTGGGGTTTTTATGGAGCTTTTTCTTGTTGTTCTTTGTGGGATATTTGTAAGACTCTTTTAATCCATCCTTTAATTTGTTGCATTAGTTTCAATTCCTATTATTATTGTGATTGCTTGGATTGGTATTTTCAGCTCATTTCATTGCTAGCTCATTATGAATGCCTCTTTGTTGATTTCATCCATTAACTCCATGATTAGCGAGTAGTCCCCTTAGCTAGGGCCATGTAGAGCCCTATTGTATGGATTGAGCATGATGCATCGCCCAAATATCAATCCAAATGAGATCATAGTTTAGAAATATGGTTGGATGAGATCCGCTCACTATCAAGCTACATAATCTTAATCATCAACGAACCATTGTGGTTTTGATTTGATGCCTTTAGTGGGAGGTTAATTATCTAGTGCTAGGTGTCGACGAACCATCGGGCACACTCACTAGAATGACTTATATCGTAGCAACCGACGACCCATCGGGGCTACAGTAGGGATCCAAACCTATTCTTTGAGTCCTCTTCCATGGCTGGACATTGAGAGGACGGGGATTGAGACTTAGTCACCATCGATGGTTGTAATCCTTGGATTGAGAAGTTAGACCTGCTTTGCTCAAGACCTACACTAGCAGTGATATGCCAGCCTGAACTCTTTCATAATAATTGAATTCTCCCCTTGATTCGATGTTATCTACTATTGAGACATTGATTCCCGCAGCTATACAAAGCTTGACACTATTCTCTGATTGAGCCTTCGTCTCCATGGGTTCGATACCCGCTGCATATGACACTATACGCTTGCGGTTAATTTAAAACTCATCAACAGTTAGTTCAGTCTTTAGTGAAAACTTTGGCTAATGTATGTTGGAAAAAACCCAACATTAATAAACTAAAGACTGATGGAGACTAACCGATTTCAAGCTATTAGGGTTGACAGCTGATCACACCCTAGGCTTGATTGAGCGACATAGTTATGACGAAAAGAGACTAAAACTATGGCATTCATCACAGACATAGTCAAGGTGGTCTCGACAATACTCATGTCCATGGGCTAACCAAATAATTATGATACCGAAACAGGGACGACACCTGCTGCTCGTGGTCACTGCCGTCTGGGGTTTCAAGCCCCACCTGTAGTAGGGTCAGGCTGTAGGGTCTCACATAGAGTGAGACCTTCGTCAGGTAGTAGGTATGATTAGGGAGATAGTGCATATGATGCATGTGAATTGATAACATCGTAAATTATTTGCGAAGGAAGATTTAGATCGCATATGATATGGTACGCACAAACGCATAGAAAGTATTTATTCAAGAAAACGGGGGACTGGGAATGTCGCAAACGGGCTGCACAAGCTCGGGTCTAGTGCAACCCATTATAGAATGGGAGATCCGCTTAGCTAGGTTTTACCCTAGTCAAAAACCGGCTGGAAATTTCCAGATTCGATTTTTGGAAGGGGTCAACTTTAACGATGCATTTGAACGGACAAACAACCATGGAATTGCACATCGTTTTTTTATGCGTTAACCATGTAAAGCCCTTCAAAATGACATATTGTATGCCTTCGGGAGATCACTAGTGAGGGAGAAACAATTTCTCCAAGAAAGAATGAATCTAGACTCAAATATGTCCAGATTCAGTTTTCTACAGTTTTGGGCCAACTTTGCGCGTATGTTTGAAGGGTCAAACAGACTCGGAATTACGCACCATTTGGTTTTATGTGTTCATTGTTCAATGCTCTTTGAAATGATGTATGACATCGCCTTTGGGGGCCGACAGTGAGAGAGTAACAATTGACCAAAGATTTGACTTCGTGAAGAGAAATTTTGGCATTGAATTTTTCCTTTAATTATTTAATCCCACATCGGTTATGTTGAGAGAATGAGGGATTAGCTTCCTATATAAATAGAGGCTAACTCTCCTATTTAAAACTTGTAACAAGCCTTGGATCAAGGGTGCTATCAAAAGTTAAGATAAAACCTAGATCTAATAGGCCAAAATTTACTCACTCATTCTCCCTCTTTCTTCTCTGCTCCTATTCGGGTCCTGGTAAGGGTAAGAAGGAGTTCGGATCCGATCTGAAGTATTGACAAAGGATGCACTCAAGGTGAAACTTTCTGGAGCACGTGGTTGGCTCGATGACAAGGGGATTACTCGGCTCGGGATGCGGTCCGGCTTAGGGAAGAGGTTCGGCCCCAACGTGGGGGCATTGGTTTCGTGAGGATCGACGTTCTGCTAATGTGTGGAACAAAGGTATGTCCTTTATATTCATGCATTTATTATTATAATAACTTTTATAGATCTATCTTTAGGGGTTGGTCAGACCCATCCCGGCATAGTATGGTTTCTGGCTAGGGTTATTTCCTTACGACATTCTTCAATTGGTTTTAAGTTTATTTTTCTGCTGATAATATATTTTCTTCATCTGCCCGACTAAGGCCAGACGTTGCTTTTGAGCCTTAAGGACCCCAGAAAACCCAACATTTGTATCAGAACCATATCTACGTGATTTATAATTTTAATGCAATTATAAAATTTTTCATGTGATGGTTTTGAGCCTTCATCTGAGATTGGAGGTCTGTTATTAGTTATTGAGCCTTCATCTGCTTTTGAACCATATCAGAACCATTGCTTTTGAGCCTTCATCTGCATGTTTCTCCATGAGATGGAGGTCTGTTATTAGTTATTAAATTTTCCTTTTGAAATTTCCATGTGATGGTTTTATATTTCGAAAAAACTGTTTTTTGAAAATTAGATCTCTTTTAAATCATGAAATAATTTTTTAAAAGTGGATCTGGATAATTATGTGATAATTAGGTTATATTAATGCTGATGTGATCTAAATTTTTATGTGATAATTGTTTAGATTCCTAAGACCTAATTAGGATAGACATTAATAAATTAATTCGTTACGAGATAATAATTTTGAAATTTTTTGAAAGTTAGATCTTCTTTTATTATATGATAATTTAGAGTAAATATGAGATTTGATGATTTATTAATATTGATATGATCTTAATTTTATTTGATAATTATTTAGATTCCTAATACTTTATTAGTATAGCCATTAATAAAAATAAAATTATTATGAAACACAAATTGTTATGTGATAATAATTTTAACTTCCTAACAGTTGATTAGGATTGCAAATACAATAATAGTTATTAATATTAAAATGTGAGTTTTAGGATGCGCCTAGTTAATTAGGATTAAATAGGAATGGTGAACCCAAATTAAATCGATGGTCTACAATTTAATAATCGTCATTCTTAAGTTGGCCACGAAACATTGTCTAAAGTCGTTTGAGCTAGGGCTCTGGATCACCCCATCCCTAACTGGGGATAGTGGTCCTAACATGCCAAACCTGCATGGCCGCATTCGACTGGACAAACTATCATAATGTGATGACATCGATTATATCTAGTTAATTACGTTAAATATCCTTTTCAGGATTAGCTGTACCCTCTTTGTTTTTGGAGTTTGGAAACCAGGGATTCAAGTAATAGTTGTTGAGTCAACTCAAGCTATAACATGGTTATCTTCTAGAAAACAAATTCTATTATGCATATGATGTAGTTTAGCCTAATCCAAACCATCGCGTCGTGAACATAACCGAGTGCCGTTGTAAGTTAGGACTGGACAAGAAAACAAGGGTCTGACTAGACTAATCTATATGATTTGTTGAGCCAACTCAAGATCATAAATGACTAGGGGAAAAAATGATAAGGGAATCATATACGATGTGATTGATGAAGAGCCATCTACCGATCGCAGAGTCAAGCAACTTGTTGAGACAACTCAAGGTTGTTAGGTCCCATTTCCACTAAATATCACCATTCGTTCATCTATATGGGTTAAGATGATCGCTAAAATAATAGAAGGATATATTTAGAAAAAAACCATTCTATTTATATTAAATTGAAGATATGCTAAACTAGGATAGTTCTGTGTTTTACCGCATGGAATCCAAATCATAATATCATAAAAGAATAGGCTAACTGGTCAAAATGATTGGTTAATGAATATCAACTCAAAAATCCAATTGATAAACTGAACTATGTTCTTACAGATCCATCCTTTAAAGTGCCCTTCTTAGCACCGGCTTAAGGACAATGATTTCCTTGAGCTCTAGATCCAGCACAATAAAAGCACGCTACTTGACACTTCCCTCTATGAGCTATATGCTCCAGGGGCAGCTTGACATACTAATGTTCAAAGCATATTTCTCTATGCAACTTGTTAAGCACACTCAAGGTTATATGGAAAACAGTTTCAATCCGCAAGGTTCAAAACTTCGTGCAAACTGTTTGGGTCGAAGATGAGTGCATGAGCGCTGTAAGACCATGTATCCAAATCAGATCTTGAGACAAGCAACTTGTTGAGCACACTCAAGGTTGTAATGCTCAAGTGTTTGGATGCATGAGAAGCTTGCATAGCTAATATTTGTGTTGGGACATGTATTGTCTAAATGTGATTTAGAAAGAGAATGCACTAAGGAGAGACGATTGAGAAAGAGTGTTTTGTCTGTCATGAGAAAAGGCATAGTGGGAGGAACTGTAAATGGGACATGTTTGATGCCTTAGTCTCAGAATAATTGTTGTACAAAGAAAAGATTGTCTTACATATTGGCAAAGATGCAACTGCTGTTCATCGGGCCATATGGGATGTCCAACACACTATGTCAAGTGTTACCACCTTGCTTTTGAAGTAATATTGAGGTGTGTGCATTTTGTATTGCAATGTTGTGAATTGCAAGGGATTAACTTACAGTAAAACTTATCTATGGCAAATAGACTAGGGATAGACCAAAGAGAACAGACTTGACAAGTGACATAAAGAGGGCTCTCTTGACCTCTTGTATTATGAGTCTAACAACATTGTGAGTCTTGTCTCAAATGTATGATGTCCATAACTCCTTCTGTAAGACAGTGGGAGAATGAGTTGGAGAATTTGCGGTCTCAAACATTCAGATGTATCCGGACCTAAGTCTACATTAGCCATGATATGGTATTCTTATATTATTACGATTACTTAGAATCACTCAAGGTATGAACACATGTTCTTGATGAAACACAATTCTGATACCTTTGACCAATTCATGAAGCATAGTAATGAAATAAAGAAAATAATGGCAGAAGAATTTGAACTACTTGATTAGATCAAAAAGGCAAATACTTAGCTATGTAATTATTGCGTAATTAAAAAAATTGAGATTTTCTCTTAGGTCATGTCTCCTAACACACTGGTGTGTTCGAGATCATTGTAGGGATCGTCTAACCCTTGCAATACTAGCAACACACACTAGAGGGGGGTGAATAGTGTAATGGCAATAAAATTGTCCAATTAAAATTTAACTTGCAAATGCGGAATTATAAATGCAAGAGGAATTAAAAGGCACAATCAATCCAAACGCAAACACAAAGTTTTATCCTGGTTCCCCAAACTTGGGTATATCCAGCCATACCAATATTCACTATATTCCCACACAGAGAAGTGAATACAAATCTCACATTGAGATACCCCACACAGAGGATTTATGCCCTACACAAGGACCCAACCAATCCTACACAAGGATCAAGACTCCCACACAGAGGATCACTACCTCCCACTCAGAGAATTAGGGTTAGCCCTACACTAGGACACTAGAACTCCCACAAAGAGAATTAATTCCCATAAAGAGAATTCCCTAGTCCCACAAAGAGACAACCTCCCACAAAGAGAGAAACTCTCACAAAGAGAGTATCATAATCCCACAAAGAGAAATAGGAAGACAAATTACACCAAGTAAATTAAATACTCTTACCTATGCCTTGAGATGCTTACTCATGAATGAATGCAAGGCATGGAAGAGGATCTCCAAGTGTTGGAATTTGCTTGAAAGCACTTGGATGATTTCCCTTGAGCAGGACTTCAATGCTTGAAGAAAGATGAGTGTTCAATAGAGGGAAATGAGGAAGCTTGAGAGTTGCTTATTGATCTCTTGAGATTTTCTATAGAGTCAAGAGTTATCAAGAGTTGTCAAGAGTTGTCAAGAGTTCTCAAGTAATGGCAACACACTCATATATTTTTTTTTTCGACAAGTAAAGGATAATCTATATTAAGATCTCAAAAAATATGTACAAATCCCACACTTGAAGTACTTGGATGTAGTCAAAAGACAACACACTCATATATATATATATATATATATATATATATATATATATATATATATATATATATGAATCCTATATCAAGCCCAAAAACCTAAAGAAACAGCCAAATGAACAAATCTGCAACGGCTAGAAACTGAGTGAAAACGACAGGAACAGTCGACTGTTGATCAAAAGACAGTAGACTGATCAACGGCTAGAAAATATCCAACGGCTATAATCTGAGCCAGGACAGTCGACTGACGAAGTCAATACAGTCGACTGACAAACAGGACATGCGCCTATTAATCCTTCAGCAGACGACTGCTGCAGGAGATGGATCGAAACAGAGAGCTGCACTCTTTCTCCAATTCTTCGCACAGGCGACTGATGTTAATATAACAGTCGACTGTCAAATAGTCAGGCAACTGTACATTCTTCATTAGTCGTCTGCAGTATAAAATAGAGAGAAGACAGAGAGATGCAGTGATTGCACTTACGCTAGATAGGCGACTGTTGGCCAATTTCCAGGTGACTGTAAATATACAAGCAACTGTAAACTGATCGTCAGGCGACTGTGCGTAAAGCTCAAGTTTGAGTCAATTGAAATGTTGACTTGAGCTGTGCATGTCAGGAGACTGTAGAAGGATCTACAGGCGACTGGAAATTACCCAGTCGACTGTGTTTCCTTCAGCAGGCGACTGACGGAAAGCCAAAGACTCCAAATGAGTCTTTGGATTGAGTGAACCTATTGGGTTGGATTCTATGATAATCCTAAGGTTCACTAAGATGGTTAAATGCATATGCATGATAAGTAAACCATCTAACAAGGCATTACAATAACCTAGACTCAAAAGAGAGAGAAAGAAATAAAGTAAATTACATGGATTACAATGCTTCTCAAAGATTCTAAGTCTTCAATCTTGATGCCTTGAGTGCTCTCCACCATCTCCAAGCTTTGGCACTCCTTGAGTCCAAACTATGGCCCTTCTTCACATGATGTCCATCCTTACACCAAGTGATTAGTCTCTAAGAAAGATATCCTTGAAATAAACTGAGAGACTAAAACATGAGATTCATTAGCAACAACATAATGTTGTGATCATCATCAAAATAAGATTGGTATGAAACACCAATACTCAACAATCTCCCCCCCTTTTTGATGATGACACACATTATGTAAATCACAAATAATAAAGCACAATGCTAATGATCTCCCCCTACTTATATGCACCAATTACATAATGAGCTACACAATGGTAAATACTTAAAATACCAATAAAAACATGGTGGCATATAATAGGCATGGATTACATAAACCAATTGCAAAGTATAAAAGCATGCAAACATGAATGGTTTATCTAATCCCATATATCTCTCCCCATAGAGATATCTCTCCCCATATGCATATGCATATATCTCTCCCCCTATAGATATGATTACATAATGCATATATCTCACCCCTTGACAGCGTCAAAAAGCTGGACATCAAAAATATCCCCCTTTGTCATCTTAACCAAGATGTGACAATATGCAAGAAAAGAAAGATATGTATGATACCAAATTTAAAATTTTAGTGGGTATCAATTCACTATCCCATGCTCCCCCTAGATCATAGAAATGGTCAACTTTTGACTTCTAGGATCTAATACCATAATTAATGGAGCCAAAGGCCTAAAAGTGTATCAAAGCAATAGATGTGGAAAATCAAGCTTCAAAGATACACAAGGAATATTGCCAAAAACAATGAAACATGAAACATGTTGGCAATAAACAAGAGGTTTGGTTTGAGACCCAAAATAACCAAATGTAAATAATGATCTCAAATAACCTCCGAAATGAGAGTTAAAATATGTCTTAAAATATTTTAAACATATAACATATTAACTCCCCTATTGACATACACATGGATCAAAAATTCATGTATGTCAATAAACCACAAGGTCCCCATTTTCATGAAAAGAAATAAATTTGAAAATATTTTCAAAATCATGAAACACACACAATCAATGGGCATGCTTAAAATAAACATAGAAGCTCAATACACATGCAATATGCATATGTGTGAGGAACCTAAACATTAGGTAACCAAACCCAAGAGGAGTTTGATTTCCTAATGTAATCACACGAGATGATCAAATCCCTAACTAGAGAGTTGATGTAACTATCTTTCTCTTGCATACTAACTTTAGTGGGAATCCATAATCTCAAGGATTTCCTAGGCAAGGGTTTTGCCTTTGCAAGAGGGAAGGATGTGGCATGCTTATGTGTAGAAACAAATTTCTTAGCATGCAAAGAATGAGGATTTTGCTTCTTAGCAAAAAAATGAAGATTTTTCATTCTTCCTCATTACCTCGTGATCTACATACTTCTTGTTGGTGTTCTTGTTGTATAAGAAAACATGGTGATTCTTCTTAAGTGCTTTAGCAATATTTCATGTATTTGAACCATAAGAGGAATTAGAGGTGGGTTTGGGAACCACATTTTGAATATAACCCAAACCTCCTCTATGATTTGCCGGATGTTGTTTTTCCAACAAATCGTGGAGTGAATCCCTAGAATACACAAAGCTTGTGAGCTTCCGTGATTTCTCTTCACATTTCAACGTAAGTTGTTGAATGTGAGCATCTAAGCTAAGGTTTTGAGCAAAGATATTTTTATTAGAAAGGCTCAATTCCTTAACTTGAGAGAGAAGTGTGTCTCTCTCACTAGTGTCATAAGCATTCTTTTCATCATGAACATTTACACTAGAAGATTCTAAATCATGCACCCTACTCATAGCATTATCAAGTTTAGCTTTCATTTTCTCATATGAGTCGATGCACTTACTCGCCAAATTGGAGGCCACGTTTAGGCGGTATTCAAGCTCCTCATAGGATGGCTTTTCCTCCTTGGCTTCTTCATCACTTTCCTCCTCGCTTGAGCTTGACGAAGACTCTTCCCCATTAGCCATAAAGCAACTTTCTTCTTTGGAGTTGAGCCATGTTTCTATCTCTTCATCGCTTGAGTTAGATGAAGTTGATGAAGAATCATCAAAGGCAACGAAAAACCTTTGATCGTGCTCCTTGTCATCATCTTCTTCATCATTAGATGTGTCCCCATCGGAATCATCAAATGTACCGATAAGTCCCTCCTTTTGGTTCTTGACCTCGGACTTGGCTTTCTAATGTTTCTTCCCTTTACCCTTATAGGTATCTATGTTGGGTTTGGAAGGGCATTCGGTAGCCACATGACCTATTCCACTGCAGTTGAAACAAACCAACTTGTTAGACTGTGAGGCAAACTTTGATGAATACATACCTTGATTATCCTTGAGGAATGCCTTGAAATTCTTGAATTGCTTGGCAAGCTCGATGTAGTCATCGTCACTAAGATCTTCTTCATCTTCACTTGGAGCTTCTTGTTGGAACTGCTTTTTCCATTTGAAAGACTCCTGCTCATCATGAAGAGCAATGCCCTTTTTCTTCTCGGGCTTGGTTGACTGAATCTCTTCCTTGTGTTGAAGTAACACTTCATGAGAGATCTCCAACGTGTGCCAAATACTATTGGCCGATTTGCACATGGAGATGCGATCGAACTCATCCGGAGTGAGGGCGCAATGGAGAACACACATAGCCCTAGCATTGACTTTGATCAAGTCCTTCTCCACTTTAGTTCTCAAGGCCGCGGTAGAAGTAGGCTCCTCGAAAGGTGACTCCGTTATGTCCCAAAGGTCATGACTCTTCAAGTAGACCATCATCCTGATCTTCCAACTCGGGTAGTTGGTTTCGTTGAAGAGCGGTGGTCGGACAGTTGAAAGACCTTCTTCATAAGGCGCGGATGTAGCGTTGAATGCCATCGTTATAGTAAGCTATAACCTTGCTCTGATACCAATTGTAGGGATCGTCTAACCCTTGCAATACTGACAACACACACTAGAGGGGGGTGAATAGTGTAATGGCAATAAAATTGTCCAATTAAAATTTAACTTGCAAATACAGAATTTTAAATGCAAGAGGAATTAAAAGGCACAATCAATCCAAACGCAAACACAAAGTTTTACCCTGGTTTCTCAAACTTGGGTACATCCAGCCACACCAATATTCACTATATTCCCACACAGAAAAGTGAATACAAATCTCACAAGGAGAAACCCCACACAGAGGATTTATGCTATACACAAGGACCCAACCAATTATACACAATGATCAAGAATCCCACACAGAGAATCATTAACTCCCACTCAGAGAATTATGATTATCTCTACACTAGGACACTAGAACTCCCACAAAGAGAGTTAATTCCTACAAAGAGAATTCCCTAGTCCCACAAAGAGACAACCTCCCACAATGAGAGAAACTCCAACAAAGAGAGTATCCTAATCCCACAAAGAGAAATAGGAAGACAAATTACACCAAGTAAAGTAAATACTCTTACATATGCCTTGAGATGCTTACTCATGAATGACTGCAAGGCATGGAAGAGGATCTCCAAGTGTTGGAATATGCTTGAAAGCACTTGGATGATTTCCCTTGAGCAGGACTTCAATGCATGAAGAAAGATGAGTGCTCAATAGAGGGAAATGAGGAAGCTTGAGAGTTGCTTATTGATCTCTTGAGATTTTCTATAGAGTCAAGAGTAATCAAGAGTTGTCAAGAGTTGTCAAGAGTTCTCAAGTGATGGTAGCACACTCATATATATAGGAATCCTATATCAAGCCCAAAAACCCAAAGAAACAGCCAAATGAACAAATCTGCAACGGCTAGAAACTGGGTGAAAACGACAGGAACAATCGACTGTTGATCAAAAGATAGTCGACTGATCAACGGCTAGAAAATATCCAACGGCTATAATCTGAGCCAGGACGACTGACAAATAGGATAGACGCCTGTTAATCCTTCAGCAGACGACTGTTGCAGGGGATGGATCGAAACAGAGAGCTGCACTCTTTCTCCAATTCTTTGCATAGGCGACTGATGTTAATATAATAGTCGACTGTCAAATAGTCAGGCGACTGTACATTCTTCATTAGTCGTCTGCAGTATAAAATGGAGAGAAGACAGAGAGATGCAGTGATTGCACTTACGCTAGACAGGCGACTGTAGGCAAATTTCCAGGTGACTGTAAATATACATGCGACTGTAAACTGATCGTCAGGCGACTGTGCGTACAGCTCAAGTTTGAGTCAATTGAAATGTTGACCTGAGCTGTGCATGTCAGGCGACTGTATAAGGATCTACAGGCGACTGGAAATTACCCAGTCGACTGTGTTGTTGGAAGAAACGATCTAGGATCTTGGTTTGATGATGACAAACATGTCGGTATATCTAATGTGTGTGCTTAGTGTGTTTCAGGCTTGGCTAAACAATATACTTTCGATATTTGGCGGAATTTCTATTCGTATAGCATATTGGGAGAGAGGGAGTGTGTGTGCACAAAGAAGGTTGACTTGGCCAATAGGGATCAAAGTTGGACTTGGTCCAACATGAAGAGATGGAGCCAAATCCTATTTGGTTATTGGAATTTATCCTATGGCTATACAAACTTCTTAGCCAATACCAACTCCTAGTTCACAATTTGTATTTTCAATCTCAATTGCCATGGAGATCAAATTCTAAATTCGTATTTCCAATCCTATTCAAATCCTACTTGATTTCCCATTCAAAGATGGACTCAAATCTTTCCTAAATACTAGGGATCTTATCTTTGACAATTCATCCCCTATACTCTATATAAGCCATCCCCTCAACCCTAATGTAGGTGTGCGGCCAAAATAAATCAAAGGGGGCTTCATTATTTTTCAAGTGCGGCAACACAAAATTGAGAAAGGGCAACTTTTTTCTCTCATGCGGATGGCATCAAACTGTGGGAATACAAAATCTATTGAGAGGGGCTACATTTTTTGCATATACGGCATACAATTTTCAAGGGGTTGAGGCATCGCAAATTCAACAGAGGGCTACAAATTATTCATATCATCCCCAAGCCAAAACTATTTCCTCATGCCGTAAACACAACAGAGCATCCAACGAGAGATTGTTTTCCATCCTCTTCAACACCAACATCTCCAAGCCACGCAAGCAATTCGACAGAGAACGAAAACCTCATCTTGGAACCATCTCCGTCATCGCCGTATCGTCGTTGAACCACATCGCCGCTGACGTCTCTGAGATCGCCGTTGCCGTGAAGTTGCCACCGTGGAAAATTGAAGAAGCTGCGTCACTCGAATTGAAGAACTTGGGTCAAGCATTTCATCGATCACTATCAACGACGCACGCAGCAGAGGTTCTTCGGTCAAGCAATCCATCGAACACTTTGGGCACGTGTACAACATGCCGTGATCCCCTGCTATCCGTGACCTTTCCCTGTCAACGACGAGTCTTCCGCATCACTTGCCAAGAGCTTGCCAACACCATCTAGTGCCGCACCATCAATCAAGCCTTGCGTGCTCCCGACCATAGCTGAAGAGCTTGACAATTCGCTTCCAAGTTCGTGTCACCAAGCTGCTGATCCGTATCCATGCCTGTGCGAATCGAGTAACAAACCAAGCAACAAGGCAGCTTCCTTGTCGACCGCACGAGAAGGAGAAGTTGAAGTAGAAACAGCTGTCGTTTCCGCCATCGACGAAGACGTCGAGTCGACTGAGTCGCCTTGGGTTGTCGGAGCAATCAGCGAAGATCTCGTATCCGCCGTCGACGTCGAGACCCATTGTCGAAGTTGCCGTCGAAGTCGGACGACGAAGTTGAAGCCATCTCGTCGTGGCGTGCCCTAGGTTGAGTCGGAGAAGCGAACGAAGGCGATCACGTGAAGGAGCCCTGCGAAACAAAGATCAAAGTGAGCTGAAAATTATTTGAAGTTACTCTGCGCACTGACATCTCTTAAATGGATTTGAACTGAGTTTCTATGCGCACCGACGGCCTATATTAAAGGGAGCTGCTTTGCGCACAGGCCGCTTAAATATAAGATTTGAACTCAACTGCTTTGCGCACCGACCGCAAGTTCAAACAGCATTACTGAGCGCACAGACCAGAGTTTTATAAGGATTTGAACTGAACTGCTTTACGCACAGACCAGTAAATAACTTGACATCCAGGAGTCGGATTGCGACACCGTTTGCGTCAGATTGGAGCTGACGATGTGCTGATTGACAGAGACGCCTACACAGACACAAACTGAGCATTTCTAAACTCTAAACTCCTTTATTTGTGTCTTAGTGTAACATTCTCTGTAGGGGAAACTTTTACCATTTTTGGTGACTATTTTGGGACTTGTCTAGTTGGGACTAGACAAGTGGGACCCAGCTAGTTTGGGACTAGCTGGTAGAAAGCTTTGCTAGGATTGATAGTGAGAGGAAACACTGTGTGTGGGGTACTGAGAGTCTGGCGAGTGTAGAGACGTAGAGGGTGCTCTGAGCGTGCTCTAACTTGTGACTTTGTACCTATTACACTATTCAATTTAGTATTTGCTTTGGGGGCTGGAGTAGGTCGTTGGGACGACCGAACCAGCGTAAAATCTGCTGTGTACTCTGTGTCTACTTTTCATTACTCTGGTTGTGTTTTTAACTGCGTGTGATTTCTCGTGAGTTGCACGAGAATTTTTTATTAGCCTATTCACCCCCCCTCTAGGCTAGGATCCAGATCCAACAAGTGGTATCAGAGCCAGTTTAGTAGATCTAGCCTAGTTTGACCATGGACCTCATTGATAGTGTTTTTGCTGAGGGTCAGTCTATTTCCCGACCACCTAGATTTAATGGAGGAGACTATGCTTATTGGAAAAATCGTATGAGAATCTACTTGATTTCTATTGATTATAAAGCTTGGCAAATTGTTGAAAAAGGCTATAAATCACCTGTTATTAAAATAGAAAATACTGAGATTCCTAAACCTGATGATAAGTGGGATGATAATGATTGGAAGCTTTATTCTTTAAATGCTAAAGCTATGAATGCTCTTATTTGTGCATTAGATAAATCTGAATTCAATCGTATCTCACATTGTCTAACTGCGCAGGAAATATGGCATACTTTGGAGGTGACGCACGAGGGAACGTCACATGTGAAGGAGTCTAGACTTGCACTTCTGAGCACAGAATACGAGGGATTTCGCATGATACCATCAGAGACCATATCAGAAATGTTTGCGAGGTTCACCAACATTGTCTACAAGTCTAGTTCTCTCGGTAAGCCATATTCTAGCCTTGAGCAGGTGAGAAAGATATTAAGAGCACTGCCAAGCTCTTTCAGGCCTAAAGTTACTGCCATCCAAGAAGCAAAGGATCTATCGCAGATGAGGGTGGAGGACTTGATAGGTAATTTAATGTCCCACGAGCTTGAATTGCAAAATTTAGATGAAAGGGAGAAACCTGAGGAAAAAGAAAAAGCTACCAAGACACTTGCTCTGAAAGCTGACGAAAAGTGAAGAAGATGATGATGACATAGCGCTAATGGTAAGAAATTTCAGAAAGTATGTCCAGACCAAGCAAGGAAGAACAGAAATGGCACCCAGGTTTAATCGTTCTAACTTTTTTCAGTCTTCTAAGCAAAATTATGATCAGAATGCTACTAATAGAATGACTTGTTTTAAATGCAAGAAAAGGGGACATCGAATGAGGGATTGCCCATATGAGACAGCTCAGGTAGCTAAAGAAAAGGGAAAATCCAAGGTGCTTACTTGGGACATGGATAGCGAAGCTGAGAGCGAGGAGGAGGAACACGAAGCCCATTCATGCATGGCATTGATGGGAATACACGATGAGGTAATTTCTGGTAGTAAAACTGAACTCCTTACTCTTTGTAAAGAAATGCAAGATAAAATAGTAGAGCTTGAATCCACTATAGATGATTATCAAAATGAGAACTTTGAAATGCAACAATCTGAATATGAAATGTCTAAAGAGATTGAAAAACTCAAAATTGATATTGTTGCTCGTGACTCTACTATTGACGCTTTGAAAAAGGAAAAGTCCAATTTTAATGATGAAGCACCATGTCTCTCTTGCCCCTCCTTGATGAATAATATTAGCATGCTTAAACTTGATTTGATTAAGCTCGAAACTGAAAAAGACTATGTGATTAGAGAGCTTAATGATAAATTCTGCATGTTGGACAATGATTTTAAAAGAAAAATGATTGAATTTGAAAAGAAGGAAGAGGAAAACAAGAGAGCTTTTATTAGTAAATGCACATTGCGTGTGGAAGAAAATAAATTGTTGAAATCCAAAGTCTCTAATCTTGAATTGGCCATTAAGAAATTCTCTATAGGAAAACAATCGTTGGATAATATTTTAGAGAATCAATTATATGGCAATAATAGAAGAGGACTTGGATTTGGTTTGAAAAATGTCGAAAAGCCAAAATTCAAGAAATTCCACAATGCACCATCTATTGCGAAGAACTTATATGCAAAGTGCTTTATTTGTGATAGTGTAGGCCACACATCATACTATTGTAAATTTAGGAACACAAATATCAAATTTAAACAAGTGTGGGTTCCTAAAACAATATTGGCTAACACTAGTGGACCTTGTTGGATTCCAAGGTCACACTTAACACCTTTCATGTAGGTGTGATGGAGTTTTGGCGAGGAGCGTTAAATTCAATGTTTCATTCTTTTAGCTCCTTCGTCAAAAGGCGACGAGAAGGTATAATTTTCTATCCCTCTTTGCATTTCATTGCATACCTTCATAGATTCTTGTGTGTGCTTGATTTATTTTGTTTTGTGTGCTTGCATGGATGATTTTTAATGTTTTTATTTCTGAAAAAAAAATTGAAAAATCAAAAATCAAAAAAAAATTGTGCTTATTGAATCTCCGCTTATGAATCTCTTAAGTGGTATTGTATGAATGATCAATCTATCCCTTGTAGAAGTCAATTCATTATTGTTGTAGCTACATGAACATGATGTTATTCTTTTTAGTAGCCATGACATGTCTCATAAGTTTTAAACTTGACTTCTACACCTACATTTGCACTTTCACGATATTTGACTTTTTAGTACTTTTGGAGATTCTTTTGAAGAATAATGGAAAGTGAATGTAGGAATGATTAATTTCTGAAATTTTCTAAGGGATATGAAGTGTTTAGCCATGAATAAAAAATTGAGCACAAAAGAATTGCAAATAAAAAAAATATTTGAAAATTGCTCCGTATGAAAAATGGATACACTTCATGGCTAATACACAACCCACGAATATCCAACTTGTGCTAAATGGGTAATCATTAGCGTTGGTGTATATAACTCGTCAAGCAATGCCACCCTACATTTAAAAGTCCTTCTAGGCTATGTTTTGGGGTTCGGTAACTTGAACTCATCTTTGATGAGGTGGGAAAAATCAATCCTAGTGATATTCATGAAAATTGGAAAATGTGGATTGATTTGGTTGATTTTCTAAAATTGAATCTCCTCTTGTACTTTATTGTCTATATTTTTTCACTTACACAAAGGTGGAAAAGTCTTGGTATGAAATTCTATGAACTTGACTTGTCTATTATTTGGAATACTCATGCAAATTGCACACTACATCTAATAATGATTTATTTTTGCATGGGATATTTTTGTGACTTCATTAAACCACTTTTGGCGATTACAAAGGGGGAGAAAGAAAAGATTTTGAGAGAGCTTTGAGCTTTGATGTGCTTTGAGCTTGAAATAGATGTTGATATTATTTGTTGAAGGGGGAGCTTGAAATATACTTGAATACTTGTTGAAGGGGGAGCTTGAGAGAAGGGGGAGCATGCTATTGTATTTGTTATTAGTTTGTGCATGCCATGTTGTAGTGCTTGAATATTCATCTCATGATTCATATTGCATCACACCCTTTAACACACTTCACACACCCATACTTATTGATCAAATCTTTTATAGGTTTGTCATCACCAAAAGGGGGAGATTGTTGGAAGCAACGATCTAGGATCTTGGTTTGATGATGACAAACGTGTCGGTATATCTAATGTGTGTGCTTAGTGTGTTTCAGGCTTGGCTAAACAATATACTTTCGATATTTGGCGGAATTTCTATTCGTATAGCATATTGGGAGAGAGGGAGTGTGTGTGCACAAAGAAGGTTGACTTGGCCAATAGGGATCAAAGTTGGACTTGGTCCAACATGAAGAGATGGAGCCAAATCCTATTTGGTTATTGGAATTTATCCTATGGCTATACAAACTTCTTAGCCAATACCAACTCCTAGTTCACAATTTGTATTTTCAATCTCAATTGCCATGGAGATCAAATTCTAAATTCGTATTTCCAATCCTATTCAAATCCTACTTGATTTCCCATTCAAAGATGGCCTCAAATCTTTCCTAAATACTAGGGATCTTATCTTTGACAATTCATCCCCTATACTCTATATAAGCCATCCCCTCAACCCTAATGTAGGTGTGCGGCCAAAATAAATCAAAGGGGGCTTCATTATTTTTCAAGTGCGGCAACACAAAATTGAGAAAGGGCAACTTTTTTCTCTCATGCGGCTGGCATCAAACTGTGGGAATACAAAATCTATTGAGAGGGGCTACATTTTTTGCATATACGACATACAATTTTCAAGGGGTTGAGGCATCGCAAATTCAACAGAGGGCTACAAATTATTCATATCATCCCCAAGCCAAAACTATTTCCTCATGCTGTAAACACAACAGAGCATCCAACGAGAGATTGTTTTCCATCCTCTTCAACACCAACATCTCCAAGCCACGCAAGAAATTCGACAGAGAATGAAAACCTCATCTTGGAACCATCTCCGTCATCGCCGTATCGTCGTTGAACCACATCGCTGCTGACGTCTCTGAGATCGCCGTTGCCGTGAAGTTGCCACCGTGGAAAATTGAAGAAGCTGCGTCACTCGAATTGAAGAACTTGGGTCAAGCATTTCATCGATCACTATCAACGTCGCACGCAGCAGAGGTTCTTCGGTCAAGCAATCCATCGAACACTTTGGGCGCGTGTACAACATGCCGTGATCCCCTGCTGTCCGTGACCTTTCCCTGTCAACGACGAGTCTTCCGCATCACTTGCCAAGAGCTTGCCAACACCATCTAGTGCCGCACCACCAATCAAGCCTTGCGTGCTCCCGACCGTAGCTAAAGAGCTTGACAATTCGCTTCCAAGGTCGTGTCACCAAGCTGCTGATCCGTATCCATGCCTGTGCGAATCGAGTAATAAACCAAGCAACAAGGCAGCTTCCTTGTCGACCGCACGAGAAGGAGAAGTTGAAGTAGAAACAGCTGTCGTTTCTGCCATCGACGAAGACGTCGAGTCGACTGAGTCGCCTTGGGTTGTCGGAGCAATCAACGAAGATCTCGTATCCACCGTCGACTTCGAGACCCATTGTTGAACTTGCCGTCGAAGTCGGACGACGAAGTTGAAGCCATCTCGTCGTGGCGTGCCCTAGGTTGAGTCGGAGAAGCGAACAAAGGCAATCACGTGAAGGAGCCCTGCGAAACAAAGATCAAAGTGAGCTGAAAATTATTTGAAGTTACTCTGCGCACCGACATCTCTTAAATGGATTTGAACTGAGTTTCTATGCGCACCGACGGCCTATATTAAAGGGAGCTGCTTTGCGCACAGGCCGCTTAAATATAAGATTTGAACTCAACTGCTTTGCGCACCGACCGCAAGTTCAAACAGCATTACTGAACGCACAGACCAGAGTTTTATAAGGATTTGAACTGAACTGCTTTACGCACAGACCAGTAAATAACTTGACATCCAGGAGTCAGATTGCGACACCGTTTGCGTCAGATTAGAGCTGACGATGTGCTGATTGACAGAGATGCCTACATAGACACAAACTAAGCATTTCTAAACTCTAAACTCCTTTATTTGTGTCTTAGTGTAACGTTCTCTGTAGGGGAAACTTTTACCATTTTTGGTGACTATTTTGGGACTTGTCTAGTTGGGACTAGACAAGTGGGACCCAGCTAGTTTGGGACTAGCTGGTAGAAAGCTTTGCTAGGATTGATAGTGAGAGGAAACACTGTGTGTGGGGTACTGAGAGTCTGGCGAGTGTAGAGACGTAGAGGGTGCTCTGAGCGTGCTCTAACTTGTGACTTTGTACCTATTGCACTATTCAATCTAGTATTTGCTTTGGGGGCTGGAGTAGGTCGTTGGGACGACCGAACCAGCGTAAAATCTGCTGTGTACTTTGTGTCTACTTTTCATTACTCTGGTTGTGCTTTTAACTGCGTGTGATTTCTCGTGAGTTGCACGAGAATTTTTTATTAGCCTATTCACCCCCCCTCTAGGCTAGGATCCAGATCCAACAAGTGTTTCCTTCAGCAGGCGACTGACGGAAAGCCACGGAAAGCCAGAGACTCCAAATGAGTCTTTGGATAGAGTGAACCTATTGGGTTGGATTCTATGATAATCCTAAGGTTCACTAAGATGGTTAAATGCATATGCATGATAAGTAAACCATCTAACAAGGCATTACAATAACCTAGACTCAAAAGAGAGAGAAATCAATAAAGTAAATTACATGGATTACAATGCTTCTCAAAGATTCTAAGTCTTCAATCTTAATGCCTTAAGTGCTCTCCACCATCTCTAAGCTTTGGCACTCCTTGAGTCTAAACTATGGCCCTTCTTTACATGATGTCCATCCTTACACCAAGTGATTAGTCTCCAAGAAAGATATCCTTGAAATAAACTGAGAGACTAAAACATGAGATTCATTAGCAACAACATAATGTTGTGATCATCATCAAAATAAGATTGGTATGAAACACCAATACTCAACAATCATGAATCACACTTTGTTAGACATGGTGTACTACATAGAGAGTGAGTCTGAGTTACAATCCTCCCTCTGAGTTTAAGCCACAGATAGTAGTGCCTATGTTCTTGATAAGGTCTTGATAAGGTTCATGCCAATGACTCCATATTTGATATGGAACAGTGGGAAACCCAACCGTAAAATACATTAAGGTGTGTGGTTTTCCTACGTATGTCAAGTGGCCTAATCCATACTTACTGGAAGACACATTTGTCAAAACCAGTAAATATGATATTCCTTAAATCAATCGTTAGGAATTCACAGGAGCCCCGAAATTTTCTCGTAAGACAAAGGTGCCGAGTAAAACATCATAGTTGATGATGGCCTAGTAAACTTCCAGGATGCCATTCAAAGTAGAGACTCTGATAAATGGCTGAATGCAATGAGATCTGAGATGGAATCCATGCACGTAAATAAGGTATGGACTTTAGAAAGCGTAACCAAGGGAAGTGTTCCCATTGGCTGCTAATGAATCAGCCAGAAAAAGGATACGTCTTCTATCAACATAAGATTAGTGCAGATGGAAAATAAAGAAGTGCAGGTGATGTTGGTTGAGAAAGATTATCATCAGAACCCCTATAAACATATTATGATGAAATTTTCTTGCCAACAGCCATATAGAGATCTATTCGGATTAGACTCCCTATCATGCTCATGATGAGCATGAAATCTGGAATATGCATGTAAAGTTTGTTTTCTAAATATGATTCAGAAAAACGAATTTACATTAATCAACCAGAAAGTTTTCTTGGTCATTGGGAGAGGATAAAAGGCTTGTGAGGCATAGAGGATATGGAACATATGTTTTTGACAAAGTAATCAAACAGTTTTACACTTTGTCAAAAATGATTATGATCTACGCATATGACTAGCAACTATTTTGGATCATTCACGCAAGGTACATGAAGGATATTGTTTTAACCTCAAGTGAGGACGATGAGCTGGAAGAGATCCAAGCAAGACAAATGTTACGGATTCCAAGAGACCAAGTAAACCATTTGGATGAGATTCAATTGCGTGCTCTAGCAGGAACATATAACTCCTTAAGTCTACATAGAGGACAGTTTTAGCAGATTCACTCACAAAGGCTCTACCACATGAAGTCTGGAGCGACTTATGTGTAAATGCTATATAAGATACCGGGATAAATGGGCCTAAGTGCAAGTAGGAGATGTTGGGAGATGTGCATACCCTCGAGGGAATTTATCTCTATGTAAATGTATAAACATCTTATTCGACATAACATTAAGCTGTTTGGTAAAAACATACCTGAGTAAATAATAATGTAGTCTTCATTAGAACTTAGGTAAATTCCTGAGACTTAATGCAAGGTCAAACAAGTATCAAGATGAAGATCTCGATCACAGAGAAGTGCTTGACCATTTATAGCATATGTCTAAAATCGTTCGTGTTCGTAGATGTTTCGAGAAAAGGATATCGACATATCAGATAGACCATTGTGTCTTTGTCTTTACCATGGATTGGTGATGATGATTTCATGGTCATTCGACTTGGCAATGCTGGAGACTAGACACAGGTGCTCATTGGAGAATGAGTTCACTGAACGACCCAACGAGAGTTATCATATGGTTAACATAAAATCATCTGTTAGTGATATCTCTCAGTGATCATAAGCAAGATGGTCCTTAGAGTTGAGGTCATTGTACAAACCTATACGTGAACGGTGTTACTTAGATATCTGACCTAGCTTCGAGGTAAGGCATGTAGAAAGGACTTTGGTTGGGTGGCACTTGAAGAACGCGGGAGAGTAATGACCAAGAGAGAATTCGTCTCTCTCATTTATGGAGAGTTAGAATCGCATGTGTTGGTTCGATCTTTAGTAAAAACTTTAGCCAAAGTATGTTGGAAGAAGTCCAACATTAATAAACTAAAGACCGATGGATACTAACCGATTTCAAGCATAATGGTTGACGGTTGACTATACCATAGGCTTGACTGAGCGACATAGTTATGACGAAGGGACTAAAACTACAACATTCATTACGGAAACAGTCAAGGTGGTCATGCCAATACTCATGTCCATGTGCTATCCACATAATTGTGATACTGAAACAGGGACGACACCTGCTGCTCATGGTCACTGTCGTCTAGGGTTTCGAGTTCCACCTATAGTAGGGTTAGGCTGTAGGGTCTCACACAGAGTTAGACCTTTGTTAAGTAATAGGTAGGATTAGGGAGATAGTGCTTATGATGCATGTGAATTGATAATATCGTAAATGATTTGTGAAAGAAGTTTTAGATCACATATGATGTGGTATGCACAAACACATAGAAATGATCCATTCGAGAAAACAGGGGTCTCGGAATGTCCCAAACCGCCTGCATAAGCTCAGTTCTAAGACAAAAAATATGGAATGAGGGGCCTGCTTACCTAGGGTTTACCCTAGTCAAAAACCAGCGGGAAATTTCCAGATTTGATTTTTGGATGGGGTCAACTTTAAAGACGCATTTGAGGGGTCAATCGAACGTGGAATTGTGCATCGTTTGTTTTTATATGTTCATCGTGTAAAACCCTTCGAAATGACATATTGTAAGCCTTCGGGGTCTTACTGGTAATGTAGAAACAATTGCTCAAAGAAAGAATAAATCTGGACTCAAATCTGACCAGGTTCAGTTTTATACAGTTTTGGTCCGACTTTGCGCGTACGTTTGAAGGGTTAAATGGACTTGGAATCATGCACCGTTTCATTCTATAAATTCACCGTTCAATGCTCTTAGAAATGATGTATGACATCGGCTTTGGGGGCCATGGTGAGAGAGGAACAATTGGCCAAAGAATGAACTTCGTGAAGAGAAATTTTGGTATTGAATTTTTCCTCTAATTGTTTAGTTCCACATCACATATGTTGAGAGAAAAAGGGATTAGCTCCTTATAAAAATAGGAGCTAACTCTCTTCTTTAAAACTTACACCAATCATTGGATCAAGTGAGCTCTCAAAAGTTAAGAGCAAACCTAGATCTAATCGGCCAAAATTTAATTCCCTCATTCTCCCTCATTCTTCTCTGCTCCTGTTCGGGCCGTGGTAAGGCTACGAAGGAGTTCGGATCTGATCCGAAGTCTTGATGGAGGATTCACTTAAGGTGAAATTTTCTGGAGCGTGTGGTTGACTCAGTGACCAGGAGATTGCTCGCCTTGGGATGTGGTCCGGCTCAGGGAAGTGGTTCAGTCCCAACGTGGGGGCATTGGTTTGTGAGGATCGACGTTCTGCTAATATACGGAACAAAGGTATGTCCTTTATATTCATGCGTTTATTATTGAAATAACTTTATAGATCTATATTTAGGGGTTGGTCAAACCCATCCCGTGATAGTAGAGATTTTGGCTAGGGTTATTTCCTTAAGGCGTTCTTAAAATGGTTTTAGGTTTATTTTTCCGCTGCTTATATGTTTTCGGCGTCTTCACAACTAAGGTCAGACGTCAATTTTGAGCCTTAAGGACCCCAGAAAACCTAACAGGATCGATGTGCAAAAAGTGTGGAATCACTTGATTTTTGGTATGGCTATCATCCATGAGGTGTAGAGCATGTTGGAAATTTTTTTCAAAAACCATATGGGGGGCTTGGCCTCATTGGCCACCGGTTTCCCATATATATATACATATGTATATGTATACATATGTATACATTTATATATATATATATATACATATGTATATATATATATATATATATTCATATCTATGCATAGGTATATATACGTATGTATATATACATACGTATGTATATGTATACATACATACGTATGTATATGTACATATACGTACGTATGTACATATACATACGTATATATACATATGTATACATATGTATATATGTACATATGTATATATGTACATCTACATATGTATATATATACATATGTAGATGTACATATATACATATGTACATATATACATATGTACATATATACATATGTACACACACACACACACACACACACACACACACACACACACATATAGTACATTTGAGAGCACTTTTTGAATCTTTGTCCTAGGTGGACATCTTTGTCCTACATGGACAAACAAAATTGATGACTAGGACAAGCTTGGGGGAAAACTTGGGGGGAAAACTGGAAATTGAAATGAGTTTGGTCTCTTGACAACTTGCAGGGAAATGAGCTGGACTTGAAATTTTGAAAGCCCCGTTTGAAATTCATTGAACTTAAATTTCCTGGAAAAGCAAGCACGAGCTTAGAATTCGTTGCTCCTCCTTCACTGATCATGGAAAAGCAAGCCCCCACTAGAGAGCTCCATCCCATTTTCAAAGCCAGGGAGCTCCATCACTGGAGAGTTCTGATCACTCTAGCAGATCGCTGGAGAGATCCATCCCGTTTTCAAAGCCGGAGAGATCCATCGTCGGAGAGCTCCAACACATCGACTCTCTCTATTGCATCTTCGTAGTGTTAGACCCCCCCTCTACAGTTCCCAACATTTTATTTGGTAATTTTATATATTGCTTCTAGGTATTCAAAATATTTGAAACATATGAAACATCTCTACATCTCCAATTTTATTTCTCTCTAAAATTTTACACATCTCTACAATTTTACACATGAGTTCTTTCTCTCTATAATTTCCGTGTTTCCAAGTCTCATTCATGACCGGTTTGATGAAATGATTGAATAGAATGTGCATTAGTTGGCAAGGGATGAGCGACAGGGATCTTAGGATTTTTTTTTGCCTAAAATAAGGTTGATGAAGCAATGTGATGGGATTTGCAAAGCATATGCAAGTAGATTGATGAAGCATTTAAATGAATTTCTGTATGCCAATCATTTCTTTATCAAAGTTTCCAACTTTGGAGCAACCATCCTC
This sequence comes from Scilla litardierei, assembly GCA_030789695.1. NCBI lineage: Eukaryota > Viridiplantae > Streptophyta > Magnoliopsida > Asparagales > Asparagaceae > Scilla > Scilla litardierei. Next base: position 439,657,932 of record CM061142.1, on the reverse strand, counting down.
TCTGTTGTTGTCCCTGATTAAAAAGGTAAGGTAGAATTTTGATTCATGGGTTTTGTTTAGAGCATCTCCAACCACACTCCATATCTGCAAATTTGCAGTTTTTTGCCCTCCAATCACACTCCAAAAAATCTGCAAATTTTCAGATATGTTACAGTACACCTCCAAATTTGGAGGGTCACTGTAGCAACCTGCATTTCTTTTGTGTGTGTGCAAACGCTAAATGTACACGGATTAATGACCACATACACTCTATTTTAGGGTTGAAGGGGGTATTTTTAAGTGCTAAAAATTGCTAATGGTGTGTATTTAGCAATTATGGAGGGTTGGGTTGGAGCTCCCTCCATTTCCCGCCCTCCATAAAGGGAATATTCCGAGAATATTCCAACCCAACCCCCAAAAATGGAGGGTTGGGTTGGAGATGCTCTTAGAACTTCAGAAGGTTCAAATCTTTATTAGTTTCAACTCCGTTCATGGTCTGTGCTATTTCTTTTTGTTTTTGTTGGTGGAGGGAATTTGAGTGATGTTGTTCTTAGGTATGAAAAGTTTGGCCAGTATGTTGTAAGTGTGATCTTTGTCTTTGGCAAAGTTCCCTTTTTATTGGATTGTACTGGATGACATAATTGAATTCTATTGTGGATTCTAATTTCTTCATGTCTATGCTAATTTTGTTTTTAAAAATATTAAAAAAAAGGTTACAAGACTTTGGTTTTGGACTGACCAGCTGGCTGTGAACTAATGTTTCAAACCTAAGAGTTGCAAATGAGACAAAAACATTGATATTTTATTCCAAATTGCATTAAAATATGAGTAATCCTTGCTTTCAAGGATTGATCAAAGGTGTATTGTTTTATACTATCAATGTCGATTTTCTTTGTTCTAGGATCTCATCATTGTAATTTGCTTAATTTAAATTTTTTTATTTCTAAATAGATTAATTGACTTTGCCAAATAATCATTGATCTATTATCTAACCAGGAGGATACAAGGCCATATTTCTCATCATTAATGCATTTTCTTTGAGTTGATTTTCAATACTAAAATTATTGGTATGGTTGTTGGGTATCTCTCTCGGAGTTATCTTTTTTTTGATCAGTTTTTGTTTCACTGTTTTTAGTGTATGATTTGATGACATTATCAAATTCTATTTTTGATACCAGTCTCTTCATATCTGTTGCATATTCACAGCAGTTTATCCTGATTTTGGTTTTTTTAAAAGAAGAAAGATTCCAAGACCTTGATTTTTGCCTATAGATTCAAAGATTCCTGAAGTTTCAATCTTTGCTGGAAAGTTTACAAGAATTTTGATTTATGTGTGGGGATGTTTCAAACTTTTGATTCGGTTATGGGGTGGGGATGTTTCAATCCAATCTCAATATCAAAATTAATTCATTTCAACCTCAATTTTCAGGATTTTCAATTCAATCTCAATCTCAACAGAATTTGGCAATCTCAAACTTTTGTTTCAATGTTTGATGGGGATGTTTCAATCTGTAAACTTTTGATTCGGTTAAAATTACTATATATATATTTCATTTCAATGTTTGCAGTAAATAATTGAGGTGATTGCTATTTGCTCTAGGAACAAAACAGTGTGCCATATCATGGGCTGTTTTGATTGCATTGCAAATGGAGTTGTAGAAACTCTCAAGTTCAATATGGGAGTATGAGGATGAATTTAAGATAAAACTCATCAAAATATCATCTTTGATTTAAGATAAAACTTCTGACGCTGGTTCGTTATTTTACGAAGGTTATAACTAATCGAAATGAAATTCAAAGGCCAATATCGACATGTGCTTAGTCCCAACTATAACTGCCTTTTGTTTGGTTAGTTTTTATTTTCATCAAATTTAATTTTTCAAGTGAGCAAGTTGAATTCTTATTTATCCCCCATATATATATATGTATATATATATATATGTATATGTATGTATATATGGCCCACGAGAGGGTGTCCTAGTGGTAAGTCATTCCGCTTCAAAGCCAAGGGGTGCGGGGTTCGAGGCCTATGGCCGCCGTGACTTGGTAATTATTGTGGAATTTGTTGTGGAATTATTTACCCTGGGGCTACATCTCCCTTCTCGGACTAACCCGGGGGCCGTTGGGGGCACGACGGTCACCCCCCAGTTTGCATAGTCTCAACCGGGCTCTCGCCTTACCCTCCTAAAAAAAGCCGAAGGCAGGGGGAGGGGGTTGGGGATTTTTCTGGGTTTTCAAAAAAAAATGTATGTATATATGTATATATGCAGTTTTGGGAGCCTTTACGATAGAGATGATATGGAATCGATGAGTTTGAACGATGCCACGATGATACTGGGTGTCGAGAGGCGGCAGTAAAGTCTGGATGTCGGTTAAAATTCAGGTGTGGGGATGTTTCAATTTTCAGTAATGTTTACAAGAATACAAAGAATTTGGAAATCTTAAACTTTTGATTCAATGTTTGCATGTGATGTTTCAATCTGTAAACTTTTGATTTGGTTAAAATTCCTATATATATATTTCAAGCTCAAACTTTTGATTCATTTAAAATTCATGCAAACATCCCCTTAAATTTTGATTTGTATTGAGTGTTTCAGATAATTTTTGTTTGTTATACCCAATTGCCATTCTGTTATGTGAGACCAACAGTTCATTCTGTTATGGCATGTGTTAGCAGCTCATTCTGTTTATACCCAATTGTCTTTATAGCCTCATTCTGTTATGGCATGGGTTAGAAGTTCATCACAACCTGTGCCCCAAATGAGCATAAACACCCCAAACTGTATGATAATCCATGAGCATATGCTTGTTAGAAGTTCATTATACATTTTATTAAACATGCGCTTCATTGCAATTCATTGCAATTTTATTAAACATGTATGTCCAGTCAAAGAGTAGCAATTTGTGCCCCGGGCAGAGAAGATTTAAGATAGAAAAAGACATGTAGAGTAATTTGTCTGCAACATGCGACATGCAATGAAGCTACTGATTGAAAGTTTCCACAAACAACAATATCAGTATTCATGAAAACCTCCTCTCATGCAAGAAAATACAACACATGCATGTCAGATCACAGTAATGAAGGCTTGCTTCAATTATGTAAGTGTTCACATGAACACAAGTAACTATAACTAGCAAATGTGAAGAAGCATGGCAAAAGTTAAATAGTTTATAATGCTCAAGGGAGTAGTTAGGGATGGGCGACTGTCTGAGAAGCCCACACTCTGGTATTACAAATGATATATTAGAGGTGACATGGCTCAAAGTGTGCTCACAATGTGCCATATCTAGCTAGCTGCCACACTAAATAATCTGAACATTGGCATCTAGAATCCATAGGCCACCTCTAGCAGTCACATATCACTTGGAAAATTGTGCTTCCAACAAGGATTAAACCATGCACAATGGAAAGTGTCTAATCCCAAGGGAGAGAAAATAGTCCCAAATGGATGTGCATCAAAAAGATATTTGCAATATCTGCTATACGATAATTTTCATGAACTCAAGAATTACCTAACATGTAACAGAGTTCTAAAGAGAACTAGGGCACGGCATATTGACAGGTAACCCTCTAAGAGAGGGAGAGATCAAAATAGCAGTACTTGAATTCCTTTTAATGCTAACATTAAAAGTCTTTTAGCTTTGTGTTTACAGGCCCTCCTCTTTGTTGAAAAAGACTGCCGAGCGCAACCCTCCCCTCCAAACAAAATCAGTGCGGCTTCAAGAAAAAAAAACAGAGGTAGAGATTCAGAAAAGAGAAAGGGAAGATAAAAAAGTTGGCTTTAATTTTTCTTCAAATAACAACTTTGTCATTAAATATTTCCTTTAACTCTCTCTTTGTATTTTTATAGGCACCTTAAGAAAAAAACAAAGGCACCAAGTTCCCACAAGCTTTTGTATGTGTATGCATTGCAGTAGACCTTTTCGAGAGCATTATCAAAAACTAAAGGGTCTTTGTGGGGAAGGGAAAAATTGGCAGAGCAAGCAAAGGCCATCCTCAAACAAATCTAACGCACGGCCAAGGAATCCTTAGTGCCTCTTCAAATTACTGCAGCAAGCTACTCTCCTAAACCAAACCTCTATCTTGCCAAGTTCATCTCCACATATTGACAGGTAACCCTCTAAGAATACATTTAAGAGTTACAATGCTTAAATGTAAGTGCTTAGATATTAGACAGCTTAAGGCTTTATCTTAAGTCATTTACCATTTGCCATTTCATCTTAACTAGAGCCCTTTGCCATTTCCTCTTACGGATGTATCTATATTATTGACATGTAAACAGTGCCATTTGACATTTACCATTAATGTCTAGGAAGACCCAATGAGTCCTTCAAACTGGAAAGAAGAGCATGTGAACTTTTCATCCTCTCTCAACTTTCAGAGTCATAGGTATCAGAAATTGTGAAGTTAGAATTCGTCTGCCGCAAGACCAAATTCAATATTACAAAACAATGGCATTATGAGCAAGCATTTATATGCATCAACAATTTTCGCCTTTGGAATATATATGTGGATTGTATATTTATGATTTAGCGAGGTGGGCATGACTTTTATATGATACTAATAAAGTAATTAATCTAAACCATAAGCCATGACCTTTATATGATACAAATAGAGTCAAAAGTTGTAATTTGTCCCGTCATGCTTGAAAGTTAATTATATTTTTTTGGTTTAAATAGAAGTTGGTATTTGGATTCAAACTGCCTCTATTATACATGCGTTGGATTCAAACATATGGACACTGATTCAATGGATTTCTGGAATAAAATGAGTTGGAATGAGAAAATTTTAAAGATTTTGAGGGAAATAAAATTTTAAACATCTCAATTTGTAAACTCAAAATTTCAGTTAAGATTGAAATTAAGAGGTAAATTAATTAAGCATTCTGTAATTCTAGCAGGTTTAAGTATTCTGTAATTCTGGCAAGTTAAATTAAGGATGTATTCTGCTGGGACAAAAACCTGCCAGATTAAGTATTCTGTAAATCAATTAAGTACATATCAATTTACTTAGTCTGGCAAAGTATTCTGTAAATTAATTAAGTATATATCAATTTACTTAGTCTGGCAAAATACTTCTCCTGGCGGAGTACTTAATCTGGTAGGTTTATAGAATACTTACAGAATACTTAATTTGAGTTTAAAATGTATTCTGTAAATAAATTTACATCTTAATTGAGTATACATCTTCATTGAGTATACATCTTAATTTGAGTTTATATCTCAATTTTAAAATTTGAGTTTAAAATGTATTCTGTTGAGACAAAAACATGAGATTTACATCTTAATTGATTTACATCTTTAAAAGTTGACTTTAAAGTCACATCTTAACTAAACAATTATAAGCACCCATAAATCATGGTGCCTTTTGTCCGAGGTATAAGCCTTTAGTATCTTTAGACATTGCATCTAAACACATAAGACAATATGAAATGGAATACAATACAAATGAATTTCCACATGTTAAGCAACATTTCATGATTTACAAGAGAAATGAGTATAGCATTGTGTATGATACCATGTGATTTATATTGGGAATAGGAAGTATTGAAAAACATCACGTTTCAAGTTCGTAAATCTCTTTCTCACATTCTCTAATTTGAATGAAAAATTGGATGTGATTTTTTTTATTTTTCGAAAAATTAATTTAATTTACATTTTGTTTTGCAGGATCCTTAGTCATTATTTGCAACTAATGATGATTTCTTCCCATAAAAACTTCAGGTTTTCGCCAAAATTCTGTTTGATTATAGACATAAGAAGTCCCATTTGGCCATATTAAAATGAATTTGTATTAAGTTCCAACATTACTGACGGTACACCAATTATTTTTTTACATGAATAGGAAAGATGTCCATCAAACATCTTTTGTTCGATTATGTATCATTTGTTACAAACTATTTCAGAATATGATTATGACATGGCTCAATATTATCACCAAAGGGATATACTAAATATCTCCACTACACCATTAGAAATGCAGTGAAATTTTTTGCCATAGCCGTCTATATATCAATGTAAACCATTTCTTACATAAAATGCTTCCAACATGAGGCTGCCCATTTGAGAGAAATATGAGAAATGTCTCTTCTTAAGATCTCTCAATACAGTCATACCAAAAACTCTGGTTCATGTGGTACCATAAATAAGTGGTCTCCCAATTTTTGTTACCTAAAAGTTTTTAAAGTTTGTCTCTAACTGACTATGATATGTTACAAACTGATCAATAAATTGTATCAATTAGAAGCATACGAACTCTTTGTGAGAGGCCTAACATAAAAATAAAAAACCCAGGAGCAGTCAAACTTGCCCTTATGTGTACTAATCTTCTTTCTCACATCAAATATTCCTAAAAGACCATTTAATTATTAGTGCACAGTAGGTGTTTGCTTATATTCCTCAAAGACAACTCTTTTTATTGAACTCATAATTTAATTTTGCTTTCTTATTTGAAGCCTTATATATACATTCACCGAAAATTTCTGTATTGGTTGGATTCCTATAGGAATGGAATACATAATGAAATTTTCAAATTGGGATCTTGGAATGCAAACTAACTGGTAAAATTAGTCGGTGATCAGTTAGCATTATATTGTATATTCTTAGTTGAAATATGGATACTGTTAAACTATGTGTAGTCCTTTTCCTTTTCTTTTTCTTTTCTTTTCTTTTCCAAATAGGACAATCATTTTATTATTTAACCTGTAGCAAAAAGAATAACACTTTGTGGCCCAGATTCCATAAGATTTTCCTTCCTTCCTTTTGGATGTTTGTAGAAAGTGAATTTGATCACTATATTTTAGAGGAGGAAAGAGTCTTTAAATGTAGGCACCTTAATAATTGGTAGCTATTGATGGCTGCTTGGGCTTATTCAAATCATCACATATATTCATAAACACACTATTTGTCTTGTCTAATGCGCAAGGTGGGGATGGGAGCTTCCTTACATTCATATGTTTGCATATGCCGGATGATGATTGTTAAGTCATAATGAAGAAAAAATGGGGATAAATTACTGTTGGAGTTTATCCACAAGTTTACCACATATAGATGAAATTCAAAATTTTAATGTATGACTTAATTTTTTATCTTGAACTTAAGTGATGCATGTTTTAACTATCATCATCCTATAAGGTCTCTGTAACTTAAAATTTGAATTTTGAAAGGTTTGATGTCTTGGCATATGATACTGATCGTGACAAGTTTAAAACTGCAAGGTAATTATGAGAAGAAAGCTTTTATTATCCAAATTTTTTACTGCATTTTATAGAAATTTTTACTGCATTTTCAAAAATATCTTCTCTTTTTTCGTGGATTTAGTCAACTTGAACTTAGATATTGTATATGCTATCAATAATCACTCATGTGCCCATGTTCATTCATTAATGTGAGAGTGGCTTAATTTCTTACCTATCCTGTATAGATAATGGTGGTGGAAAGGATTCAGATAGAATGCAGCAGAGCATGTCTTTAGGCTATTCATTGAAGTGTAAATTAGCAAATACTATTGGTTAAGGTCAGGCTTGAATATAATTTTCTCTGATTTTTCCCATCGTTGAAGGCACTGTTGAGGAACGACATGGTAGGGGGGTTACATATTCGTTTGCAATAACGACACCATATAGGAGAATATGCAAATGCAGCTCTTTGGTGTGTTCTATTTTTCTGCTTGATTGGTGTAAATTTTGTTACAATGGATGAATTTAGCTTTGGTACATGAGTATAGAGGAGATGCTTGCTTATATTCCTCAAAGACCATCTCATTTTATTGATATCGTAATTTAATTTGTCGGTGTTGGATTCCTCTAGGAATTGTATACATAATAAAAATTTCAAATTGGGTTCTTGGGATTCAAATTCATTTGTTTTCGTTTGAATATTAGTTTCAAATTGGAATGATGCATAAATTGGCAGGTTGATACATGGTAGGATGATGGGTTGAGTAACTATAGAGGAGTGTTGATACATGGCAGGTTGATACATGGCAGGGTTGATAACAATGGGAATGATGCATAAATTGGTAGGTTGGTACATTGCAGAATGATGCATAAATTGGCAGGTTGATACATGGCAGAAAGATGCATACATGGCAGGTTGATACATGGAAGAATGATGCATACATGGCAGGTTAATAAATTGGTATCATCATTTGTTTTTCATTCCAAAACAATGGGAATGATGCATAAATTGGAATGATGCATAAATTGGCAGGTTGATACATGGTAGAATGATGCATACATGACCGGTTGATAAATTGATATCATCATTTGTTTTTTATTCCCAAAGAATGAGAATGATGCATTAATTGGAATGATGCATAAATTGGAATGATGAATGGCAGAATGATGGATTAAGTAATTGTAAAGGGGGTTGATACATGGCAGGGTTGATACAAGGTAGAAAGATGCATAAATTGGCAGGTTGATACATAGCAGAATAATACATATATGGCATGTTGATACATGGCAGGTTGATAAATTGATATCATCATTTGTTTTTTGATTCCCAGACAATGGGAGTGATGCATACATTGGAATGATGTATAAATTGGCAAGTTGATGCATGGTAGAATGATGCATACATGGCAGGTTGATAAATGGCAGGTTGATAAATTGGTATCATCATTTGTTTTTTCATTCCCAAACAATGGAAATGATGCATAAATTGGAATGATGCAAGGCAGAATGATGGGTTGAGTAAATGTAGAGGGGAGTTGATACATCGCTTCTCAAAAGAACTATGAGAAATACCGGACTTAAGAAGGTGAATTGTACCACTTTCCCAAAACACTATAACAGAAAATTCGAATAAACCGAAGATAATTCGAAAGCTAATAGGCGTCTGATATTGCATTCAAATTTAACCCGAAGGTGCCTGGGTTAAATTTTTTCCCCACAGCCGATGGCACCCGAGTCGAGGGCATCCCCGCCGAAGCTAAATTTTTTTACGCTACTTTGTTTTTTCACGCCAAAGGCGTCTACGCCTAATTTGTTGTTCCGTGTCGAAGGAACCTGCATCAAATTTGTTGTTCCGCATCAAAGGTTCCCACACCGATGGCGCCTATGCCGATATATATTTTTACACTAATTTGTTGTTGTTTAAATTTTGGCTGTTGAAATAATTTTTTGGGGAACAGAGATTTTGTAGTGAAAAATCTTAAATGAATCGTGCCCGTGGGCACGGCTTATGACTAGTATATATATAATACAGACAAGATGACTAGGACATGGTGACTAGGACAAACTTCGAAGGGGAATTTTGAGTTTTGGGTTTGAAATTGAGGGGGGAATGACTTGGGGAAAAACGCAACATTTTTGAAGTTACGGTTAAAACCCCCATGTTCTCTCACCAAACCCTCAAACTCTCACCAAAATTGAAAACCCTCCATTTTTTGAGGAATCAGTTGCATTTTTAAAGGGGAGTGTGGAATCAGATGCATTTTTGAAGGGGTGGAATCCATTATTGCAAGCTTTATTTACAAGATGGGTGGAATCCTTTCTCTTTGTTGCATTTTTGCATGCTCTGTTAAGGTTGGGGTAAGCTCATTTTTGCCTATAACAGTTTTGCATTTTTGCATGCTCGGTTAAGAGGGGTGGAATAATTTTTGTATGCTGTCATATAATCTCATTTTTGCATGCTCGGTTGAAAATCTTGGGGTAAGAATTGAAATTTAAAAAACTTTTCTGAAAAGGCTATCATAATTCATTCTGTCTTTGTTTTCATCAATTCTATTAAAAAATTTTCTTGTAGAATTCGGTTGTAGCATCCCCTTGAGATTAGTTCATTCGGTTGTAGCTCTCTAGCTGAAAGTTCATTCGGTTGTAGCATCCCATTTGATGGTTTTCATCAATTCTGTTATAATTTTTGGTTGTAGCATTTGTTTGTAGCATCCCCTTGAGAAAAGTTCATTTGGTTGTAGCACCCCAGCTGAAAAATTCATTCGATTGTAGCATCCCATTTGATTTCATCAATTCTGATTGCAGTTCAAGCTCTTGGGGGTGTTATTTGGATCCTTGAATAGCCCCCCTCAACTCTCTGGATAGAGCTGGAATGGCAGCGATCCCTGTGGTTGTTAATGCAAATCTCAATGGAATATCAAAATAATCTCAATGGAACATCAAAATAATATCTGTGGTTGTTACTACAAATCCGTTGTTTTGTTAACAGTCAGAATCTCTTAGATGGAACTCTTGGGTACACCCTCTCAGATTTACTGTCCTTAAAAACATTGTGAGTAGATTTGTTTTACTTATGTTTATAATTGACGAAGATCATGAATATGCATTTGCATGATAGTTTTATTTTATTATTATTATTATTATTATTATTATTATTATTTTCTTCTATGTTTTATTGTTAGGGATTTGACCAATAACAATATACATGAGACGATTCCGTATCAGCTTCCTCCAAATGTCACATACCAGTATGTGTTATTCTTTATTGTTTTTTTGCAATATTTGCAGTAAGTGTAGCGAATTTTGATTTGTAAGCGCTAGGCTTCATTTCAATGGTGCATGAATCTCGCTAACAACAACCACACTGGGAATCTTCCTTACTCAATATCTTTCATATGCTGTGATAGTCGTTGGTGTGACAATATTTGGTGATGACAATATTTGGTCGAACCTAGCATGACAGTATTTGTCTATAAAAGCTATGATAGTATTTGGTTGGTCCTAGCATATATCTGTAAGGTTCTCGGTGTGACTGTATTTGGTGATCTAATTGATGGCTTTTGTGTGATTAATTTATCGAATGTAGAAATGCAACCACAACTTTTTTTCTCAAACCATTGGAGATATATTTTTATAATACTGGATACATTGTTTGATGTTGCATATCTACTGGAGATATTATATACTGTGATAGATTCATAGACAAAGGAAATCAATTTTGAATTATAACCGAATATTGTAGAGAAAACATAGTATTTGGTTGCGAATTAAACTAGATTACAATGGACATTCGTAACTAGACGGCTGGACCTTATGGTTGTTTCAAAGAATTTTGATAACATTACTGAAGTGTTCATTAGAAAGCAAGTTCAGGGGTGCCCAAAAGGTGTTTGATGAAAATCCTGATACGAGAATTGGTAGCTAGATTGCGATGATCAACGGCTCACGGTTTGCCATGCAAAATCATGCATGGTGGCCATTCAAAGATCATCTTGCAGATTTTGTTTTGCTTCAAAGGAAGGAGCAAATGAATTTATAGGTGATTTCTTTACCCATGATGTTTGGTGTGTTGAAATATATTTTTTAATTTTGATTTTAGCTGAATCAAATATGGTGATATTTCAGGTTTCCATTCAAAATCTTGCATGTTTGCCATTCAAAGATCAACTTGCATGATGCTTATGTTTTTTATTTTTTTTTTCTTTGGAGGAAAGAGCAGAGGAAATGTCACAATGATCATTCAAGTGTCTATAGATATGCTTTTTTAAACCGTCATGAATGCCTGTGTGAGCTAGATCAAGTGATGTTTGTAAGATACATCCATCAAGATCATAGTCAGTAGACAAATATAATGCAATTTATTTTCTAATAATTCCACTAATTTTAAGCATGTGCACATCACATCTATAATATGCTAGCTCTTTAGAATTTGGCCATTTAGGGATCATTTTGTAGAGGGCTCCAACCAGTTGCTATAGAAACAACAAACAATTTTTTCCTTTATGAATTGTGGAGAGTTCATAAGAAACATATGTACAAAGATATAATTATGTTATGATGATGCAAAGATTACTTTACAAAAATAAATCTTATTCATCATCCATTGATAATGAGAGAATAACTGTGATGAGCCATGGAGAGAGGCTGGCTAAGAAGCATATACATCATGATATGCTTACTCAATTAGACCTATAACATGTATCCATCAAAGAAGCACTTGGTAATGATTAACGAATTTGCAAGAATTGCAAATGAACTATTATTTGATTGATATTTAGTGTTTATTTCAGCATGTTCAGTTCATAATGCTTAGTTCATGAACCAAAACAACATAATCAAACTGATGCTCAGTTCATAAGCTCATTTCATGAACCAAAACAACATAATCAAACTAATGCTCAGTTCATGTTCAGCATCCCAATAAATGTATCGTGTTATTGGGATGGTATATTCAGGACGTTATTAGGATTCGTGTAGATTCATGAACGGAGCATGTTCAGCATGCTCATTTCGTGCTCAGTTCGTAATGCTCAGCATGTCCACTTCATTCAAGTTTCTGATTCTATTTGGTGACATTGGTTACTTTTTTATATTTGCAAGCATTTGTCAAGTGTTTGATGAAATGTCTAAAAGAACAATATTACCATTGTTTGCTTGATACATTGTTTTAAAGTGATGATTTTTTATTTACTCTTTTGTCATGAAGATATTATCTTTTTCATAGTAGATACATCATTTTCATAGTATCCAAAAACAAATTTGCTTTTTTGGTCAAAAACCAACATGAAAACATTCTTATAAATGTCCATATATTATATTAAGAAGACAAGAACAAAGAAGAAGAAAAAAAATCCACTTAAAAATCATCATCCTTTCCAAGTAATTACTTGAATTTTGAGGCCCTATCACTGGGGTATGATAATATTTTTTGAGTGCTTTGGACTTGTTGTTTGAGCATCACCAATCTCTTCTTAGTATGGTAAGTTCCAGAACATCAATGCATATGCTATATGTTTGATCAACTGACGTGCTATACTTTGTTGAAATAGACAACATTTGTGCAATATTATGTCTAAAATAGACAATCAAATGAATCCATAATAGTTATTAGAAATTTAACTTGTTATTTTCTGTTGCTTACGGTGGTAAATTCTATCATCTAGCTTATACTACCATATGAAATCTACATCTTTCTATGAATCTTACAAAAGCGAATATTTCTTCTCTATGGTAGCAATAGTTTCTCTTTATTATCCAAAAAACAAAAAAACAAAAGAAAAACTATTTGTTACATGTTATGAATCATCATTTAGAGGAGGAACCCCCAGCTCTTTATTTATAGCAGGAGGAGAAGCATACAGAGATAAGATATAATAGATACGGTCTTATCTATAAGGTAAGACCCAATCCTAACCAACTTATCAACATATCCATTCACAACGCTCCCCCTTATCCAGTCACAGGTGTGGACTCTGCTCATGAATACTTCAGGATTCTTAGTGTAGTAGGAGTCTCACATGAGGTGGATACTTCAGGATCCTAAGTTGATGAGGTTGGCCTTGTTAAAACCTTTAGCTATGGAAAACCCCGTGGGAAAAACCATAGTTTAGAAAAAAGAGTACAAACACTCTCTAACTCCCCCTGATCTGTACAAGCATTCGGGCTTTCAGGTCTCTTAGGCGCATCTTGTCATTCCTATTTATAACATTTCAAAAATATACACAGATTATAAATATCACCACCATTAAGCAGCCACTGAATCCAAAAACTCTGGAGAGGTGTTCTTAGTTTCATCGCCTCTGATGTGGTCTCCTCAAAGTGGGGTGAGCTAGTTTTCAGACTATGTGGTCAGCTCCACAATACAAGTCTCTATCCCAGTCGTCACTGGGAAGTGATGTACCACCAAGCGACCTCAAATACACCATTGGTATGTTTCTAAAATGGTGAGGATCTCCGAATGATAGAACAATGTTACCTTCATAATTTGCTTTGCAGATCTGCAGTAGATGGCCGTCCGACTATGGGTGCACAGTCTGTGATTTCTCAGTATATGGATCGGACTTGTAACCTGCATTTGCATAAACTTGGAGGATGATACTTTATAATGTAAGCCCAAATCTTTCGACCCTTGGAGGAAGCGCAGAAGATGCTTAACTCCGGTCTAATGGCCCTTTTAGGTGCCTAACTATCTCTGGCTAATGAGTTTACTGCAACTGCTATATCGGGACACGTGCAGTTAGCCAGTAGTGCCTAATTGCCCTTAGATAAGGGACTTCAGGACCAATTATATCATCCCCCTTTCCAGTGATCGAAAGGGGTCTTTTTGTACATCCATAGAGTATACTACCATAGGTGAACTTTGGATGACAATGGTCTTTGTAATTTCTCGAACGCACTTCTGGGTGTATGTAACAGGATTCTATTAAGATAATAAATCTGTGAGCCATGACTTAATTTTTGTTTGCCTAGGTCTTTCATTTCACGTTTAATAGTCAGGCTTGAACAGATATTTTGGTTTTCTATTCAGGAGATCCGATGAGATTTAAGTTGTTTACAACTATGATCTCAAATCATGTCATTTACTTAGATGCAAAGGCAACCCTTAGTGGGAATCATTACTTTGTCAAGTGATTCTCTTGGTTGTACATTATTTGTTATTCTGATTATTATTCGTCAATAGAATAGACGTCCCGAAGTCTATTCCGACATTTAGGAAAATGTGGAATTTATCTTTACCAAGATATCCATAAAGGTATGTTGTCACAACATCCAATATCAGCATATCCAAAATTTCCTTTGCCAAATCGTAATGTATTCGCATTTTATAACTTAGGGAATCTGATGCATCATTTGAGTCATGCTCATTTTAATTTGTTCATTCCCTAGTTTTCGCGAAAATATCATTGTGCTATGGGTTGTACCTTATATCATACGATTTTGTAATTTTTTTATTATGTGTGAAATACTTATTTTACCCACAGGTTTGACACCTTTTGGTGTCTGGACTTCAGGTCCGAACATTTCACGTTTCATAAGTGAGTATAGCTCATCTTTTATTGCCGCGTTCCATATTTGGCCAATCTCTATGTTTGCATTTTAGCAACGGAGTATGGAACGATATTTTATAAATATCATTGCTTTTACGATGTATATGGCAATATAATACGTGAATACATTTTCAATAATTATGTTCTATCTGTCCAACACCTCCCCAGTACGTACAACATTTACTTTCATTTCAGGTTTTCCCGGAATTTCCTCTGTAGTGGATTCCGGGAAGGGTTGAGGGTGTGGACATAAGCTTATTGTCATGTGGTAGTATTGTCTCAAGGTCTCCATGGTTTTTTCTTTCTTTATTTTGTTTTTCTTTCTTGGATTCGTGTCCTTAGAGCCAGTGGTTTGCCTCTTTTCTGTTGAGGAACATCCACTTCTGCTGCTGGTGGATTGCATCCATTCTCGGGGATGTCAATCCTAGCTGGAGTATTTGCAGTAGGAACGTGTGATCTGACAATCTTTTGGTTGTCAGTAAATGAGTCCGGTAACTGGTGAACAGTGTTCTTTATGTGGAGGATCTTCAGGATCTTATCTTCACATTGTTTTGTTACCGTATCTTAGTGGGTCAAAATTTTTGTATCCCACGTTATAATTTACTTCGCACCAGATTTCTCAGTGTCTGGGACCATTTTGGGGAAACTTGTCTAATCAAAATCACAGTCTTCAAGACGTGCCTTAAATGCGTCAACCGTTTAGGGTTCTAGGTATCTTATAATTGAGGGTGAGTCAAAACCCTATATAGATACCTAGGCGACGTTGAGGACCCATTTTGGCCCATTTTTGTCCTCTGTGGTGGTGCAATGTGGATTGAAACTGCGCAACCGGAGATTCTCAAGTGAGAAGTGTTCGGTGGCATTCCATATGCAAGTTGCATTGGAGAGAGACTCTGACCTCCAGAGCGTCTTATTTTCATTAACGATGCATCATGCAAAATTGCATGTCACAATGCATCCACCGGTAACTGGGATTTCATTAACAATGTACGTGCAATCCATTGGAGTCTTTTTATCAGTGACCTGTCAACAAGTTTTGGGTATGAACTTGCAGCACTGGATGTTAATTTTCTATTCCCGTTGCTTGGCAGTACTCTTGAAATGACTGGGAGGTAAATTCCCCAACATTAACCAGACTTATTTTCTTTATTTGATGGTCTGGAAAATGTGCCCGCCACATTATTATTTGTGCCAATAGCTTTAGAAAAGCTAAGTTGCTGGTCTATAGTAGACACACATATGAATATTTTGAGGATGCAATTATCAGTACAATAAAGTACCGAAATGGCCCACTAGGGGTGGATTTATCCACACCTATCTCCTTATTTTCTTTCGAGGAAGTGTGAAGATTCTTTGTCAAATTTAATTACAGATGGCCTTGTAATTTGTTTTCCCTTATAGCAATTGATGCAAGAGAATTCTCCCTTCTGAAGAATCTTCTGGTTCTTCAAGTGATACCCATAGGATAAGATGTGGTGCATCATCACTGCTCCAGGGTGGCCAAGTCTATCATGCCAAAATAAAAACTTGGCTGATGTCGGGCACTTCAGGTGCTCCGTTAAATTCACTTCCTCTCTCCGAATCTTTGTATGGTATATGCCTGAAAGGCTCTCAAAACGTTCAAGTATGGATTTTACTCCTTTTTCTTGAGCCGTTACATACAGTAATTCTTTTTCTTTTACATTTGCTGTTTCCAAATGTTAAACAGATATTCTTGAAACTTCAAAAGTTTCTATTAGAATTCGGAGAGAATAGTGCATCCTTTAATTTTATTTCTGTGTCATTTGGGAGCAGCTGTGTTGCGTTCCCAGAACCTGTAATATAGCCCTGATTTGGGCTTTGTATTAAAGGATCATATGTGTTTATTGTCTACTAATCAGTCATGAGAGCAGATCATCTATTAAAATATGAATAATAAAAGCACATTTTCAGAAAAACATTTTCATACAAAATAAATTCATTAATTCAAATTTCTCTCATGACATAAATTGTTCTGAAACAAATACAAAGATAAATGGCTAATCTAGCATGTCATCTCTTTCGAAGTCGTCAGCTGTGTACTTGATTGGAGCATTTGTGATCACCAGGTTTGTTTCAGCTTTCTTTTTCTTGTTTTGTTTATACAGTTCCTGGAGATGCTGCAGAGTTTGGCACACTCTAGACCAGTGGCCTTTCATGCCACAGCTATGGCACTGGTCTTCCCATTCCCTCTTGGGTGGGGATGCATCATTTCTATTGTTTTCATTTTTGCGCCAAGTGAACTTCCGCTTCCCTTCATTTCTTTGCTGCTGGACTTGGCCTCTGGCCCTTTTGTTCTGTCCCCCTTTTTATGGTCTTTCTTTTCGTTTATTGTTTCTCTTCTTTTTGGAAAAAGAAGATGCATTGTGAGCTTCTAGGAGGGGGGCAGTGCCAGGAGGCGCATGTTATGAGTGGCAAGGAGAAGCTCCCTATTTTGTTCAGCCATGAGTAAATAAGACAGCAGCTCAGAATACTTGGTGAATTTGCGTTCACGGGATTGCTGCATTAGTATCGCATCTTTTTCGTGGAAAGACGTGCACGTCTTTTCCAGCATGTGATCTTCTGAGACCTTTTCACCACACAACTTCAGGCGTTAGGTAATGCTAAAGAGAGCTGAGTTGTACTCAGCTATGGACTTAAAGTCATGTAGTCTTAGGTTATTCCACTTATATCGTGCCCTTGGTATTATAACATCTTTCTTATGGTTATATCTATACTCAAAGGCAGTCAACAGCTTAGGTGGATCTTCGACCATAAGGTATTCAGCCTTTAGGGTCTTATTCCACATGGCGATGAATATATATAATGGATTGCGCCTTTTCTATATCGCTTACATTTTCATCTTTAGTCACAGCAGAAATGCGGGACTTAGCCTACAGGTGAAATTTCACATCGAGCTGCCAGCTCAGATAATTTCTTTCTGATCCATCTAGCACTTCGAAATCGACATTTGCGATTTTGGCCATTTTATCTAGCAGAGCACAAATTTGCATGAATTAATAATTTATACATTAAACATTTTCATGCAGAGTCAATTTTTAAATGAAGAGCTAATTGCGTGGATCGGCCAATCCCACATAAAACAATTTAGAGTCCAAAGTCCATATAACAGTCCATATTACACAAATGAAAGCGAAAAAATGGATTACAACTTTGGAAACCCCGTAGGTCCCATATATAAAATCTTCAGCTTCAAGTGTGGCCTCCGTCTCCATGGAAAGTAGTGGTCGATCTTGGACATTACATAATTTCCTCACTACAATTTCTCTCAAAAAGAAAAGAAAAGAGCAGGAAAAGTAAGATGTGGGACTTAAACAGCCGATCCAAAACCACAATTAGCCTTCCATGCAAAAATTTGTGCTCATCAAACATTTTCAACAGACATTTTCATCACAGGCATCACATGCATCATATTCACAGGAGGATAAACAATTTGAATACTTAATTATTATTGGACCACTAGGCAACATGATATACTGTTAGGTTAGGTGACTAACGTCATAGCGGTCGCGAGATCTTCCTAATTATTAAGTTAATATTGCACAACAGAATATCAGTTTACCCTAGAATAAGTCATTTAAAAGTGATGCAGAGCATATAATTATGATCCTAAAAAGGCATCATATAATACAAAAAGTTGTGCTTGTTGGGATTATTCAAAAAAGTTTGAAAAGAGCCCAAAGTAATTTGTTTTTCATGAAAAGGAAGGAGTTTTCCTTTTTATAAACCCCCAATAAACCCTCACAAGTCCCCAAATGTCCCCATAAGTTCCCATAATTTTCTGCATTTTTATAGGCACCTGAAAACCAATATATTTCATGTTTTAAGCACCTCCCATATATTGCCCTTTTTGTTTTTTTTTTTCAGATTTTTGTGGCATGCGAGCCTGAAGCCCGCAGTGCTACAGGCTTCAGGCCCACAACCCCTCAATTTTTTTCGTTTGTGGGCTGTAGGACCACATTTTTTTAATGAATCGAGAGAGGAGGGGGCGGCGGCTAGGTCATGCCGCCGCCCCCCCTTCAGTGCCCCGCCATAGAACGGACGGCGGAGGAGCCCCCCGCATCCAGGCGAGGGGGGGTTTGGTGAACTTGACGGCAGCCTCCACGTGGTGATGCGTGGGGGGGCAAAGGGGATGGCGGCTACCCCATGTGACGATGCATGGGGGAGGCGATCGAGGCGATGGCAACCCCACGCAGCGAGGCGTGGGGAAGGCGATCGGGGCGGCGGCCCCCCGCTGCGAAGGGGGGATGGGGACGACAGTCTCCCCTCTTGCTGTGAGCATGAGGGGGGAATGGGACATGTGCACCCCCACCGACGTGAGTAGGGGGGTAGGGGCGATGTGTCGGCATGATAGCCGTGAGGGGGGAGAAACCCGCCTTTGGGGAGGTGAAAAACGACGGTGGCCGACGGAAAGGTCGCCGACGATGCCGTAGGGGGTGGGGGGCGTTCAACAATTTTTATTATAATATTTCAGATTGAAAACATGTTGAAAACATGATTTTTAGACGAAAAAATCATCGAGTATAGGCGGTAAGCCCTATTTCCACTCCGATCTTGCGAGATCTATGGAGAAAACTATCATGCACATGATAAAAATTAGATTTTTAGCGAGAAATATCTATAGATCCGTCCTCCAGATCTAGCGACGGTTGAACGAAGCCTAGGCATACATGACGACGCCTGTTTGAAGTGGATGATGCCGCGCGCGCGGATCTCCCGCCTTTCCTTTGCTTTCGCAACGATCGATATTTGTGGAAAATTTATTTAGATACTCGTGCTCATAACGTGTCTATTTATCAGCATCTATTTACGTCATAATTATTTATCTAATGTCAACTTTTCTCCTCTACAGGGGAAGGCATGTATGTCCGAAGACCTTTGTTAGAGATAATGCAATCTTGATGTATGATCAAGTCTGATTAGCTTAGTTGATGGTGTAAGTGCTTGAACCGAATAGAATATTGTAATCCCTTTGTCATTTACATAGAAGAGACATTAAAATGCTATTCAATATTTAACAAATTTAGGTGGTTTTAGAAAGTAATACATTGTACGGACAATGTGCATGTACACATATTTCATTAAAAAAAGACGCTTTTATTGTTTCCTTTTGAGATTGCAGTGGGGGATATCAACATACTCTCTTGTAATGAATCTACCCACCTCTTTTGTTTCCTTTTATTTAGAGAACAAAGTTTCAAACTTTTGAAACATTTTACTATTGTTCTCTTAATTTGGATAGAGGCAATTAACTTTTGAGCACTACTATTATCTTTTTGTGAAAGAGTACTTTTGATGTTTCCTTCTTAGCTGGCAATGTGATGATACTTTTGTTGTAATGATGTTGCCTCTTTGTTTCATTTTAATTAGAGAACACATTCTTCAGACTTGAGAAACATTTACCATTGGGCTTCCATTTTCGGATAATGAACACTTGCCGAGTACGCGTGTGACAAAACACAGCCAACTTAAAATGTTATTTCTCATGTAGGCTTATTTAAACTAGGCTAGGGTTGTCGTAGGGCACCGAAGAGCAAGCATTTGATGTATCACTTTGAATGCTCACTTCGGCTTGAGAGTTAGTATTTTGCTATAAAAGAGGAGATGTTGTTTATGGGTTGGTAGACCATGGGGATGTAAATGGATCAGATACTGAGCA
This sequence comes from Scilla litardierei, assembly GCA_030789695.1. NCBI lineage: Eukaryota > Viridiplantae > Streptophyta > Magnoliopsida > Asparagales > Asparagaceae > Scilla > Scilla litardierei. The sequence goes on along the minus strand of CM061142.1, from coordinate 439,637,551 downwards.
CATATTGCTTTTGTTACATTTAGATGTGTTTATTTTCTTTCGAATGTGGATGCAAATATGGATGTTGTTGGGATATTTCAATCATTGCCCATTACGAATGAATAAAGTTTAGTTTGGATCACATCTAGATTTTTAATGTGATACCTATGACTAAGATGGTCTTTTATCGAAAAATGAGTAAAATATTTAGCTGTAACCTATATGTAAGTATAAAAATTCTTTAGTTTGCATTATGTAATTGTAAATACACTTTTAATCAATAAATAAATGTTTAGCAAGACTGTAACTAAATAACGTGGGTACTTGATTACCAAAATTTTAAACTTGGCAACCCACATTCAGACTAAATTAAATGTCCTCATGGCTGCCAACATCAGGACTAAAATTTTATACTTAAACTATATTCTCTGCGAAAACTAAATATTATTGGTAACTTAATTTTGAGGGAACTAAATTTTGGGGAGGAACTAAAATCCCTGGGGGAAATAAATTCTCTAATGTGAACTAAATTTTCAACGAATCTAAAATTTTTGTGGCAACTAAATTTTAATTTTTTGTGTGTTACTTATTATTTTTTGCTTAAAATTAGGGGACTAAATATTTTGAAGAGCAATACTTTTAATGAACCGTGCCTTAGGGCACGTGTTATGGCTTGTGTGTGTGTGTGTGTGTGTGTGTGTGTGTGTGTGTGTGTGTGTGTGTGTGTAAGAAAATAATGAGTATCATACATCATATGAGGCAATGTGTATCATACGCCATATGAGGCACCCTCTGATATGCCCTCTCACATAAATGAGGCAAGTACAAGCCCACATGGGCTTGTACTTGGTTGTACCCGCCCCCTTTATGTGAGAGGGCATATGAGGGGGTGCCTCATATGGCGTATGATGCCCATTATTCACATACACACATAATATTTGTCAACTGTTTTTGAATCCTAGGGCTTACTAGGACATGCTGACTAGGACAAAAGGGTTGATAGAAGAACGGTTGAGATTTAATCTTGAGGAATGAATGGTTGAGATTAGATTTTGTGGAAAGTTTTGGAGGAAAAAATATTTCTGAGGAAATAAAAGTTTCTGAAGAAATGAAATTTTTTGGGGAATGAAAGTTTCTGGGGAATAGCAGAGTGCACTTAATTAATGCATTTGGGAAAAAACTTTAACTTACACTTAATGCAGCAGATTGAATGCTGCTGCAGATAGAATTATCTCTCCCTCAACGCGGGGCCCACCATCTATGCGACGCATGGGGCAACAAGAAGAGAATAATTTTCCGTGCCGAAAGCGCCCGTGCGCCTACTAAATTTGTTTACACTAATTTTTTGTTCAGCTCCTTTTTACGCTAATTTATTGTTCTACACCGTGCTAAATTTTTTCACGCTAATTTGATGTCTAGCTAAATTTTTTACGCTAATTTGTTGTCTCGCGTCGAAGGGGCCCGCCTAATTTGTAAAATTTTTTATACTATTGTTGTTCCGCACCGAAGGCACCCGCACCGAATTTGTTGTTCCACGTCGAATTTGTTGTTTTATGCTGAATTTGTTGTTTCGGGTCAAAGGCGCCCGTGCCGAAATTGTTGTTCCATGTCGAAGGCACCAGTGCCGAATTTGTTGTTCCGCGTCGAAGGCACCCATGCCGCTAAATATTTTTACGCTAATTTGTTGTTCAGTGTAATTTTGGCTGTGGAAATAGTTTTTTGGGGCACAAAGATTTCGCAGAGGAAAATATTAAATGAACCGTACCAGCGGGCCCGATTTATGACTGGTTTATATATATATATATATATATATATATGAGAATAATGTCAAAAAGATGGCACCAAACCAACTTGGGTCAGGTGCGCGGACGTGGCCGCATCTCATTGGCCGCCCAAAAGCTATTGCTTTTTTGGTGGCATATCATTGGCCGTCACATCAGCGCACCTGACCTAAGTCGGTCAGGTGCCATCTGTCCTAAAGTAATCCATATACATGTATATGTATATATGTACTAGTATATACATGTGCCCAAGGGCACGGATCATTTAAATATCACCCCATCAAAATATTAGACACCCGAATTTTCAAAGAGTACAAAAAGAAGGTGATAGTTATAACGTATGAGTAAAATTTCATCATAATACAAAAAAATTATTGATCAGACCGTTTCATTCAATCCATGTTTAAGGGAAGTAAGAAAGTGCAAAAAATCTTCAGTAACCATGATATATACATCATATATACATGTTTTTTTCATTAGATATCAATAGAACTTAGTCTCTTGCATGCTAGCCAATTCAAATTGTATACAGATAAAGCCATCGAAATGAAGTATGCAATAATTGATGCCAATCAATTCAAAATGTATGCATAGGGATGCCGATTAACATCTCAAGGCTGATCACCTGATGTGGTAACATCTTAATATATTTCTTCCAATGAGTTTACATCAATGACTCTTCATGATCCTTCTGCATTCTCCCCCTATTCATGGCTATTTTAAGATGGTGAAAGGCAATTCTAAGATAAGTGGTCTAGAAAACATAGTGTATATAACCAATGAGTACACTTAACACCATACCTAGTTCAACATTTTTATTTAGTGTTTCAATAACTCCAAAATCTTCCTTAATAGCGAAGAATTAGCAATGATAGGAGAATGAAAAGATATTCCTTGGCTTACTTACTTTTGCTTGCCAGGGCTAAGAATCCAAACATCCAAATAGAAACAGGTACAATAATACCAATTTGAGAACACACCAATAATGCTCATTTCCCTACACAATTCTTCATAGCATAACTTTCTGACACCGAATAGACCAAAACTACAAAATTTGATCAGGCATGTCCATAATTTGGGTACAATTGAAGTGATTTGCTGAAATGGCGGCAAAACAGATGCTAAAGAACAAACCATAATTCAAATGTATTGCAAAAATTACCCGAAATTGATGATTACTACTAAAACAATAGCAAAAATATTGGAAAATGTTGTATTAGTCAGTTAAAAATGATAGATCATATGGTCACGTGTCACAGATCAACAGTACATAGTTTCATTGTCATTACATTCTCCCAATTTCTAAACATTAGCATAAATTGTAGCTCTTGGGAATGGGATTACATCTCTGACATCTTCAATTCCGGTGGCAAACATGACCAACCCCTCAAATCCGATGCTGAAACCAACGTTTTTGATAGTACCATGCCGCCGAAGATCCAAATACCATTCATATTTTTCTCGGGGGTAAACCAACCTCCTGAAGTCTAAAACGCCATTTTCGACAAGAAGAGAAGTTAGCATCTTCACTTCATGTTTATTTTGAACTTTTCTTCGATCATGTATTATTATTTGAACTGCAAAATATGTATATAGATTAACCTTGAACGAATCTTATTAATATGCTCCTCTTTCTGGCTTCCTTGAACCAACACTCCAACCTGTCAACCGCATATTCATATTCATACAATCTACTTTTTATGAAATCCATGTTATCTAATGACAAAGAACCGACCTTGGTGCGATGATATGGAACGCCGTCCATCTCTTGGACGAACGTAAAATGGCTTAACCTTCATATATAATTATCGGCCGTTTGAATACCTCATCAGCCAAATATCTGCCACAAAGATCGTGAGAGAAGTACCAAGATAATGGGAATGATGCTTATAGGAAAGATTATATCTTTCATGGTCTCTTGATAGACTAATTGCCCAGTCCGCTTATTCTCTGAAATTCTTGTTTTCTGCCTGCAATCAGTTTCAATTTTTGTTTAGTCTTACTTTTCTCAGACTAATGGATGCAATTCATCAGTTACTTTCTTTAGAATCTCCAGTGCTTCTGTATAAGTAATTCTTTCGAAAGGGCTATAGTATTTGAGGTCGTAGATGTTCAAAGCCAATGCTGAAAATGAAAAGCTAATGTAACATCTTCCAGGACATCCAATTGTCATATCGATGTTTCATTCCTAATTATATCATGATATTTAGTTACAGGGCATAGTAATTTGATATGAGTTACAAGACATTAGTTACAGGAAATAATAAATGAAAAGCTATTATTACTTTTCCCATTGTCATTAGTTACAGGACATTGATGTAAGTAAATGTGTATTATGCTAATGTCCTGTAACTACTTGAACAAAATTTAAGTTACATGACTTTAGTTACTTGACATAGTAAATTGATGGTTTCTGCAGAGTTATTTTATCTGAACATGATTTTGAAATGCATTGAGCTCTTGTTTAATGAAAATGCATTGAACTGTATCAGATTTTTAATTTGCTATTGTTTAATAAAATGCTTGAGAAAAAATTCAACATGGAATGCATCTAATGTTGGGGGTGTTAATAGTGAGCTTGACTATGTTCAAGGACAATCCTATATTGCCGAGTTTCGATAACTACTTATAGTCAAGAATTACTTGGTAGCTTCATGTGTATGGCATAGTGTGAGATACTTCCTATGACATTGTAATGTGTAATACTATCCAGTTATGTGTCAGTATATACGTTACAATAAATTGTCAGATAATTTTGGAAATAGCTAGAGATGGTGAGTTTTTAGTGTGAGAATATGAATTACATGTAAAATGAAGAGAAGATATGCAAGGATGTTTTCATTTTGTTTAGTTCTAACCTATTTGCAGCTGGATATGTCATTATATACTTTACAATAACTTGTACCCGAATCCATATTTTTCAAACTTAAGTTATAAATGTCTCTGTTTATTTTTTTCTTTTATCAGTTACATGAATCATTTGCATAAGCAAACAATTGGAGTTTTTCCATTATGCAATTGCTTTGCATCCTGAACCAAATGTACCTCATGTTATAAATACATACCATTTATCATCAATGTTAGGACACTACAAAAATCTGGAGCAATCATAGAGGATTTCTCTAAGATGTTGTTAAACTTAAATTGGTCTCGTGCTCAACATTTACTTATGTTTTTGGATGTTCCATTTCTTCTTGGGGAGGCCTTACTACATAAGCTACTCAAGCTTAATGACATTATGTTCTCATATTGTCTTTGGTCTATATTACACGACATGTATTTTATATGACTTGTCCTTTGATGCTAATATAAAATTATTTGATTGAAATCTGATTCGCATTCATATTTTGACAAATATGGATACTATTTTTACACAGCCTAAACATCTGTTAAACATGTTTAGAGACCATGGTCTTGTATTTTGGTCAGGTATTACATACAACTATTAATATTTTTTGGGTTAAAGGTTAAAACACATATATGTTCTTCAATGAGTTTTTTTTGGTTTCTCTATTTTAATTTTAGTAAATATGTCCTACTCAATACTCACTACCAAATCACCAGGGTTACTATATATCTTTCTTTGGTATCAAAAATAGAATCCACAGATTGCAGGATGTGTTGTGAAGTTAGTAGCAAGCTCAAGAATATAAGCTTGTTGTTTGTGTTGCTTGGATAGTTTTAAAGATTTTGAAAGGACACAAAAGAACCATACATGTGATTGTTACTTCATTCCCATCTCACTTTTAAATCTTCCTTATGGAGCTTTGATACAAATGAGAGAATAATACCATACAAACATTGTGAATATCATGCTCAGCTTCTGGAGTATGTTCGGCGTTGTTATTTTTGCATGCATTCTCATTGTGCATATTTTATTTACATGTTTTGACTGGTGAGGATCTAAGCGAATAAAAAATTTCAGTTCAGTTTATATTCTTAGCCAATTTGAACATATCTTTTCAATTTTAAAAGTTTTTTGGTTGTGTATGTTGTTCTAAGGCAAGAATACATGCACAGTGCAATAGGAAAGTAAATGCACAAATGTACACAAATTCAACCCTATCCAAAAAAATGAACATAAATATAAAAGGAAAAAGGAAAAAGGAAAGCAACCCCTCTTTAAAATTTGAAATTTTAAAAGGGCATGGTTTAAGAGTATGCAAAAGATGATTGAGTACAGGGAACCATATGAACCTTGCTATAGAATCCTGATTATAGACAGAGTGAGGTATTGAATAATATTAAAAGCCATATATCCTGGCACTTAATGTATATTGCAATATAAATTGCAAGGAGCTACAACTATCACTAACTACTGAATAGTAAAGATGTTAGGTTCATACGACATACACTGTCATTGCTTGGACTCTCCTCCTGAAAAGGTTATGTATTAAGTTACGAAACACCTTCATCGTGGCTGTAGCCGCATACCTTTGGCATCATCCTGAAATGAATGGAACCAGGATAACATTAATCATGAGCTAGTAAATTTGATATTATAGTAAGAGCACTCAATTAACTAAAATGCACTTGACCATCTACAAATTTGTATTAAAAAACTTCATATGAAATAAATAATTATGGTGTAATTACTTTCAACATGCTTACATGCATTTCGACATATGTGATTGGCTCCACGGTGACCTTCAAGACCCATGAATACCAAACCAAGAAGGATCTTCCTCCTATTTAAAACATTAAAGTAATTATCAATTCAAAAACATCTTAATTATGTAACCAACAATGCAATATGTGTATGCACCTCTATAATCTTCACAAAAAGCCACATTGCTTCCGTAGGTGCCATGTTTCCAAGACAATTCCAACTATAAAAAACATATAATCACTTAAATAACATGCTAGATTTGAAGAAAAGGCTAAAAACAAAATAATATAACAACAATGACTAACTACACCACAATTGAGGGCATTTCATCACTGCATAAACTGTAAGAAACCTAGCATATTTATGAGAAATATTAAGAAATACTGCTCAAAATCCAGTGATGTATGCTCACACATATGTCATGTATGCAGCACCAAATCCTGATTCAGTTGACTATGAAAAATGAATCAATTACATTGCTAATTCTTTTGATAATTGCGTGAGTGGATTCACAAATTCATTGCCATTCTGTGAGGTAGATCAGATATAATGTTATGGAAAAATAATTTACAATTCAAATATAATGTTTTGTATGGTAAATTTATGTAAATTTAATAAATATATTACTAAGTCTAATAAGGGAAAAAAATTAATCAAAACAACGAATCTTAATTTATGTAAAACCTTACGCCGAGTTTAATAGATGTAAATTTATGTAAAATATTACATTGCAATTGATCAAACAGAACACTCGGGAGCATTTCAAAATTTTTAGGGATTAACGATGAATGGAAAGCTTTCGTTTCTCTTTGAGTCAATTAATCGAACAGTTTGCAGATACTCTCAAGAGTGCAATTCATTGAATGATTCATCAAATGTCATAGGAAGATATACTCACAAAGATTTCATCGTGCTCCTGCTTCTTCTCCTTCAACTGAGCGTATGCGACAAACTATTCAAGAGCTAATCAAAACTTGTTCAACATGTAATTTTTACACTACATACTATTCAATCTAAAAATATTTACCTATATATAAGCATAAAAAAACCAACACAGTCAATATAAGAAGACATTCATGATCAACATTTTATATAGCACTTGAAGTGTTTCAAACCCTGGTGTTGAAAAAAATTTACTTTGGTTCATTAGAAATGAAGTTTCATTAAATAACCCACCTTCGAAACTGAGGCATTAGTGTTCCTTATAAACTCTATTGAGAAGAAAAAAGTGTTTACAGCATATACTCATAGTTAACACTAATCTAACCATAAGTTAGCCTAATCGACAAATTTATCTAACCCTGACTTGGGGCACCCGGCTGCTTCCTCCACTGCTTCTCCATGAGGCAAAACATAGTTTTGAGGCAATATATTTTTGAGGCAAAAATAGTTTACAGCTTTAGGCCTAAATTAAACTGAGGAAGAATAGTTTTGAGGCAAAACAAATCTCACCTTAACTTTACAGCTTCACAGCTTCGCGCGCACCAGGGTGGGCGGTTCAGGGGTGGTGGTGATTTCGGCAGGGGAGCGAGAGAAAACCTCTCACCTTTGCTTCGCAGCTTCGCTTATGCTAGGGGGTTCGTGGGTGGGGAGGGGGGTGATTTCGATAGGGTAGAGAGAAATCCTCTCACCTTTACAACTGCACAGCTTCGTGCCGGGGTTGAGATTTAATCTTGAGGAATGAATGGTTGAGATTAGATTTTGTGGAAAGTTTTGGTGGGAAAAATATATCTGAGGAAATAAAAGTTTCTGAAGAAATGAAATTTTTTGGGGAATGAAAGTTTCTGGGGAATAGCAGAGTGCACTCAATTAATGCATTTGGGAAAAAAATTTAACTTGCACTTAATGCAGCAGATTGAATGCTGCAGCAGATAGAATTATCTCTCCCTCAACGCGGGGCCCACCATCTATGCGACACATGTGGCAACAAGATGAGAATAATTTTCTGTGCCGAAGGCGCCCGTGCGCCCGCTAAATTTGTTTACACTAATTTTTTGTTCCGCTCCTTTTTACGCTAATTTGTTGTTCCACAACGCGATAAATTTTTTTACGCTAATTTGATGTCCAGCTAAATTTTTTTACGCTAATTTGTTGTCTCGCGTCGAAGGGGCCCGCCTAATTTGTAAATTTTTTATGCTATTGTTGTTCCACGCCGAAGGCACCCGCACGGAATTTGTTGCTCTACGTCGAATTTGTTGTTCTATGCTGAATTTGTTGTTTCGGTTCGAAGGCGCCGGTGCCGAAATTGTTGTTCCATGTAGAAGGCACCTGTGCCGAATTTGTTGTTCCGCGTCGAAGGCGCTCGTGCCGCTAAATATTTTTACGCTAATTTATTGTTCAGGGTAATTTTGGCTGTGGAAATAATTATTTGGGGAACAAAGATTTCGCGGAGGAAAATATTAAATGAACCGTACCCGTGGGCCCGATTTATGACTAGTTTTTATATATATATATATACTAGTCATAACCCGTGCCCGCAGGCACGGTTCATTTAAAATGTTCGCACACAAAATCTTTCTTCTCCAAAAAATTATTTTCACAGCTAAAATTGCACGGAACAACAAATTAGTGTAAAATTAGTTAACGGCAACAAATTTGGGGCATGCGTCTTCGACACGGAACAACAATTTTGACACAGACGCCTTCGGCATGGAACAACAATTTCGGCATGGGCGCCTTCGGCGCGAAACAAAAATTTCGATGTAGAACAACGAATTCGGTGCTGGCGCCTTTGGCACAGAGCCAAAAATTCAGCATAAAACAACAAATTATTTTCCACAGTGAAATCTTTGTGCTCCAAAGAATTATTTCCACAACCAAAATTGCGCAGAACAACAAATTAGCGTAAAAATATTTAGCAGTATGGGCGCCTTCGACGCGGATCAACAAATTAACTTAAAAATTTTAGCAGGCGCCTTCGGCGCGGAACAACATATTTGCGTAAAAATTCGGCGCCTGTTTCAGAGTGTTTTCTCACTACAAGGCGTTGACCGTGGAGAACCCGGTCAACGTGGTCGAGGGGCCCGCTTCGGGTCCCTCGGGGGCTTCGAATCAGCGTAGAAGGGGCGAGGGGTAGCCTCGGCCCTGGTTTAGGTGCTCGGCCTCGGCTGGGAGGGGGACGAGGGGTAGCCTCAATCGCCCGGGTAGATGCACGGCCGACGGGTGGCGAGGGTGAGTCTCGGACTCGATTAGGATGCTCGGCCTCGGTAGGACGTGTTCGGCCACGGCAGGCTGACGGTGAGGGGAAGCCTCACTGTCCGGTTGATCGAGTGGTCGGAGAGGGGCGAGGGGTAGCCTCGGCCCATTGAACTGTTGTCCAACTGCGCAAACGAGAACGCTCGTCAGGGGGCCGGACCTTGGTTCCGGCCAAATCCCCTCCGATGCCTAAGTCAGATAGAGATCTGAGAAAGGAGGCCCGGCGGAGACGGTCCGACTCATGAGGAGATCATGACGGCGTCTCTCAGCGCGAGCGGGGGAGGAAGGAGATGAATTGGGGGAACGAGGTCGTTGATGGAGTACCTTAGGTTTTGTTACCTGAGATGCGGGTCCCTTTCTTCGTCGTCTTCCTGACCCTTTTGTAGAGCTCCCAGCGTGATTGGCTCTGGCCCACGTCCCACGCCCGCCATCGATCGTGCCCCATCCGTCCCCCCTCGCCGCCGCCCTCTCCGCCATGCCAGCACCTCCCCATTATCGCCATTTAGTGGTCGCGTGTCCGGGGGAGCGGTTTTCGCAGGAGTGGGCGAACGACCACCGGGTCATGGGGGCCGGGTCGGATCGACGTTTCGAGAAGGTCCCTTGTAGGGCCTTTGTCGAATGGGCTTTCAGGATGCAGGTGGGCTCTTGGGCTCGTGCTTTATGGGTCTCGGTCAAATAGGCGTAACAATTGCCCCCATCGGTCGGGTTGATCGGCCTCGGCCGGTTCGGCTCGGCCGATGTGACCTCTGCCGATTTTGACAGGCTCTCCAGTCGATGCCGACTCATTTATTAGTCGTCATCATGAGTTAGCCCGTTCGATGTTTTTAAGGCGCGGGCTCCGAAGCGCCGTCGGCCTTCAGATGCTGCCACGTGTAGTGGCAAGCTTATCCCCGCCGCTCGCGGAGTCGCCTTAAGTTCGAGAAGCCGAAGGGTTTGTGAGCCGCCATTGGTGGGGTCGATCAGCCTCGGCTCGCTCAGATCACCCGTTATGTCTCCTGGGATTTCGAGCGGCGCTTCAATCGAGGCGAGGCCATAAATGCAGGTCATGATGAGGCGGATCGATTGGTCTTCAACTGGCGCCAATTTCGGAACGTCGCCGACTCTTCGAGCCTCGCCACGCATTCTTGTCAGGCGCTTCGAATTCTCCCCTGGCATATAAGATCCCCAGTTGTGTTGATCTCCACTTCTTCTTTGCTCCTCCCGGTATTCAGAGCCTTTAGCAACTCGGAGTTCCCCGTCGCCTTCGCTTCTTTGTCCTCTCCAAACTAGTTGAAAATAGGTAATTCCTCTCTCGCTTTAATCCTATGGCTGCTCTTAGGATAGGCGGTTCTGGCCGGAGGACGAGGGGTCCTCCGGAGTCCGGGCGGGGCGAACCCCGGCTAGGGGAGTCTGGTTCCCCCGCCGGGAGTCGTTCTCTTCAAGATAAGGGGAAGGAGAAACTTTTTCCAGATCATGGAACATTTCAGAGTGTCCCTGTGTCAGTTCACCCCGTGTTCGATCGCGGTACTGACGGGCTTCGTAACGCTCTGCTGTACCCGTGGTCTGGAGCCGACTCTCCCCCTTCTCTTCTACTTTTACCAGGCCCAGACGGTCGGTCCGGGGTCATGGCTGCTACTCCGAGCTCGTTCGAGGAGGGAATGCCTGATCGGGTTACCCCGCTGGTCAGGGGATTGGAACTTGGATTATGTCTTCGTGGTCTTCTTGGGCGAGGCCCAGATTCTGACAAGCTGGGGCAGTTCTGTCCATTCTCGCCCGTCGTTAGTTCTCTCAGACACCGACCGGGCAGCCACTGCGCTTCTGTTTGCTCTTCCTTTGGAAACGAAGTCCATTTGGTCTTTGCTGGACGACCTACTCCTGAAGGCCGTCTTGTGGTCTCCGGGTAGGTCGCTTTTTCATCCCCGGATCGCCCTATGACTCATCCTGATTTCGGTCTCCTTTGCAGGGATGGCTGGCCGCGAATTCGTCCGTGACGTTGACGAGCTGATCCGTCGTGGAGCCGCTCGGAGCCGAGGTAGTACCTCTGGAAGGGCGCCTCGGAGGACTGTTGAGGAGGAGGTGCGCCGAGCCGAGCCTGCCGTGGGTAAGGTGGCGGCCGCGCCTCCCGCCTCTTCTTCTGGCGATCCCCTTCCGGGGGATGAGGATGGTGCGAGGCGGAAGCGTTCCCCTCCGGCGCCTTCGGAGCTCCACGGTGGAAAGAAGAGGAAGGAGGACGTGGATCCCTCCGGCCCGGCAAGTTCCGCGCTTCCCGTGGCGACCGCCGGGGATCCTTCGATAGCTTTGCCAGCCACCCCCCTCGCAGCGTCTTCGCCCGTATCACCAAGGGTCGGGGCCTTGTTGGCGAACGAATTGGCTTCGATTGTCGTCCCTGGGAGTTCGATGTTTGCTGACCGAGCCGTGGCCCAGCAGGTTGCCGAGGTCTCCGTCCCTCCCCGGGACCGCAGCCTCCTCAAGAAGATCCCGGCCGACAAGATGTCGGATTCCTTCGTCTGGATCCTCCAACAGGTTCGGTTATCTTGCTATCCTCTCTTTCTCTTTATCCTCTTCTTAGCCCATGTCTCGTCTTTTCAGGGTTCAGCGCTCGCTGTGGAGTTGCAGTGTCGAGCCGTCCGCTTGAGGGAGCTGGAGGAGTCCTCCATGAGGGCTCAGGAGCGGGCCGGGGCGGCTGAGGTGGCCATGATGGAGGCCCAGATGGAGTCTCGGCGCCTCGCCCTCCGTGTGGCTGCGTTGGAGGGACAAGTGGGTGACCTCGAGGGAAAGCTAGGGGATGCTCATCAGTCGGCTGAGGAAGCGGCGGAGTCGTTCCGTCTGGAGAGGGAGGAGCTTCAGAGGGAACTGTCGGACCGGCGTCAGGTAATGCGGCTTGCGGAGGAGGTGGAGAAGGGCGTCGTCGAGACCCTGGGGAAGAAGATCTTCGAGGTTCTCAGGGAGGCCTTCGGTAAGTATATAGACATCATCGCCCCCCGGATCGTCGAAGTCGTCCAGTCTTCCTTCCGGGAATGTGCGGAACGTGTCCGGCAAGTCCCTCCATCAGTCGAGTCCCCTCGCTCCGAGCAGGGCGAAGTGCCCGAGGATGTGTCCTCCCGAGCTCGGGCTCCTTAAGCAGTCCCTCCCAGCCTTATCCTCAAATTTTTAAGCATCCGCTTCGCTTTGGGCCAGTCTACTTGAAATGGATCCCCGGCCCCCGCCATCTCCTTCAGCCCCGCGGCCAACAATTGCTGGTTGCATGGCCGTTAGCTTGGGTCACCTACTCTGGGTCTTTTGTCAACCAATTTTGCTTTGTCGGTGTCGATCTGAACTCTGTCATTTGTCGTGAGTAGACTGTTTGTAGGGTGTTCCCTTCGCCTTGATCCCCTGTAAATAAGACGCATTTTTGTATTCGGGTTAACTATTATAAATGAAATCGACTTACTTGGAATTTTTGTGTACTTTGCGTTGTTGCCTTGTTCTTGGCTTGGGAATGGACGAAAACTGGCGTTGGGGATTCTCCCCAGACTTATGGGCGCAGGGGTCGGTCGGCGAGGGGAAAGCTCCTCGGCTTAGGACCGGTCGGCGTCCGTGCCTGCTGGGGGAATTGCCCCCCGACTCATGAGCGCTGGTGTCGGTCGGCGAGGGGAAAGCTCCTCGGCTTAGGACCGGTCGGCGTCGGTGTCTGCTGGGGGAATTGCCCCCAGACTTATGAGCTATGGAGTCGGTCGGTGAGGGCAAAGCTCCTCGGCTTAGGACCGGTCTGCGCCCGTGCCTGCTGGGGGAATTGCCCCCAGACTTATGAGCACTGGAGTCGGTCGGCGAGGGCAAAGCTCCTCGGCTTAGGACCGGTCAGCGCCCGTGCCTGCTGGGGGAATTGCCCCCAGACTTATGAGCACTGGAGTCGGTCGACGAGGGTAAAGCTCCTCGTCTTAGGACCGGTCAGTGTCCACGTCTGCTGGGGGAATTGCCCCCAGACTTATGAGTGCCGGAGACGGTCGGCGAGGGCAAAGCTCCTCTTCCTCCTCCAGTGAGGCGACGGTCCTCGGCCTTTTGCGTTATTGGCGACACGTTAACTCCGTCGGGATTTTAAGTAAAGACAATAAAAAGATTGCGTTTGTACTCTCATGGGTCCTGTCGGACCGGTACATTTGGAGGAAACGGAAAAAAGGAAATGAAGCTAAACAGAGGGCTGTAAAACTGGATAACTCCCTCATACTAGGCTGCCGCCGGGGGAAGAGTCGTTGCCTGCTCACTCTATGATGCGGAGGGGGCCTTGGATGGCGTTGATCTTCTTCCCTTTGTCCGGCTGTGTGGAGGTCCCTTCTCCGTAGGCCGGTTCGTCGGCCTGATTCCTGGCGTGCCCTCGGCTCATCAGCTTCTCAATGTCTTTCTTCAGATGCCAGCAATCTTCTGTGTCATGGCCATCGTCCTTATGGTACTTACAGTACTTCTCCCGGTTCTTCCCGCCTCTTTTAGCCTTCGGTGGAGGGCGATCAGCTCGCTCTTCCTTCTGTACTTGGGCGAGAATGGCGTCTGGGGTGGTATCTCTCGTGCTTTCTCCCCGCTGCCTGTTCCTCTGCCTCTTCTCGGTCCGGTACCCTTCGGGGCTATCTCGTCCGCCGTCGCCACGCTTGGTCCCTCGAGCGATTTTTCCTGCATCCTCGGCCAAGGCCTCCTCAGTCAGCATGAAGCGCTCAGCCCTTGCCATGATCCCGGGGAGGTCCTTTGGGGGGTCGGTGTGTAGGGACTTCTTGAGGCCCCTGTGGCGAAGCCCTTTCTTAAGAGCCGTCTGGACCACCAGGTCAGGTGGGTTGTTCACGTTCAGCCTTTCCGCATTGAAGCGGCGCATGAACTGTCGGAGTGGCTCGGCCGGGCCTTGCACTATGTTGAACAGATGTTCAGCACCAGGCTTGATCAGCCTCCCCGCCATGAACTGTTTGCAGAACAACTGGGCGAGTTGCTCGAAACTGTCGATGGAGCGGCCGGGCAGGCTGTGGTACCAGATCCTCGCCGCTCCCCTGAGAGTTGAATAGAAGCCCCGGCAGAGCAGGTCATCGTCAGCTCCCTGGAAGGCCATGTCCCCCTCGTAATCCATCACGTGGTGCGCCGGGTCTCCTATTCCGTCGTACTTTCCCAGCACCGGGATCCTGAATCGAGAGGGGACCCGGGCGTCGGTTATTCTTCGCGATAAGGGACACCGGTCCCCGTGGATGCCTCCGGGGATGTGGTATTCGCCTGTCTCCGGCTCGAGCGGGGGTGGAGGTAGCACCGGCGCCGGTGGGGCTGGCTCCGCAGCCTTCGCCACGCTGGGGGTCGGGCTGACCCGACGCTCCCGACTCCTCCTGCGGGAGCTCCTGCTCCGCCGTGATCGGTCTCTTGAGTGGTGTCGTTCGCTTCTCCTGCGGTGGGATGACCGTGATCGACGAGACGATGCCGTCATCGATTCGCCGTTCGTCCCTTCGGTCTCTCTCCGGCTCCTTTCACGATAGGGCGAGGAGGCACGTGACCTCGCCTGACGGGAGCCGGACCGCGTGAACCGACGCTCTGTGTTCGGTTTCCGGGTCCCGTGGTCGTCGACCACCGCGAACCGTAAGTGCGGGGGACCCCCCGCCCATCGGTGGCTATCGTTCAACGCGCCCCCGTCGGACGGCGCGGGGCCGACAAGCTGCTGTACTGTCGCAACCAACGTCTGGAGGCTCGCGTTGGTCTCCTGAGCCAGGGCACGGAGCTGTCCCTGTGTGGCTAGTTCTGAGCCGCCGGTCTCTTCGATTGAGTGGGCGGGGTGGCCGTCGACGTGCGTGTCCTCGGGGTTGCCATTAGATGCGCCATTCCCCTCCTCTGGGATGGGGGTCATGCGCTTCCTTCCATTGCTGGCTCGTGCCATTGTTGGTGTGGTTTTCTGCTTCGTGGGATGATCTTCGGTTCCCACAGACGGCGCCAGATGTTTCAGAGTGTTTTCTTACTACAAGGCGTTGACCGTGGAGAACCCGGTCAACGTGGTCGAGGGGCCCGCTTCGGGTCCCTCGGGGGCTTCGAATCGGCGTAGAAGGGGCGAGGGGTAGCCTCGGCCCTGGTTTAGGTGCTCGGCCTCGGCTGGGAGGGGGACGAGGGGTAGCCTCAATCGCCCGGGTAGATGCACGGCCGACGGGTGGCGAGGGTGAGTCTCGGACTCGATTAGGATGCTCGGCCTCGGTAGGACGTGTTCGGCCACGGCAGGCTGACGGTGAGGGGAAGCCTCACTGTCCGGTTGATCGAGTGGTCGGAGAGGGGCGAGGGGTAGCCTCGGCCCGTTGAACTGTTGTCCAACTGCGCAAACGAGAACGCTCGTCAGGGGGCCGGACCTTGGTTCCGGCCAAATCCCCTCCGATGCCTAAGTCAGATAGAGATCTGAGAAAGGAGGCCCGGCGGAGACGGTCCGACTCGTGAGGAGATCGTGACGGCGTCTCTCAGCGCGAGCGGGGGAGGAAGGAGATGAATTGGGGGAACGAGGTCGTTGATGGAGTACCTTAGGTTTTGTTACCTGAGATGCGGGTCCCTTTCTTCATCGTCTTCCTGACCCTTTTGTAGAGCTCCCAGCGTGATTGGCTCTGGCCCACGTCCCACGCCCGCCATCGATCGTGCCCCATCCGTCCCCCCTCGCCGCCGCCCTCTCCGCCATGCCAGCACCTCCCCATTATCGCCATTTAGTGGTCGCGTGTCCGGGGGAGCGGTTTTCGCAGGAGTGGGCGAACGACCACCGGGTCATGGGGGCCGGGTCGGATCGACGTTTCGAGAAGGTCCCTTGTAGGGCCTTTGTCGAATGGGCTTTTAGGATGCAGGTGGGCTATTGGGCTCGTGCTTTATGGGTCTCGGTCAAATAGGCGTAACAGCGCCGAACAACTAATTATGGTAAAAAATTTTAAAGTATAAATTAATCCACATCTACCGATGGAATTAATTAGTAGAGGGATGTATGCATATAATATTTGCAAGTGGAATAAAATTATTTCAGATGATAATCTTAAACTCTCTTACTCAATACATCACATAATCATTCTGGCCAACTACTGTGGTGATCCTGATCATATTCTGCTGACCGTTATTGCTTATGACCGTGTGCAAGTTGGTCATAGCCTGATGGTAAATACCATCTGAACTTACAAAAATTTTGTTTAGTAGTAGATGGTTAAACTTTCTTGGTAAAATGAAAGAAAAACAACATGCTATAGGAAAATAATTGTGGGGTCATGGGAATTTGTATGTGTCCAGTGGTATTTGCAAGGGAAATGATGTTGCATGTAAGGCTGGTGGAATTTTCTATAATTTTGACATGGATAACAGATCACATTCCACAATTTGTAGTGATAATATTTATAAAAAAACTATTTGTCGTGGGACCGAACTCGGGACCCCTCACAACCAAAGCAAGAATCATACAACCAGAACAAATTCTTCCACTAAACAAAGTTTTGAATGCAAATTCATTTTCTTCGAAGTTGCAGTGTCTGTGCTTACAAAGCCACCCAGTCTCAAGCTTGTATATGAAAAGTTTATTTATTTTTCCAATACATAAATTTGACATAAAAATTAAATAAAAGAAAAAGACTACCATCTTAGCATCAAATATACATAATCAATTATTGCTAGGAATAGGTCCTCTAATCATAGAATGTCGTGTTTTGCAGAGTGATAATAAGCAAAAAAGAAGAAGAAAAATATGGTTTCAATCTATCAAATCTATCGTAACATGCTTGATAGGGGTCATATTCCACTGCAAACCAAATTAACAGGATCTCTCTCTCTCTCTCTCTCTCTCTCTCTCTCTCTGTATTATTTCTTCTTTGTTTCTTTCGCACTCTTAATGGCATTAGACAAAATGTTAACTTTAACTTTAACTTCTATTTTACTTTTTGGCGATTGGAGATTATGGAGCATTATTGTATGCCAAAATACTGTTTTGAGTTACAATCAAACTTCTAAATTTATCCATCATTTAGCATCATGCATTTAGGCAGTAATGACGAAACTTAATTATCTTTTCTGGGAAAGTTTTTGTAGTCAGTAAGCATTTTTACATACATGGATGAAACTGGAGGCCGTGCAAATGAGTGGACACTACATGCACGGGGTTATTAGGAACACTGCATTAAAAACACTACAAGTTTGTGTACCAAACACTTACATCAACCACAACCATCATTCTAATGATCGCATTCACAAACTGGAGATTCAAACATTACATCTATGAACCCAGCGATCTTTGCTGTTGTTAGATAAAAGGGATGCCCTTTAATCACTTTAAAGCTCAGGGGGGTTTCAAGCTTTAGCAGCGGCATCATCAACAGGGGAAGTACAAGAAGCGACTGTGAATTTTTACAGCAATAAGAGGAGAACATGAGTTCTCAGTGTTGAGCCCACCTCAGTCCTCGACGGAGCCCAAGCCCACCAACCTCCTCGTCAATGCTGTCTTCTTCCATGGGCAGCACCAGTGGAGGTGGCGGCGCCTCCTCCAACTTCGCCGCCGGTGAGCCTGCGCTCCACCCTGCCCCTTGAGAGAGATAGAACAATCAAAATGAGATGAGGAGGATGGGTAAAGGTTTTTCTCGGATGATTTCATTATCAAAATAGGCTATATTTATAGCCGAAACCTAATTACAAAGTGTCTCTTCATATCCCCCACTAATAGGTAACCTCCACATGTTATAAAGGCTAATTACAAAGTGTCTCTTCATATCCCCCACTAATCCCACTAATAGGTAACCTCCACATGTTGTAAAGGCACCTATTGGTATTCCTAAATAATAAGTAACCTCCTAATTAATTAACAAGATTAATTCCAACATTCACCCCTTTAATCTTGTTGCCGTTTTTGTTTCCTGCAGTCCGATTTTTTGACGCATCTCCAAGAACTTGACTCGTCCAAGTGGCTTGGTCAAAATATCGGCGAGCTGATTTTCCGCGCTCACGTGCTCTACTACAACATTTCCTTGTTTAACACATTCACGAATGTAGTGATATCTCGTGTCAATGTGCTTGCTTCTGTCATGGTAGACTGGATCCTTACAAAGCGAGATTGCGGACTTGTTGTCCACCTTGAGAGTGAATTTGACTGAATCCATCTTCACCAAGTCTGCTAGTAACCGCCCAAGCCAAACTCCTTGTTGGGCTGCGGTTGCGGCTGCGATATACTCGGCCTCACATGAAGACAATGCCACAATCTTTTGCTTCTGTGAGGCCCAACTAATCATGCTAGAGCCGAGGAAGTAAACCCACCCCGTGGTGCTCTTTCGATCATCCACATCCCCAGCAAGATCAGCATCACTAAAACCAATGAGATGTGGATCTTCCTCCTCCTTTGCATAGAAGCAACCGAGGCGCAAAGTGCCCCGTATGTATCGAAGAATTTGCTTCACAGCTGCCATGTGCTGTGTGGTTGGTGCTTCCATGTAGCGGCTCACTATCCCAACCGCATACGAAATATCCGGCCTTGTGTGCACGAGGTATCTCAACATCCCAACTATGCTCCGATAGTTGGTGACGTCAACTGGAGGATTAGGACTCACCTTGCTGAGTTTGAGCCTTGCTTCCATAGGGGTCTGACAAGAGTTGCATTCCACCATCCCATTCTTGTCAAGGATACTAGCCGCATATGCCGATTGACACAGCGAGGTCCCTTGTGATGATTGCTCCACTTCAATCCCAAGGTAGTAGCTTAGAAGCCCAAGATCACTCATAGAAAAGAGCTGCTTCATTTGGGTTTTGAACTCTGCTATATCAGTGACATTTGACCCCGTTATGATAAGGTCATCGACATACACCCCAACTAGCAAGTTGGAGCTTCCCACGCTCTTCTTGTAGACCGCATGTTCTTGTGGGCATCTTTCGAAGCCAAGAGTGGTGAGGCTCTTGTCCAACTTCGAGTTCCAAGCTCGTGGAGCTTGGCGCAGTCCATAGAGAGCTTTCCTCAACTTGAGTACCTTTTGCTCATTTCTTTCTTCAATAAAGCCAGGGGGTTGAGAGACGTATACCTCCTCGATAAGGTCGCCATTGAGGAAGGCTGATTTGACGTCCATATGATGTACCTCCCATCCTCTTTGTGCCGCCAAAGCCAAGATTAACTTCACGGTTTCAAGCCTCGCCACCGGTGCAAAGACTTCATTAAAATCCACCCCTTGGCGCTGAACATATCCCTTCGCGACGAGCCGGGCCTTGTGTTTAACTACCGCTCCTGTTGAGTCCTTCTTCACCTTGTAAACCCATCTAAGTCCGATAGGTTTGTGTCCAGCTGGTAGGTGTACTAACTCCCAGGTGTTGTTGCTAACAATAGACTCAAGCTCTTCCCTCATCGCAAGCCTCCAACACTCATGTTGTTTGGCTTCAATATGACTTGCAGGCTCCTCTGCAGTCATTAAGAGTATCTCTTCATCTCCCTCTTCTTGTTGGTAGATATCTTCGAGAGAGCGATACTTCTGCGGCACCATGGATGAGGAGGTAGGAGTTTCCGGAGAAGAACCACCGGTGAGTGTAGTTGGGGAGTTCGGCAGCGGCTCAGAGGCAGTTGAGATCTCCCGGGTGGGTGACTGGCTGGAGTTAGTAGATGCCGTAGTTTCGCGTCGATCTTCGGGATTTTCTGGGGCTCCTTCGGGTGCTTCGTCTTCATCGTAACCAAGCACAATGAATGATCCCACAGGCCGCGAATCACTTCCGGGCCGTGAATCACTCTCCTCCTCGTTGTGCTTGCGTGGTGTTTGCTCCCAACACCATGCTTTGTCCTCCTCGAATCGCACGTCCCGACTAACATGCAACTTCTTGTGTACCGGATCATACAACCGGTAGGCTTTGGACCCATCTTCGTAGCCGAGAAACACCATAGGATTGCTGCGATCTTCCAGCTTCTTTAGATGAGGTTGCACAATTTTCATATGCGCAACGCATCCAAAGACACGAAGGTAGTGGACCTTCGGCTTCCGCCCACACCAAGCTTCATATGGTGTCATCCCTTCGAGACTCTTCGTCGGTGCACGGTTGAGGATATGGACAGCCGTATTCACCGCTTCTCTCCAAAAGAACGAGGGCATGTTCTTGCTCTTCAACAAGCTCCTTGCCATCTCAATGATAATCTGATTCCTCCGCTCTACAACACCGTTTTGTTGCGGCGAATATGGTGCTGTGAGTTGCCTTTTGATGCCCAGTTTTTCACAATAACTGGAGAAGTCCTTTGAGGTGAACTCCCCTCCTCGATCCGTCCGCAACATTTTCAACCGTAGGTCGACCTCCATCTCCGCTAGCGATTTGATTTTCTTAAATTCATTAAAAGCCTCATCCTTGCTTTTGATAAGACTGATCCACATGTAACGACTGAAATCATCTACGCATAGCAGAAAATATTGGTTACCTCCCGGTGTCACCGGTGTGATCGGTCCACAGAGATCGGCATGAATAAGTTGAAGGGGCTTCTCCGCACGATACGTCGAGGAGGATGGAAATGGCGTGCGATGTTGCTTTCCGACCAAGCACCCATCACACAGTTGATCTTGTTGCCCCAAGACCGGCATGCCTTCAACCATCTTCTTGTGCGCTAAGCTCCTTAGCGCCGGAAAGTTCAAGTGACAGTAGCGTGCATGCCATAGCCACGACTTCTCCTTGAGGTTCATCATCAAGCACATGGGTTCGGCAAGGCGAAGATCAAGAGCATACAACCTGTTTCGACTCCGCTTCACATTAGCCAATAGCCTCCCTGTGTTGTCGAAGATCTTGAGAGAGCCATCCTTTATTGTGCTTGCACATCCGTGTTCATCAAGTTGTCCAATGGACACGATGTTGCTTCGGAGCTTCGGGATATAATAAACATCACACAACGTGAGATGTTGCCCATTTTGGCATTGGAACAAGATAGTTCCACGCCCACAAATATTGACGACGGATTCATCACCAAACTTTACGTTCCCCTTGATGCTTTCATCTAGGTCGGAGAACTTCTCCTTGCAACCCGTCATATGATTGCTAGCCCCGGTATCGAGGTACCACGCCTCAACTGCATGAAGATTTGGCATCACCTTCTCCTCGTTGAGCATCAATACATTCTCCCGCTCCTCCGAATGTCCGAGTTCACACAACTCGGCTTTGAGAAGAGCTGGCGCATCATCATCCCACTTCGCAAAGTGGGCTTTGTCTCCGGTCTTCTCGGAACGGCACTCGTTTGCAAAGTGCCCGAACTTGCTGCACTTGTAACATTGGAGTTTGCTTTTGTCCCGAGTCTTCTCTTGATGAGTTGGTCCATCACCACGCCCATCATTGCGTCCACGGCCACGGCCACGGCCACGGCCACGGCCTCGCCCACGAAAATAATGCCCACCACCTTGTCCCCTCGACGAGCTTGATGCGGCATCATATTTTGCCTTCCATTCGGATTCCGTCAGTAGAACCCGCTCCTCCACCTTCTCATTGGTGGGTCTTTGACGGCTAGAGAGCCGTTCTTCATGGGCCTTCAGAGACCCAATGACCTCCTCCAAGGTCATGGTCTTCAAGTTCCCGAATTGTTCCATCGTAGAAACGATTTGCAGGAATTTTTCGGGAACCGCACGGAGAAGCTTCCGGACGACATAGGTCTCTTCGACCTTGTCTCCCAATGCACGAATCCTGTTGACGTTGGTTGTCAACTTCGTAGCAAAGTCATCGACCGTCTCCGCATCTTCCATGCGAAGACGTTCAAACTCCCATCGTAGGGTTTGAATTTTTGCTTCTCGGACGCGCTCCACGCCCACGTGCATTGTCTTTAGCATCTCCCATGCTTCTTTGGCCGTTTTCTTCTCCGAGATCAGCATTAGCGTCTCCTCGCTAATACTTTGATAGATGGCGGCTAACGCCATCGAATCCTTCTTGCTATCCACCGCCTCATTTTCACTTGTTGGTTCGATCGCATCCCAAACTCCATTCACGCCCATGAAAACCCGCATCTTCAATGCCCACGACGAGTAGTTATCCTTCATAAGCAAAGGATAATGGATGGTCATCGACCCATCCTTCATCGAGAACTTCGATGTCGCCGTGTCAGACATTGATGAGGATGTAGAAGACATTTCTTTTTGGCTGAGGAATTTAGGTGTGGCTCTGATACCAAATGAGAGAGATAGAACAATCAAAATGAGATGAGGAGGATGGGTAAAGGTTTTTCTCGGATGATTTCATTATCAAAATAGGCTATATTTATAGCCGAAACCTAATTACAAAGTGTCTCTTCATATCCCCCACTAATAGGTAACCTCCACATGTTATAAAGGCTAATTACAAAGTGTCTCTTCATATCCCCCACTAATCCCACTAATAGGTAACCTCCACATGTTGTAAAGGCACCTATTGGTATTCCTAAATAATAAGTAACCTCCTAATTAATTAACAAGATTAATTCCAACACTACTCCTGCCCCCAACGCGGGCACCGAGAAATGCGCGTTAGATGATTGGGAGGCCATGCTCTCGGACTCCGGCATCACGGCGGCGGCGGCGGCGGCGGCGGCGGCGGTGGCCAAGACCAGATCTTTCTCCGTTGGATCATGGGCGACAATATCGTAGACGACGACAGCTGGAACGGATCAGGTTTTGGGCTCATCGATCCTTTGTTCAAGATAGAATCAATCGGAGCTCCATTTAGTACTTGCTCGATTGCTAACACCTTCCAACCTCCTCTGAGCTACCTCCCATTGCCGGCAGCCGCGATGAATAGCCTTCCTCGTCATCTGCATCCCCTCTCGTTGCCCAGTCCAATGTTTTTGCAAGAACCCATCGAAGAAAAACCCTTCATTTTGAATCCAAACCTCATCCTCAACCACCATCAGCACCTCCCTCCGCCTCAAATTTCAAGGGATAAGACTGTATAGAGTTCGTCGCTGATGCTTAAGATCGTAGACGACGTACATCGATGTCACCATCTTACGACGTGCACACTCGGTGTATGTAAGGGCATCGCAGATGACGTTCTTGAGGAAGATCCTGAGGAACACACTCGTAACCGTGCCATGGCGAGACAGGCGTCGGATCAAGCGCTTCGTGAAAGCCTGAATGTTTTCGATGGCGCTTCGCTCTGCCCTTCCCGAATCCCTTTCTTCCCTTCCCTCAGCCAGACATTTTTCCCTCTTTGTTTTATTTTTATTCATTTTTATTTGGACCATTTTGCTTCGATCTGGGAATTCTGGGTTCGATTTTTTAAAGAGGGGTTCAATTCTTTTAAAGAGAGGTTCAATTCAAAGTCTCAGAACACAACTGAAGGTTCCATGTTCACCGTTGGATGGAGGCACGATCCGTGAGAGAAAACATTCAACGTTTTGGTCCATTGGATTATCAAATATTGGCTGTTTATTGGTTGGATGGATTGTGGTCGGCTTCGCCATTCGCAGCCTTGATTGATTACTAACCTTTCTGATCTAAGGCTGGGATTAGATGCGTGTATCAGGGCTGCGAATTTAAGATAGCGATGACAGTGATGCATTTAAGATATCAATGCATGAACGTTTCCTTGGTTTTCTCCCAAAAAGCCCCCTCCCCCCCTCCCGAAATACAAAATTTTCCCTCTAAAACATCCACAAACCCTCAATCTAACCATTGATTTTTCAAGATTAAATCTCAACCCTCCTTCTATCAACACTTTTGTCCTAGTCAGCTTGTCCTAGTCAGCCCTAGGATTCAAAAAGCGTTGTCAAATGTATAATACTAGTCATAACCCGTGCCCGCGGGCACGGTTCATTTCAGATTTCCACCCGTGAAATCTTTGTTCTCAAACATTATTTACACAGTCAAATTTGTGCGAAACAACAAATTCGGCGTAGAACAATAAATTCGGTGAGGGCGCCCTTGAGTCGAAAGAACAAATTAGAGTAAAAAAATTTAGCGGGCGCCTTCGACGCGAACGGTGTAAGTGCATAAGTGCGTGCGTGCGTGTGTGTATGGTATGTGGGTAAAAAGTGAAATGAGAGGGGTTTTTAGCAAAAAATGAGAAATAGGTGGTATTCTGCGCAAATGTAATGATTGTGGGGGGTTTGAATACAAAAAGAAAAAAGTGGTGGGTTTTCCAAACACTCATCTCAACCCTTCTTTTACCAAGATTAAATCCTAGCCATTCTTCTATCAACCTCTTTATACATCAGCATGACATCAGCTTGTACCAGTCAGCCCTAGAATTCAAAAACCTCTGTGTTTTAATATATAGATATATATATATATATATATATATATATATATATATATATATATATATATATATATATATTGGAAAGTTAGCTTTATATTATATACTACAAATACAAATACAAAGGGATTCTAAGATGGTAGTGATCATACTAGAGTGAGGATAGGGCACATGCGCCGTCACTCCCTACTAGAAGAACCCCTACCATAGTAGAACCCTTAAATACACAGCTGAAAATAAAACTTGACATAATGTGACTCAGCCAGCATCTTTAATCTCCCAGTTTTCAAAAGCTTCAATCTCTTCCACAGTGGTTGGCTCATGGTTAAACATAGCCACTCTAATGTCAGCAGCGAACTCTTCAAATAGATTGGTGTGACTTTTTTCCACCTTCTCAAAAATTCGTCTATTTCTTTCCCTCCAGATATGCCAAACTAGACCTGCCAGGCAGATTCTATCCAGTAAACTCAACATCCCCTTTATGTCAAAATTCGCCATGATATATTACCCAGCAATTAGTAGGGAAGGCTGTATATGAATTGGGATTTTCAGTTTTAGCATGAACTTGCACAATAAATATTTGGTGTAGTTGCATTCAAAGAACAGGTGTCTAACATTCTCCTCCTTGTTATCCGCACAAAGTACGCAATTTGGAGATGAAGTTAAGTTTGTTCCCCATAACCCGATCCTGTCCTTGGTTAGTAACTTACCCCTTAGGGCTCTAAGAAGGGTAAGTGAAAACTTTGGTATATTACTAGGATACCAAATCAGCTTGTGTAGGGAAAATGGTGGGCTCCGACTCCTAACTCCCTCCCAAGCTTGTTTAAAACAAAAGGAGCTTCCCGGGATCCATTTGCATCTATCAAGCCCAGGCTTTAGTCGCACATTACGGAGCAAGTCACGCACAGGGTCAAGAGCCGGGTCGCTGCTCCAGGTCGATGCTTCCCAATAATCCGAAACTAGGAAATCAGCCGCACTCGTAGGTATTTGGAATCTGTCACAAAGCAGGACACCTTCTAGCCATGGGTCATATATATATATATATATATATATATATATATATATATATATATATATATATATATATATATATATGGTGATCTTCAAATGCGAAAAAGAGGCTTTTCGCACCGTGCGAAAAGATTTTTATCTTTTTTTTGAAATTTTTTTTTTCAAAAATTCTTTTTTGGTTGTTTAATCCATACAATTATATACCCCAGGGAAAATAATGGGTGAACCCGTTGGGGATTAGAGCACCCATCCACCCGTTACAAATTTAACGGTCTCAAAACGTGCGAATTTGATGAAATGCCTTGATCGAAGGCCAAATGACATTATTTCTCAACGATTATATTTTGAGGGGGGTATAACAACATATAATGAGGGCGGGAAAAAGAATTTTTGAAAAAAAAAATTTCAAAAAAATAACTAAAAACATTTTCGCACGGTGCGAAATGTTCTCATTTGAAAATTTTCCTATATAAATATATACTAGTCATAACCCGTGCCCGTGGGCACGAACTCTTTGTTCCCCAACAAATTATTTACACGGCCAAAATTTAACAAAACAATATATTTGCGTAAAAATATTTAGCGGCACGGGCACCTTCGGTGCGGGCGTCTTGGGCGTGGAACAACAAATTCAGCGTCGAACCACAAATTTGGCGCCCGTGCCTTAGGCGCAGAACAACAAATCTTTGTAAAAAATTCAGCGGGCGCCTTCAGCGCCCACGCCGAAATTTCCCCCGCGGAATCTTTGTTCCCCGGAAATTATTTTCACAGCCAAAATTTAACAGAACAATAAATTAGTGTAAAAATATTTAGCGGCACGGGCACCTTCGGTGCGGAACAACAAATTCGGCGCAGGCGCCTTCGGTGCAGAACAGCAAATTCGACGTCAAACAACAAATTTGACGTAAAAAAATTTAGCGCGGGCGCCGGAACAACAAACATCAGGGTATTTTTACGCTAATTTGTTATTTCGCTAAATTGTTTTACGCTAAATTTTTTATTTTGTTTAATTTAATGGATCATGATTGTCCACAATCTTTTCCAAGACACTTTTAATTTCAAAGTTTAGGTTTCCAAGGCACTTTTTCCCCTAATCCACAATCTTTCCCAATGCACTTTTCCCCCCAAATTTAATTTTCACACTCTTTCTAAAGGCACTTCTAATTTCAAAGTTTATGTTCCCAAAGCACTTTCCCCCAAAAAATTTCACAAAATCCAATCTCAACCATTGATTTACCAAGATCAAATCTCAGCCACTTTTTATCTTGTCCTAGTCAGCCTTAAAATTCAAAAAACGCTGTCAAATGTATAATATATATATATATATATATATATATATATATATGAGAATAATGCCAAAAAGATGGCACCAAACCAACTTGGGTCAGGTGTGCTGACGTGGCGGCATCTCATTGGCCGCCTAAAATCAATTGCTTTTTTGGTGGCATATCATTGGCCGTCATGTCAGCGCACCTGACCCAAGTCAGTCAGGTGCCATCTGTCTTAAAGTAATCCATATACATGTATATGTATATATGTATGTATGTATATATGTATATGTATATATGTATGTATGAATGTATATGTATATATATATGTATATATGTATATCTATATGTATATATAGATGTACATATGTATATATGTATATGTATATGCATATGTATATATACAAGTCATAAACCGTGCCCGCGAGCACGGTTCAATTAAGAGTTTCCCCCGCAAAATTTTTGTTCCCCAAAAAATTATTTTTCCATCCAAAAATTTGGGACATATAATATTCTATTTCTAAAATTTAAAATAACAACAATTTAGTGCAAAAAATTTCTAGCGGGTGCCTTCGGTACAGGCGCCCCTCCAAAATTTTGGGACATATAATGTTCTCTGTCAAAATTTAAAATAACAACAATTTAGTTCAAGAAAATTCGTGCGGGCGCCTTTGGTGCGGAACAACAAATTTGTCATACCCTATTTTGCAGTATACATGTATTATACTGAACACACGTGGTATTTCTACCTACGATGCATACGTGGGCATGAAATAAGCGTAGATATCGATGTATGTGACGTATTGCAAGGGGGATTAGGCCGTAATACATGGCTAAGGGAAGAGAATGCGAAATGTGAATGCGGGAGAAGTGCAAATGACGTCGTGGGTGTAAAACAACAAGAATGTGTTAGACGTGTGTGTGTGAAGCATATGTTCATGCATGGATGTGCGTGGATATGTGTACGAAGAGCCATGCTAGTATGAAAGGGGTTAGGGGAATTTTTAGAAAGGTTAGGGGCAAAACGGTCATTTGGACCAAAGCTGCTGTACGTACATACTAAAGTTGTGTGTGCATAAAGTAATGGCAAACTTGTAAATACCTAGAATATGGATGGGTATTTTTGTCATCTAGCATGTTGCTTGCTTATCCTAAGAGTTTTCTAGTAATAGATATTTTTTGGAGAAACTTCTCCATTTATTTTTACTTTTCTCTTCTTTTCTCTTTTCATTTTTCTATCCTCTCTCTCTCCCATGCATGGCCGGCCGCCCCCTCTCCCATTTCCCCCTCCTTCTTCAAAGGAAAACCCTAATTTCCACCCCCTAAAATCATGAAAACCTAGGTTGCTTCAAGGAGAAAGAAGGTGGAAGGAAGAGAAAGAGAAGGAGAGAAGGAAAATCAAGTTTGAGGTAGGAAATTAGGGTTGAAATTTAATTAGGGTTTCATTTTATCATGTTTTTATACCATGTTTTATCAATATGAAGTAGTGGTAATCAAATTAATATGTCATGATTCAATGTTCATGAATTTCCCTTGAAAATTCTTAACAAAATTATCCCCTTTGAAATTCTGAAATCTTGATGTCTGAGTTTGCCATGATTCTGGTTACTGTAGCTCGAATTAGGGTTCGAAAAAAATATGAGCTTGTAGATCTTAACGTTCTATCCAAAAATCATATAAATTTTGATATATGTTCAATTTAGAAATTAGGAGTAAAAATTCAATCTTTATAACATGTCTGTTTGATTTCCATTTTTGACACAGTTTAGTAATATTGATCTCAACACTTGCACACACAATGGAATTTGTGTTCTTGGTCTTGTTGGAAAGTTAACAAGATTTTTTAAAACTTCATCAGAGTGCTTATATGTCGAATTTCTGGCTGCAACATGCCCAAAATTGCCTTTCAATACAGACCCTGAAATCTGTCTGAAAAATAGATTTGACACGCTTCACCAAATAATTATCCATAAATAAATTATTTAATATTTTTGCATGAAAGTTTATAGATGAATCCAGGACTACTATATCTTTAACTTTCATTTGGATAGTTTTGTCAAATTCACAAGAAAAATGGATCAAAAATACTGATCTTGTAGCTGTTCTGGCAATTCCAGCAAGCTGGAGTGTCTAGTTGAACATTGTAATTTGTGGTGATGTCAAATTTTCCATTCTATTATGCATGGATGTTGTGCTATTTGAATGAATGCATAATCATACTATTTGTCACTAAATTTTCTGATGGGATAGTATTCATTGATATTGCGCATGCGACGTGTTTGTTGGAATGTCTCAATGAATGAGAAATGATATTATATGCTCTTGTACCAAGAACCCTGTTATAAATTGATGATGTTGAGGACATGGATGGCATGGCTACACTGTTATACGTGAATTTGTATGTGATGTGATGGAGGGCAAGACACGTGAGTGCATGACCCAGATTGGTATGTGATGAGGCGATGACTGAGGGCATGGCACTTCGGTGCATGACCCAGATTAATACGAATAAGGAGTGTTAACACGGTGAAGCCATGCCCTCATGATTCTTATAATACGACTGATGATGTCTAATTGATGATTTAGAATGTCTCAGTCCTCTCTAATGAGGGTGAGTTAGCAAAACCCTATCTTTTGCTTCTGAGAAGTCCATGTCACTATGCTGCTCCCAACGAAGAAAGCTATCCCTGAGGTGCTCTTCCGATCATCGATATCACCGGCGAGGTCACTGTCACTGTAGCCAATCAATGCAAATTTTCCTCCACCTGACTTGTAGCCAGTAAATTGTGGATATTAGGCCTGGACTGAGAAGTTGGACGAAATGATTATGTGATATGTGTTAATTATACCAA
Source organism: Scilla litardierei (assembly GCA_030789695.1). Lineage (NCBI taxonomy): Eukaryota > Viridiplantae > Streptophyta > Magnoliopsida > Asparagales > Asparagaceae > Scilla > Scilla litardierei. The sequence goes on along the minus strand of CM061142.1, from coordinate 439,607,730 downwards.
CTCGCCTTTACCGGAAGTGTAGGGGACATACGGAGGTTGTGTTACTGTGGGAGAGCCTCACTCCTGCCAGGGACGGGGAAGATGAGAGGCCTGGTGTTGTATAGTGCCCGTGTCCACTGCGTCGTGTGCTATATTCACCCCAAATTTGGGGTGATGTCTAGGTCCTGGTATCATACAGTTTACCCGAGTTCCAATTAATTCAGTTATAAAATAACAAAATAAGAATTTGCACGTTACTCCTTCTGCTGGCACCACTTTCCCTTCCCTTTGCCTGTTCTTGTGACTCTGTGCCATGCCTCAGGCACTTGCACTTACCTTATTAGATAATGGTTGCTTAAACACTTGCGTTATTATTATTATTATTATTCGTGCTAACCCTTTTCTTGCAGTAACTCGACATCGGACCGCATGTATGATCCTCTTACTTGGCTATTCACCTTTCGCTATATATTTAGTTTATATGTCTTATTCCATTGCCTTGCCTTATTCCCTTGCCTTGCCTTGTGAATTGATAACCCTAAAGCGATGCCCAGATCCACGTTGGTTCCTACTGGGGCACGCATTGACGTGCTCCTCCCCATTTTTCAGGTAGCAGGGGTAGCACGGTTGGCGGTGACTTGGAGTTGAGTTTCAGAGGTAGTCTTGGTGTGAACTGTAGCTGTGTAGAGTGACTTGGTTGTCTTCGAAGGTGGAGAGTGTTGGTGTATGTGAAATGATGTATTTGGGTATGTATATAAATGAAAGTTGTTATATAAAATGTGTTGATGTTGTTCTATGTTATTATGAGTTGTTTGATATTATAGTGGAGCTTCACTTGTACTATCCTAGCATGTGCGCAGTGGCCTGCTTATTCAGTTTCTTCTTTCTCTCTCTTTTCCTCTCTAATCACCCCCACTCTTCAGGATACTTGGAAAAAAAATTTTAACTGCCAGGTTTTCTGGGAAACGGGGCGTGACATTTTTTGGCGGCCCATGCAGGTCACCGCACTGCGATGTGCGTAAGGATAGTACATGTAATGCTTCAGTAGGTGATAGGGATAGGTTCGCCCTAAGGTGGGTAGTGACCCTAGTGACCTTAGAGCTAGAAGTGACCCACCCTTGAACCCCTAGCTTTAGGGAATCTGGGGATGAACTTACTGCATTGTATTATATTATAGATGTATATTGTGGGTGTATGTATATATCTATAACGGTGTGAACCCGTATGTATAAGTGCATTTGTTGTGCTTAGAGATTTGAATTATATATGTGGCGGTTGGTGTTTAGTATATGTATTTACACTTGAATAGCATAAAGTTGCATGTATCGTAGATGGTTGTAGTGGTATATGTGTGGGCGTTTATATTAGGTGGATAAATACTTGAGCGTATATATATTGTCTCGATATAGATACATGATACGTGTATGTGAGTAGGTATGTGTTATACTTGTGTGACTCTGAGGTATATGTGATATGTATATATTTATTCGTGGATATATATTGGTGGGTACATATAAGCTAGTGGGGACATATGCCTGTAGGTGTGTGAGTGAAGGTATGTACGTGTGAGATATGAGCGCATGTAAGTATTTTCCTATTTATTACCTTATGGTTGTTTCCCCGTGCGGGGAAGTACCAAGGTGTGTATATTTATCCTTGTATGGATAGAGTGGTGGAGTGTTCATACGGTCTTGTAGATATATGTGGGGAAAGTGCATGTGTGTGGATATATGTGTGCTTGTATGGTTAGGTGGTGTAGATATGGGTTGAAATATATAAATATATATATATATACACACATCTATATATTAAAACACAAAGGTTTTTGAATTCTAGGGCTGACTGGGACAAGCTGATGTCATGCTGATGTATAAACAGGTTGATAGAAGAATGGCTTGGATTTAATCTTGGTAAAAGAAGGGTTGAGATGAGTGTTTGGAAAACCCACCACTTTTTCCCTTTTGTTTTCAAACCCCCCACAATCACTACATTTGCGCAGAATACCACATATTTCCCTTTTTTGCTAAAAAACCCTCTCATTTCACTTTTTACCCACACACCATACACACACTCTTATGTACTTCCACCCTTCGCGCCGAAGACGCCCGCGCAATTTTTTTACGCTAATTTGTTGTTCCAACTCAAGAGCGCCCTCGCCGAATTTATTGTTCTACGCCGAATTTATTGTTCTACGCCGAATTTGTTGTTTCGCACAAATTTGACTTTGTAAATAATGTTTGGAAACAAAGATTTCGCGGGTGAAAATCTTAAATGAACCGTGCCCGCGGGCACGGGTTATGACTAGTATATATATATACACACACACACACACACATATATATATATACACACTTATATATATATATACACATATATATATACACACACACACATATATATACACACACACATATACACACACACACACACACACACACACACACACACACACACACACACATATATATCGCTAGTGTTGCATTGCTAGTGTATGAATTCTTAATGTGTTAGATTTGAATAACTGAGAATATATGTATGTGCTACCTATGTGCCTATAGGAGTTGGTATATTATTTTACCTAGGTATATGGTCATGGATGTATTATTGCGTGAAGATAGGTGTTGCGCTATGGCCATATATGGTGCGTATGTAGCGATATAGATAAGTAATGGACGTATGGATAGTATGAGTAATGCTCCAGGGTGTTTGGAGTAGATGTATCCTAAGGTGGGTAGGGATGCTTTAGACCCGTCCACCTAAATTGAGGCCCTTAGCTCTATACCGTGCTTATTACGGGATAGAGATATAAGTGTGATGTGTATCATATGTAGAATATGATGAATGTATGGATTTGAGATTATACAGTGCATGTATAAGTGGGGTGGCTATGGGTTTGTGCGGTTAAGTGGAGTTATGGTATATGTATATATGAGTGTGTATATGCTTACTCGTGGGATGGTGCCTATAGGACCATTGGGATGTATATGTAGTGCATTGGCATGAGGGAGGATTGTGTATTGGTATAAGCGATACTTATATGTGTGTAGGTGTGTAGTAGCAAGTGACGTGTTGTTATTATTGAATGTGTATTGGTGTATGTAGTATGAGTGGTTATATGTATATGTATGTGAATGATCCCTATTCTGATATGCATATATCAGTATATGAATGTATACGTATATTGGATGTGGCTATCTATCGAATGTGTATGAATATTGAAATGCACTTATTTGTGCGTATACTAGCGTGCTAGTAAAAGTGTGGATATATTGGATGTTATGTATATAATGGTATGGGTGGCTACCGACTACCTGCTAGTGTAGTTTGAGTAGCTTGACTGGTAATAGCAGTATGTGTTTAATATATGTGTATGGATGTGTGTGTCCATTCATGGGAATGTATGTGCATGGTTGCATGGAACCTAATAAGTATATATGCATGTTTGTGTGCGTATCTATTATTAGTATAATAGTCTTGTGGGTATGTGTGTACATGTATTTGGCTATATGTAGATTCAGGAATCTATGTATGGTATTGATACTTATACATCTGTGGGTGTATAATGAGGATATGCATATGGAGCATCTATGTAGGGTATTGCTTGTTGCGCATACGTGAATATGTATCATAGTTGTATAAATTTCTATTATATGTGTCACAATGAAATGTAGGGATGTGTTCATGTATATATAGTGTGCAGTAGGAGTATACGTAATGATGCGTATAATGGATGAATGAATATATATATAAATACTTATACATATCTTTGTTTGTTTACCTACTGATCTGTCCTATATGGTTGTTTATCCAGATGTATCTCGGCATGCCTGGAATAAATGTATTCTTGTTTGTATGCATATGTATATATATATATATATATGTATGTATGTATATATATATATATATAAATATATATGTATGTATATATATATATATGTATGTATATATATATATATGTATGTATATATATATATATGTATGTATATATATATATATATGTATGTATATATATATATATATGTATGTATATATATATATATATATGTTTGTACAAGAGTATGTGTGTATGTATATACATGTGCAATGCGGGTGTAAATATGATAGATACGGAATATAGGCGTATATATGCTTGATGAATGTAAGTGAGTGAAACTGTTTGATATGTGAGTAGTAGAATGTATGCGCTTGTTGTATATTTATATGTATATGCGTGTGTGGTGTATAGATGATATTCATAATTATTTGACTATTATGGCAGTATTTGCGTAGGATGTGTAAAAGTAGTTATATATATATCATACGACGGGGAATGTATTATGTTTGTGCACCCTTGTGTGTATTATGTGTGTCTATCTATGTGAGGCAGTAGGTGCGCTGATGTGGATGTGAGGTTATGTGTATATTTATTTATAGTATGATTGTGAACCTTATGTGACTCGATCATGCATGTGTTAGTATGTGCACATGAATGTATGTATGGATATGACTAAATAATGTGTGTATATAGATATTTATGTGCCTATACATGGAAGTGAGCCCATATGACTAAGTATTGGGTGTATAGGAATCAGGTGTACATACGGTGTGACACCGTGATGATGACCCTATTTGTCAAGTTATGTGTGTAGATTGATGTGTATAGTCGCATGTCTATGCATGTATATAGATGTATATGTAATATTTATAAGCAAGTAAAATATAAGTTGTTATACTTGAAGGTATCGTGAGGTGGGTACGATGTGATGTCGTATGCACATGGAAATGAGTAGTAATCTAAATACGTATAATAATACGTATAGAGACTTATTTATGGTGCGTAATGTGTAGGCTAGTGTGTGAAAACATGTGCCTAGATGTTTACGTGTGTTACGCCTATTTGACCGAGACCCATAAAGCACGAGCCCAAGAGCCCACCTGCATCCTGAAAGCCCATTCGACAAAGGCACTACAAGGGACCTTCTCGAAACGTCGATCCGACCCGGCTCCCATAACCCGTTGGTCGTTCGCCCACTCCTGCGAAAACCGCTCCCCCGGACACGCGACCACTAAATGGCGATAATGGGGAGGTGCTGGCATGGCGGAGAGGGCGGCGGCGAGGGGGGACGGATGGGGCACGATCGATGGCGGGCGTGGGACGTGGGCCAGAGCCAATCACGCTGGGAGCTCTACAAAAGGGTCAGGAAGACGACGAAGAAAGGGACCGCATCTCAGGTAACAAAACCTAAGGTACTCCATCAACGACCTCGTTCCCCCAATTCATCTCCTTCCTCCCCCGCTCGAGCTGAGAGACGCCGTCACGATCTCCTCACGAGTCGGACCGTCTCCGCCGGGCCTCCTTTCTCAGATCTCTATCTGACTTAGGCGTCGGAGGGGATTTGGCCGGAACCAAGGTCCGGCCCCCTGACGAGCGTTCTCGTTTGCGCAGTTGGACAACAGTTCAACGGGCCGAGGCTACCCCTCGCCCCTCTCCGACCACTCGATCAACCGGACAGTGAGGCTTCCCTTCACCGTCAGCCTGCCGTGGCCGAACACGTCCTACCGAGGCCGAGCATCCTAATCGAGTCCGAGACTCACCCTCGCCACCCGTCGGCCGTGCATCTACCCGGGCGATTGAGGCTACCCCTCATCCCCCTCCCAGCCGAGGCCGAGCACTCCTGTCCGAGGCCGAGCGCCTAAACCAGGGCCGAGGCTACCCCTCGCCCCTTCTACACCGATTCGAAGCCCCCGAGGGACCCGAAGCGGGCCCCTCGACCACTTTGACCGGGTTCTCCACGGTCAACGCTTTGTAGTGAGAAAACACTCTGAAACATCTGGCGTCGTCTGTGGGAACGAAAACTGTCCCACGAAGAAACAAACCACATCTGCGATGACGCGGCCCCCCTCCTCTCGGCGAAAGAAGGGCGAGGCCCCGACGCGGGGCGACAGGCCCCGCCATCGTTGCCAAGAATGGGCACGGAACCGACGCGAGGAGAGTCGTGAGGAAAGGGCCGGGGTGCCCTCCCCTTCCCCACCGGTTGGGAGACCGAGTGCGCCCGTAACGGCACGCAGCTCGGACGTGGCTTTGGTGGTATCAGTGGTCATAGACACTACCTTAGTGCGACGGTTGCTTGTCGACACCGGCAGCTCCTGTGACGTCCTATTTATGTCAACCCTGGAGAAGATGGGCCGGCAGAAAGGAGACTTGCGACCTCGTTCGGGTCCCGTGGTCGGATTCACGGGTCACTCCACCCCCATCATCGGCACTATCCATCTCCCGGTAACGCTCGGAAACACACCAGACTCTGTGACCCTAGCGGTGGAATTCATCGTATTGGGGATCGGGTCGGAATACAATGGGATCATCGGCCGACCCCTACTCAACGCCGTCGGCGCGGTGGTCTCGACCCTCCATCGGACCATTAAGTTCCGAACGCCGGGGGGGATGGGGCAAGTCGAAGGCGACGCGGGGAGACCGAATACCTGCTATCAACTGGCGGAGGAAGGTCCTGAGGATCGTCTAGCTGACCGGATGGCCGCGCTCGACTTAAGGAGTGGGCCTAGGCCCACCCCTGTGGAGGAGCAGGAGCAAATCCCGGTCACGGACATCGAGGGCCGGTTCGTCTAGATCGGGAGAGGGCTGAGCCCGGACCTAAGGGACCAGCTGGTCGAATGCCTGGAGGCGAACCTGGACATCTTCGCCTGGTCGCCTGAAGACATTCCCGGCGTGGACCCCCAGGTGATCGTCCACCAGATCAACGCCGACCCCAACTTCAAACCGGTTAGGCAGAAGAAGCGTAACCTGGGCGGCGAGAAGATGAAGGCAGCCTCCGAGGAAGTGGAGCGTCTCCTCGATGCCGGCTTCATACGAGAAGTCTGGTACCCGGAGTGGCTGTCGAACGTGGTGATGGTCAAAAAACCCAACGGGAAGTGGCGAATGTGCGTGGACTTCAATGACCTCAACAAGGCCTGCCCCAAGGATAGCTACCCCCTGCCGCGCATCGACCACCTGGTGGACAACGCCTCGGGATACGAGATGCTAAGCTTCATGGACGCTTACTCCGGGTACAATCAAGTCCAGATGGACCCCCGAGACGAAGAGATGACAGCCTTCACGACGGACCGGGGAACCTACTGCTACAAGAAGATGCCCTTTGGCTTGAAGAACGCGGGGGCCACCTACCAGAGGATGGTCAACAAGGTGTTCAGCTCCCAGATCGGGAGGAACCTAGAAGTCTATGTCGACGACATGCTTGTCAAGTCAAGGCGACTGGAAGACCACATCGCCGACTTGCGGGAGACCTTCGAGCGATTGCGGCGACACCACATTCGGCTCAACCCCGCGAAATGCATGTTCGGGGTAAGATCTGGCAAATTCTTGGGATTTATGATAACTAATCGTGGTATTGAAGCTAATCCCGACAAGATCGAGGCGCTGGTTAACATGCGCGAGCCGACGACGATCAAGGAGCTACAGAGGCTGAACGGGCGCATCGCAGCCCTGGGGCGATTCCTTTCCAAATCAGCGGAAAGATCGCTTCCCTTCTTCAAGGTCCTGAGGAAAGCAATCGCGGAACCTCCGAACAATAGGAAGACGATACTCTGGGATGAAGACTGCTCCCGGGCGTTCGGGGACCTCAAAGAGTATCTCCGCAGCCCCCCTCTCCTGTCCAAACCCCGGGAAGGGGAGTCGCTGAGCCTCTACCTGGCGTGCGTGGAGGAAGCTGTGAGTTCGATGCTGATCCGGGAGGACAGCGGGGTGCAATGGCCGGTATATTACACGAGCCGGATCTTGAAGGGGGCGGAGGTGCGATACTCGCCCATGGAGAAACTGGCGTACGCCCTCGTCCTCTCAGCGCGAAGGCTCCGACCCTATTTCCAGGCCCACACCATACTGATCCTGACCGACTCACAGCTAGAACAGAACCTCAAGAGATTCGATCGAATGGGAAGGATGCTAAACTGGGGAGTGGAACTGAGCGAGTTCGACCTCCGATTCAAACCGCGCACGGCCATCAAGGGACAGGCCCTAGCCAACTTCATCGCCGAATGCACGACGGAAAGAAATGACCCCCCAGAGGGAGAAGGCCCGGGGACGGTAACTGCTCAACCCTTGTCCTTTCTTTCGGCTGACCACTTTCAGCCAGAGGATCCAGGAGCGTGGATAGTTCATGTGGACGGGTCGGCCACGCAGTTAGGAGGAGGGGCCGGGATTGCGATCCGATCTCCGGAGGGGAACATCGTGGAATACGCGTTGCGGTTCGAGTTCCCGGCCACGAACAACGTGGCGGAATACGAAGCTGTGATCAACGGCCTGAGGCTGGCCCTGGAGCTCGGGGCCGAGTCCGTCTGCCTCCTCAGCGACTCGAAGCTCATTGTCAACCAACTCTTAGGGAGTTACGAGGCACGGGAGGAGGCGATGCAGAGATATCTCCCAGTCGCCAGAGCGGCGATGTCCAAATTCAAGGACGTGGAGGTCTTACACCTCACACGATCAGAGAATGCGCAGGCCGATGCGTTGTCAAAACTGGCCTCGTCCTCGCCAAAGGAGCTGGGCCGCACCATCTATGTAGAGAACCTGCCGTCCCCCAGCACGATGGAGCACGAGGTGATGGCGATCGACCAAGAGCCCACCTGGATGGACCCGATCATCCGATACCTCACCCACGGAGAGGTGCCGGCCGATGGGGATGAGCGCCGAACCCTGGAGAGAAAAGCTCTCCGATACGTGATCCATGAGGGGACGCTCTACCGGAGACGCTGGACAAAGACGGACGTCCTCCCATACCTGAAGTGCATCGGACCGCAAGAAGCCGACTACGTCCTACGGGAGGTTCACGACGGGATCTGCAGGAATCACCACGGGGGCAAGATAGTCGCGCAGAAGATCTTAAGGCAGGGGTACTACTGGCCGACCTTGGCCAAAGACGCTGCAAGCTACGTGCAGAAATGCCAAGAATGCCAGAGGTACGCCCACCACATCTCGACTCCTCCGTCAGAGCTCATCCCCATCGTGAGCCCCCTCCCCTTTGCGAAATGGGGGCTCGACATCCTCGGACCGTTCAAGCCAGGACGAGGGCAGCGGAAGCACCTGATCGTGGCAGTGGACTACTTCACCAAGTGGATCGAGGCCGAGCCGTTGGCAACCATCACGTGGAAGAAAGCGAAAAGCTTCGTGTGGAATTCCATCATCTCCCGATTCGGAGTGCCACGGGCCATCGTCACAGACAACGGGAAGCAGTTCGATTCAGCAGGGTTTAAAGATTTCTGTGAGGAATGGGGAATCAAGCTCCTCTTTGCCTCGGTAGTACACCCCCAAACCAACGGGATGGCAGAGGCGGCCAACAAGTGTATTATAGAGCCCCTCCGAAAGAAAGTGAAGGACGCCGAAGGGAACTGGCCGGAAGTGCTCCCCGGGATACTCTGGTCATACCGGACGACCCACAAGGAGGCTACTGGCGAGACCCCCTTCATGCTCACCTACGGGGCCGAGGCGGTGGTACCGGTCGAATTGGGTGAAGAATCTCTTCACCTCAAATACTTTGACGAAGACCGGAACTCGCAGGGCCTAGGGCTCAGCCTGGAGCTCCTCGACGAGCGACGGGAGCAATCACTGGCCACCATCGTCCGCCAAAAGCAGAAGGTGGCCCGATACTATAACGCTCGGGTGCGGGGGAGAAGCTTCCACCTCGGGGACCTGATCCTCCGGAAAGCGGGCTTCACCACCGATACCGCTCGCAGAGGGAAGCTCGCGGCTAGATGGGAGGGACCCTACAAAGTCGTCGAGGTCCTCGGACCCGCAGCCTACCGACTAGCCGACATGGAAGGGAGAGTTCTCACTCACACTTGGAATGCGGAATATTTACGCAAGTACTTTCAATAGATGTATCGTTTTCTATGAAATAAACTTGTTTTAAATTCATTCCCTTCCAGATAAAGCAAAACGGTATACAGGAGGATACACGAAGAGGTCGAGGGGCATTCCCCTCCCTCATTTTTCTCCGGGGGCGCCAGGGGAGCCACAGGCCGGGGGCTCACTAGGGTCCCCCCTTACTCCGTTCGACGTCAGAGTACTTCCGAAGTTTCTCGAAGTTGATCCCCGAGAGCAGGAACTTCTCTTGGATCTCGGACTGGCACCGGGCGAAGCCCTTCTCGTACGCCTCCAACAAGGCGGTCTCCACAAAGGAGGTGGCATACTCCGCCACGGCATCCTGAGCGATCCGGGCAGGATCCACCTCCTCGAGCCCACGCAGCTGGGCCTCTAGGGTCTCTACCTGGCGTTGGTGCTCCGCCCTCTCCTTCTCGATCTCCCGGGATTTCTCTCCTAGTTGGGCAGCAAGGGCCCTCGCCTGCTCCTCCGCCGCATCCAGACGATCGGAGAGCTCCGAGGCGTCGGGGGCAGCAGCCGGGCCGGGGATCTGCTTGACTCCTCCAGACGCGTCGACGTCTTTTAACCCTGCTGAATCGAACTGCTTCCCGTTGTCTGTGACGATGGCCCGTGGCACTCCGAATCGGGAGATGATGGAATTCCACACGAAGCTTTTCGCTTTCTTCCACGTGATGGTTGCCAACGGCTCGGCCTCGATCCACTTGGTGAAGTAGTCCACTGCCACGATCAGGTGCTTCCGCTGCCCTCGTCCTGGCTTGAACGGTCCGAGGATGTCGAGCCCCCATTTCGCAAAGGGGAGGGGGCTCACGATGGGGATGAGCTCTGACGGAGGAGTCGAGATGTGGTGGGCGTACCTCTGGCATTCTTGGCATTTCTGCACGTAGCTTGCAGCGTCTTTGGCCAAGGTCGGCCAGTAGTACCCCTGCCTTAAGATCTTCTGCGCGACTATCTTGCCCCCGTGGTGATTCCCGCAGATCCCGTCGTGAACCTCCCGTAGGACGTAGTCGGCTTCTTGCGGTCCGATGCACTTCAGGTATGGGAGGACGTCCGTCTTGGTCCAGCGTCTCCGGTAGAGCGTCCCCTCATGGATCACGTATCGGAGAGCTTTTCTCTCCAGGGTTCGGCGCTCATCCCCATCGGCCGGCACCTCTCCGTGGGTGATGTATCGGATGATCGGGTCCATCCAGGTGGGCTCTTGGTCGATCGCCATCACCTCGTGCTCCATCGTGCTGGGGGACGGCAGGTTCTCTACGTAGATGGTGCGGCCCAGCTCCTTTGGCGAGGACGAGGCCAGTTTTGACAACGCATCGGCCCGCGCATTCTCTGATCGTGGGAGGTGTAAGACCTCCACGTCCTTGAATTTGGACATCGCCGCTCTGGCGACTGGGAGATATCTCTGCATCACCTCCTCCCGTGCCTCGTAACTCCCTAAGAGTTGGTTGACAATGATCTTCGAATCGCTGAGGAGGCGGACGGACTCAGCCCCGAGCTCCAGGGCCAGCCTCAGGCCGTTGATCACAGCTTCGTATTCCGCCACGTTGTTCGTGGCCGGGAACTCGAACCGCAACGCGTATTCCACGATGTTCCCCTCCGGAGATCGGACCGCAATCCCGGCCCCTCCTCCTGACTGCGTGGCCGACCCGTCCACATGAACTATCCACACTCCTGGATCCTCTGGCTGAAAGTGGTCAGCCGAAAGAAAGGACAAGGGTTGAGCAGTTACCGTCCCCAGGCCTTCTCCCTCTGGGGGGGTCATTTCCTTCCGTCGTGCATTCGGCGATGAAGTCGGCTAGGGCCTGTCCCTTGATGGCCGTGCGCGGTTTGAATCGGAGGTCGAACTCGCTCAGTTCCACTCCCCAGTTTAGCATCCTTCCCATTCGATCGAACTTGAGGTTCTGTTCTAGCTGTGAGTCGGTCAGGATCAGTATGGTGTGGGCCTGGAAATAGGGTCGGAGCCTTCGCGCTGAGAGGACGAGGGCGTACGCCAGTTTCTCCATGGGCGAGTATCGCACCTCCCTCATTTTTCTCCGGGGGCGCCAGGGGAGCCACAGGCCGGGGGCTCACTAGGGTCCCCCCCTTACTCCGTTCGGCGTCAGAGTACTTCCGAAGTTTCTCGAAGTTGATCCCCGAGAGCGGGAACTTCTCTTGGATCTCGGACTGGCACCAGGCGAATCCCTTCTCGTACGCCTCCAACAAGGCGGTCTCCACAAAGGAGGTGGCATACTCCGCCACGGCATCCTGAGCGATCCGGGCAGGATCCACCTCCTCGAGCCCACGCAGCTGGGCCTCTAGGGTCTCTACCTGGCGTTGGTGCTCCGCCCTCTCCTTCTCGATCTCCCGGGATTTCTCTCCTAGTTGGGCAGCAAGGGCCCTCGCCTGCTCCTCCGCCGCATCCAGACGATCGGAGAGCTCTGAGGCGTCGGGGGCAGCAGCCGGGCCGGGGATCTGCTTGACTCCTCCAGACGCGTCGACGTCTTTTAAAAGAGAGGCGAGCCGCGTCTCGGCCTCGGACTTCGCGGCTAGAGCCACGGCTCTCTCGCGATCCGCCGCCTCCAGGGCAGAGGACAGCTCAGTTATGCGGGAGTTCAGGGATTGGACCCGCGCTTCCTCCAACTGACCAGCTTCCTCCTCCTCCTCGCCAGGGACCTCAGGGCCTAGCCCAGCCACGGATTTGGCTTTGGGAAGAGCCGCGAATTGGCGCCTCATCGAGAGGCCCACCGAGGACAACTGTGCCAAAGCAACGAAGGTAAGAGGGCAAAAGCGGCTGGAGAACGGGGGGACAAGCAGAGACGCACTACCTGTTGACCAGCCTGGATCACGAAGGTAGCCAAGCAATCACCTCTGAATCCGTCCAACACCGCCTGGTCGGGAGGGAGACAACAGTTCTCGGCCACTCGAGCGGCGGCTCCACGGCTCGAGAACACCGACTCCTTCTCACCCACTGGAAAGCGTGGACAAAGAAGACCCTCCCCTGACGAAGGGAAATCGCCAGGAGCGGAGCGGAACGCCCCCAGATACCGACTGTAAGCATCAGGGAGAAAGCCGTCCGGAAGAGGTGAAGGGCCGGCCCACGGCCAAGCAACCTCAACGGGAGCGGGATGAGGTCGGTCAGCAGTCGGCTGAACGTCGGCCCCCTCGACCCCCCCACGGAGCCTCTCGGGAGATCCCTGCAAGGGGAGAGAGGGAGACGACATCTTCTTTCGCTTCGAGCCTCCGGATACGGTCACAACCCGCTGCTTCTTCCGGACCGCCAACACATGGTCCCTTCTGCGCGGATCCAGGTTTGAAGCCTGCACGAGAGCGCTGGCAGGAGAAGGACCGAGAGGGAACCTACCTGCACTCAAAGGATAAATGAGAGACAGAGCAGAACCTGGGCGATCTCGAGGGGCGAACGCTCGGAGCAGCTTACCTAGGGGCCACACCGTCTTACGCAAATTAAAGTCACTAAAGAGGAAGTCGATCGAGCGCTCCCTCGGAGGAATCGCCAACATGTCCCTCACCGTCTGCTGCTCAGCGACCGTCGGCTCACCCAGATTAAGAACAACGGCACCGGCCGCCACCCACCGTGCCGGGAAGTGTACGCTCGAGGGGAATGTGACGAACACGTATTCCCCCTTCCAGCGTTTCAGAGAACTCGGCAACCCCAGCACCAGGGACATCTTCGGGCGGGCGCTGATGTAAATCCACGCCCCCGATTGGTGGAGGCTCAGGCGGTAGAACTGGGCAAAGAGGCGGAGAGAGGGCACCACACCCTTCAGCATGCAGACGACAACGAACCCGACGAGGATCCCGACGGCGTTGGGACAGAATTAACACAAGCACACATTGTGGGCCTGAAGGAACTCAACGATAAAAGGATGAAGCGGGAAACGGAGCCCGAAGTGGAAGCACTTCTCATATATTCCGACCTCATTAGGACCAGGTGAGCAGATCCGCTCGTCAGCCCCAGGGGCACGAGCCGAGTAGGGCGGGAGCAGGTAGGAGGAGCGCATGCTCCCGATGGCGGTGGCACAGATCGACGAAGGCCACGCCAAGACCTCAGAAGGAACCCCTGAAAGATCATCCCCGTGCTGACTGATCGCCGAAGGAGTGCCACCCGCCAGACCCGGAGCCGCATCGCGCTCCGACCGAACCGAGCCCGTAGCAGAGGAAGACGACATGGGGGAAAGCTCAGACAAAAGGGGGATCAGCGCAAAGAAGAAAGACGATGGGATGGCGGCTCACGAATCCCTCGGCTTCTCCTCTTAAGACGACTCCGCGAGCGGCAGGGATAAGCTTGCCGCTACACGTGGCAACATCTGAAGGCCGACGGTGCTTCGGAACCCGCGCCTTAAAAACATCGAACGGGCTAACTCATGATGACGACTAATAAATAAGTCGGCATCGACTGGAGAGCCTGTCAAAATCGGCAGAGGTCACATCGGCCGAGCCGAACCGGCCGAGGCCGATCAACCCGACCGATGGGGGCAATTGTTACGCCTATTTGACCGAGACCCATAAAGCACGAGCCCAAGAGCCCACCTGCATCCTGAAAGCCCATTCGACAAAGGCCCTACAAGGGACCTTCTCGAAACGTCGATCCGACCCGGCTCCCATAACCCGTTGGTCGTTCGCCCACTCCTGCGAAAACCGCTCCCCCGGACACGCGACCACTAAATGGCGATAATGGGGAGGTGCTGGCATGGCGGAGAGGGCGGCGGCGAGGAGGGACGGATGGGGCACGATCGATGGCGGGCGTGGGACGTGGGCCAGAGCCAATCACGCTGGGAGCTCTACAAAAGGGTCAGGAAGACCACGAAGAAAGGGACCGCATCTCAGGTAACAAAACCTAAGGTACTCCATCAACGACCTCGTTCCCCCAATTCATCTCCTTCCTCCCCCGCTCGCGCTGAGAGACGCCGTCACGATCTCCTCACGAGTCGGACCGTCTCCGCCGGGCCTCCTTTCTCAGATCTCTATTTGACTTAGGCATCGGAGGGGATTTGGCCGGAACCAAGGTCCGGCCCCCTGACGAGCGTTCTCGTTTGCGCAGTTGGACAATAGTTCAACGGGCCGAGGCTACCCCTCGCCCCTCTCCGACCACTCGATCAACCGGACAGTGAGGCTTCCCTTCACCGTCAGCCTGCCGTGGCCGAACACGTCCTACCGAGGCCGAGCATCCTAATCGAGTCCGAGACTCACCCTCGCCACCCGTCGGCCGTGCATCTACCCGGGCGATTGAGGCTACCCCTCGTCCCCCTCCCAGCCGAGGCCGAGCACTCCTGTCCAAGGCCGAGCGCCTAAACCAGGGCCGAGGCTACCCCTCGCCCCTTCTACACCGATTCGAAGCCCCCGAGGGACCCGAAGCGGGCCCCTCGACCACGTTGACCGGGTTCTCCACGGTCAACGCTTTGTAGTGAGAAAACACTCTGAAACAACGTGAAAGACATGTGTATGTATATGTAGTGATGCATATAGTGATATGGATGTGCTACTTGATGAGTAATAGGATGTATCTGTGACATGTGCGCGATGCGGATGTGTATGGATGATAGTGAAGCATATAAGTGTATATAAGTGTGGTGCATATACATATTCTTGTTTGTACTTCATGGGTAGTAAGACCATCATACCTAGCTTACCTCGGCAAGGTTCACACTCTAGGAAGTCCGAGGACGGACTTTGCTTTAAGGTGGGTAGGATGTCATGCCCTATTTTGCACTATACGTGTATTATACTGAACACACGTGGTATTTCTACCTACGATGCATACGTAGGCATGAAATAAGCGTAGATATCGATGTATGTGATGTAGTGCAAGGGGGATTAGGCCGTAATACGTGGCTAAGGGAAGAGAATGCGAAATGTGAATGCGGGAGAAGTGCAAATGACGTCGTGGGTGAAAAACAACAAGAATGTGTTAGACGTGTGTGTGTGTGTGAAGCATGTGTGCATGCATGGATGTGCGTGGATGTGTGTAGGAAGAGCCATGCTAGTGTGAAAGGGGTTAGGGGTCAATGGCAACTGCGTAAATTTTTAGAAAGGTTAGGGGCAAAACTGTCATTTGGACCAAAGCTGCTGTGCGTACATAATAAAGTTGTGTGTGCATAAAGTAATGGCAAACTTGTAAATACATAGAATATGGAGGGTTATTTTGGTCATTTAGCATGTTGCTTGCTTATCCTAAGAGTGTTTTCGTAATAGATATTTTTAGGAGAAACTTCTCTATTTATTTTTACTTTTCTCTTCTTTTCTCTTTTCATTTTTCTGTCCTCTCTCTCTCTCTCCCATGCATGGCCGGCCAGCCCCTCTCACATTTCCCCCTCCTTCAAAGGAAAACCCTAATTTCCACCACATAAAATCATGAAAACCTAGGTTGCTTCAAGGAGAAAGGTGGAAGGAAGAGAAAGAGAAGGAGAGAAGGAAAATCAAGTTTGAGGTAGGAATCAAACTTGGATTTGGAAATTTAATTAGGGTTTCATTTTATCATGTTTTTATACCATGTTTTATCAATATGAAGTAGTTGTAATCAAATTAATATGTCATGATTCAATGTTCATGAATTTCCCTTGAAAATTCTTAACAAAATTATCCCCTTTGAAATTCTGAAATCTTGATGTCTGAGTTTGCCATGATTCTGGTTACTGTAGCTCGAATTAGGGTTCGAAAAAAATATGAGCTTGTAGATCTTGAAGTTCTATCCAAAAATCAAATAAATTTTGATATATGTTCAATTCATAAATTAGGAGTAAAAATTCAATCTTTATATCATGTCTGTTAGATTTCCAGTTTTGACACAGTTTAGTAAAATTGATCTCAACACTTGCACACACAATGGAATTTTGTGTTCTTGGTCTTGTTGGAAAGTTAACAAGTTTTTTTAAAACTTCATCAGTGGGCTTGTATGTCAAATTTGTGTCTACAACATGCCCAAAATTGGCTTTCAATACAGATCATGAAATCTGTCTGAAAAACAGATTTGACACTTCACCAAATAATTAACCATAAATCAATTATTTCATATTTGTGCATGAAATGTTATAGATGAATCCATGACTAATATATCTTTAACTTTCATTTATATAGTTTTTCAAATTCACAAGAAAAATGGATCAAAAATGCTGATCTTTTAGCTGTTCTGGCAATTCCAGCAAACTGGAGTGTCTAGTTGAACATTGTAATTTGTGGTGATGTCAAATTTTCCATTCTATTATGCATGGATGTTGTGATATTTGAATGAATGCATAATAATACTATTTGTCACTAAATTTTCTGATGGGATAGTATTCATTGATATTGCGCATGCCACGTGTTTGTTGGAATGCCTCAATGAATGTGAAGTTAAAGAAACATGAGAAATGATATTATATGCTCTTGTACCAAGAACCCTGTTATAAATTGATGATGTTGAGGACATGGATGGCATGGCGACACTATTATACGTGAATGTGGATGTGATGTGATGTGATGGAGGGCATGACACATGAGTGCATGACCCAGATTGCTATGTGATGAGGCGATGACTAAGGGCATGGCACTTCGGTGCATGACCCAGATTAATACGAATGAGGAGTGTTAACACGGTGAAGCCATGCCCTCATGATTCTTATAATATGACTGATGATGTCTAATTGATGATTTAGAATGTATCAGTCCTCTCTAATGAGGGTAAGTTAGCAAAACCCGGGGTTTAGGTAGGATTTGAGTAAATTGTGGATATTAGGCCTGGACTGAGAAGTTGGGAGAAATGATTATGTGATATGTGTTATTTATACCCACTCGTCTATACTGGAAGTGGAGGGGACATATTGAGGTTGTGTTACTGTGGGAGAGCCGCACTCCTGCCAGGGACGGGGGAGTTGAGAGGCCCGGTGTTGTACAGTGCCCGTGTCCACTGCGCCGTGTGCTATATTCTCCCCAAATTTAGGGTGATGTCCAGGTCCTGGTATCATACAGTTTGCCCGAGTTCCAATTAATTCAATTATAAAATAACAAAATAAGAATTTGCGTGTTGCTCCTTCTGCTGGCACCACTTTCCCTTCCCTTTGCCTGTTCTTGTGACTCTGTGCCATGCCTCAGGCACTTGCACTTACCTTATTAGATAATGGTTGCTTAAACACTTGCATTATTATTATTATTGTTCGTGCTAACTCTTTTCTTGTAGTAACTTGACATCGGACCGCATGTATGATCCTCTTACTTGGCTATTCACCTTTCGCAATATATTTAGTTTATATGTCTTATTCCCTTGCCTTGCCTTGTGAATTGATAACCGTAAAGTGATACCCAGATCCAAGTTGGTTCCTACTGGGGCACGCATTGACGTGCTCCTCCCCATTTTTCAGGTAGAGGGGTAGCATGGTTGGTGGTGAATTGGAGTTGAGTTTCAGGGGTAGTCTTGGTGTAAGCTGTAATTGTGTAGATTGACTTGGTTGTCTTGGAAGGTGGAGAGTGTTGGTGTATGTGAAATGATGTATTTGGGTTATGTATATAAATGAAAGTTGTTATATAAAATGTGTTGATGTTGTTCTTTGTTATTATAAGTTGTTTGATATTATAGTGGAGCTTCACTTGTACTATCCCAGCATGTGCGTCGTGGCCTGCTTATTCAGTTTCTTCTTTCTCTCTCTTTTCCTCTCTAACTACCCCCACTCTTCAGGATACTTGGAATTTTTTTTAAATGCCATGTATTCTGGAAAACGGGGCGTGACAAAATTAGCGTAAAAACATTTAGCACCATCGGCGCGGTCGCCTCTCAAGTATTCGAGTAAATATACTGCTAAACAGCAATTGCCATTAACTTTGACCTTTCAATCAAACACTTCAATCCCATACTGAAGAATGCTTACTTTTTTCTTTCCAGCTGAAAGGGGCTATGGTAAATATACTCAAATTATTTAAAAAAAATAGAGTTTTACCTTTAGTTCATCTATCCCCTTATTTGGGATGGAATTAGCGCCCCTTATTTGGCAACGGGCATGGGTTTGCATACAGAGATGGGCCTGACAGTGAGCTTAGCATTAAATCATAGCAATAGGTTTGCCAACAATTTTTTCCACGTTCAGAGAGAAATTTTTCCCCTGCTATATTAAATGAGGGATGGCATTGTGGTCCCCATTGCATCTGCTGCATTGTGGTCTTTGATGGCTCACCAAGCCACGTCCATTGGCAATTGTGGTCCACCCAATTACATCTACTGCAATGTGGTCCCCCATTGTGGTCCCCCCATTTGATGATGGCCCCCCATTTGATACCTTAAGTGAATTAAATGAGTAACTCAGCTTTCCCCAAAAAAGTTTCCCCCCTTCTCCAAAAATTTTCACAAACTCAAATCCTATCTATTCATTCCTCAAGATTAAATCTAAACCGTCATTCTATCAACCCCTTTGTCCAAGTCAGCTTGTCCAAGTCAGCAAAGCAATTCAAAAAAGTCCTCAAATGTAATATAGATAATAAGATTAGGCTCCATTCAGATGGACCAAATATGCGAATCCATACAAGTCAAATTTAAAACTAGGCAATCTAAATGGAAAATCCATTCCGTTGGATTTGATCTACCATGTCTAAATTACCTACAAACAAGATTTCAAATGATTTGAACTTGTTTTAACCATGCATCAAGTGGTAGAAAAATTGGTCGATTTCATGACTATTCTAAAATATTGATTTTGCAACCACTTGATGCATGAGCAAAACGTATCCAAATCATTTAAAATTTTATTTGTAAGTAGTTTAGTGGTAGATCAGAACCAACGGAATGGATTTTCCATTTAGATTGTCCAATTTTAAAATTGACTTGGATGGATTCACATGTTTGATCCAATCGAATGGAACCTAGTCTTACTATATATATAGACAAATTTTCAAATGAGACATTTTGCACGGAATTTTACGTGTGAAAACATTTTTATTTTTTTTTTGAAATTTTATATTCAAAGTTTTTCCTCCACTTCATGTTGTTATAGACCCCACAAAAAATAATGGCTGAAAAATAATGTGATTTGGCCTTCGATCAAGGTATTACAAAAAGTTCTATTGTTCTGAAAGCATTAAATTATGTAACGGGTTGATCGGTGTTCAAATCTCCCTAGGGTTCACCCATTATTTTCCATGGGGTACATAATTGTATGGATTAAACATTAAAAAATTTCTCAAAAAATAAAAAAAAATTTCACACGGGGCTTCACACCATTCTTTTCGCAATAGAATATTACTATATTACTATATATTTATGCGGAATATGAAATTCCTGTGCTGTCAGGGATTTGTGGGCTAAAATGTTTTTTTCTGCATTGTGTTCTACAACTTGGTGTTAACATCCACACCAATTTTTAAGTGAATCCAACACTTTTTGAGCCTCCATCCATACATTTCAAAAAGCTCAAGAATTAAAATTATCAACGCAATCATTTTTAAATGCATTGATGGAGGCTCAAAAAGTGTTGGATTAACTTGAAAATTGGTGTGGATGTCAATACCAAGTTGTAGAACACATCGAAAAAATGAAAAAAAAACACTTTTTAGCCCACCGAATTGTTGACATCATAGGAAATCTGAACCTGTGCTGTCAGCACATCTCCATATTCATATATATACGAATATATGTACGTACATGTACGTACATATGTACATGTATATGTGTATATACACACACACACACACACACACATATATATCTATATTACATTTGACAACTGTTTTTGAATCCTAGGGCTGACTAGGACAAGCTGACTAGGACAAACAGGTTGATAGAAGGATAGTTGAGATTTAATCTTAGGAAATCAACAGTAGAGATGCGAGTTTGTGAAAAGTTTGGGAGGGAAATATTTTGTATTTTGGGGGGGACTTTTGGAGATATTAATCTTCGTTTAATTTTGTGAAATTCGAGATCTTTGAATTTAAGAGGTCTTGAAAGTTGAATAGCCATGCATTTATATGATTTAATTTACAATATTTATAACAAAAATAATGAAAAGTAATATTATCAATGAATAATATGTTGCCTATTCAAATCATACTTATCTATCTAGGCATTTGACTTCACCAAGAAGAAAATAATACACTCACAAATGGGATAACATAATGTCGTAATTAATACACTCACACTGGGTCCCACATAACATCATTATAAGGGTGCCCGGGCGCCTAAGGCGGGAAGGCACATGTCTTCGGTACACGCTAAATTTTTTTGCGCCGAGGGCACCGGCTAAATTTTTCTACGCTATTTTGTTGTTCTGCGTCGAATTTGTTGTTCCGCATCGAAGGTGCCTGTGCCGCTAAATATTTTTATGATAATTTGTTGTTCTTCTAAACTTTGGCTGTGGAAATAATTTTCTGGGGAACAAAGATTTCGTGGGGGGAAATCTTAAGTGAACCGTGCTCGAAGGCACAGATTATGCACCGAAGGCTCCCGTGCCAAATTTATTGTTCAGTGTCAAAGGCGTCGACGTCGAATTTGTTGTTCCGCACCGAATGCACCCGTGCCGCTAAATATTTTTATGCTAATT
This sequence comes from Scilla litardierei, assembly GCA_030789695.1. NCBI lineage: Eukaryota > Viridiplantae > Streptophyta > Magnoliopsida > Asparagales > Asparagaceae > Scilla > Scilla litardierei. Next base: position 439,586,400 of record CM061142.1, on the reverse strand, counting down.
GATTGTTCTTTAAAATTTTTGCTGTGGAAATAATTTTTTTGGGAATAAAGATTTTGCAGGGGAAAATTTAAGTGACCTGTACCCGCGGGCACGGGTTATAACTAGAATATATATATATGTATATATGTATATATCTGGATATATATGTATTTATATGTTTATATATATGTATATACATGTGTATGTACATATATATACATATACATCCAGATATATACACATACATATACATATAGATACACATATATATCCATCTATATATACATATACACACACACATATATATGTACTAGTCATAACCCGTGCCCCTAGGGCACTGTTAATTTAAGATATTCACCCTTAAAATCTTAGTTCCCCCCAATTAAAGCACGATAATTGTTATTTAGTTCCCTCAAAAATTTTAGACCCGAAAATTAACTTCCCTAGAGAATTTAGTTTCCTCCAAAAATTATAATTCTCCCCAAAATTTAGTTTCATCACGTTTTATTTAAAGTATTCCCTCCCCAAAATATTGAATCCCCAAAATCTTAGATCCACATATTGAAATGGATTCTAATCACTAATATACATAAACCATCCACTGATACACCAAAGTATTATGTTCTATATTGCATACTTAGCACAATTCATTGAAGGTGAACCGTAACATAAGCGCATAATATCTCATATGTAAAGCTCAATAGTAAATATCACATGATATCAAGGTCATAGTTTAAACATACACTCAAAAGGACTACATTGCCTATCTGCTTTACATCTGCTAGAAAAGGCTGCTGCCAATGGCCTCAGCTGCATTGCTGCCAATGGCCTCAGCTGCATTGGCAGTGACCGTGATTCTAGGGCATTGATTGAAGTCGTACCACATGCAATTGAAAGAGGAGTGTCATAGTAGGGCACAGACCAGCCCATCCGTCTCGACGCAAATACACGTAGCAGATCCCATACCCACATGGCCCTTGTATCCTTGAATGTGTCTGTTGAGCACTACTCGCAAGTGTGTGACGATTGGTCATCTATCCTAGGAACGTACATTTATAATCGATTATTAATAATCTATCCAGACATACTGTATGGTTGCTATTACCCATATCAATCAATTAGACCCCCCGATTCCCCCTATTTTGTTGAATGTTTTCACACTTGTATAAATCGACAATCAATCCGGTCCTTTTTAATATCCTATCATACTTGCATGTTGCTACTATTCATTAATTCATATTCATATTCATACTTTCATACTATCTAAATCTTTTGATACAGTTGTCTCAGGTGGTAATGTCTTGGCATAATGTCGGGGCTACTTAGTTACCCTTAATGCTTTATAAAATTTGTCTGGATTCTCCCCTAGAATAACGCCATGCTTATGAGGACCTAATTTTATATAAAAAATGCAAACCACAATAGCCCTTTGTTTCTGAAATCAAGGTCTAGTTATCAGGAGAATAGTGAGTTATAAACATCTAAGTTCATAATAGATTAAAGAAATTGAACTATGGGAAAATTTTAGTTTCAAATGAATAAAAACTCCATAAAAGAATGGCTCAGAATATTCATTACTTCTCAGTAAAAGCTTTTTCCACTCAATTATCTACTGTATTACATCAAAAAACCAAAAACCGTACAATTAAATGCTAGCTGCTACAATTTACATGAAAGAAAATCAGAACAAAAGTCAAAAAGGGAAAAAAGATTAACACCAAACTACAACTGCTAATCACAAGTCCGAATTGCAAGCCAAATTCTTGCTTGCACCCTCTAATCCAAAAAGAGAAGGACGCTTGGTGCTCGCCTTTCACCCAATTAAAAGAGCCCTGCATGGACAACACACAAAAGTTGGAGACCTCTAATTAAATAATCTGGGGGACACATTGCAATAATTGCACAACTATTGGTGCATCTGTGATAAAGAGCCATTTTGTAGTCATATCACATCCTGAGTATTTCTTGACTGGTAGATAAGGGTTTGCATGATTAGTGGGATTCAACAGGAACTCAAGTTTCCCCTTCATATAGAATAAAAAAGCAAATCTGCTTGTAGGCAACAAATGATTTAAGTTTACCTGAATTTTTTTATATATTGCATCAATTACAATAAATTTCTACAAAAATCTGTAAGTTATTCCACTCGAACTACAGAATAAATAGCAAATATCAAATTGAAAAGGGCCATTGCACTGTTGGTGATCAAGAATTGAAAATTTCAATTGAAACTAATGGCAGCTAGTGTAATCAGTCAAATCATGGATTTTTGATCCAAAATCTTCACTTAAAGAAAACACATAACAGAAGTTCTAAATTTATATAAGAACGTAGAAATAAGCTAAAAGCAAAAAAAAGAACAATATAGAGCCTAAGCCTTAAATGTACATGATATATAAAATCTTCCTCTAAAAATATTTGGATCCCTCAAATAAATTTCTCTCAAAAAATTTCAACTAACTATTTTTTTAAATCATAACCCATGCACATCACATTCAAACTCTTTCCCTCAAAATTTTGCGATCACCTCAAAAAAATTTCAAAAAAAATCAATCACCGATACTGGAATGTACTAAAACTCAAGGATTAAAATCGAACTACTATTCATTTCTTGAACTCATTATGATTAAAAAAATATAGTAAACGGGTCTTAAAAAGAAATTTTAGAAATGATACGTGCTCTTTTTCCATTAGCTCTTGGAGCCTCTCCGTCTATATGCGCATATGCCTCCTGCCACTCTTCGAGTTCACAAACATCATGACTGGAGTCGTTGGGACACCTGGCAATCAAAGTAGGAATTTATTTAATGAAAATAAATTCCACCATGTAGAAATTTTAATTAAATAAATTCCGGGCAATCAATGGATCCACCATGTAGAGCAATGAGTTCTGTTTCGTTTCTATTTCATTTCAATTTATTTAATTTTTGGGTCCTGGGAGGCAGCTTTTAGATGGTACATTGGTAAATAGCTACATTGATTGTGAGGATGCAATTTGGTGATATATGGAGTATTCTTTACTTTTACATGTAAAACATGCAGTATTCTACACTGTTACATGTAAAACATGCTTCAGCCCTGTTTGTATAAGTACTAATCTTAATTAAATGAAACATGTAATTCAGAGATTGTGTAAGCAAGGTTTAATTAAATGAAACATGTAATTCAGAGATTGTATAAGCAATTAAATTAACAAAAAAACATAATAAACTTGCCGTAACTAGGATGAAGCATGGTCTTATTTGAGCAATAAACTTGCAGTAATCTTAATGTATCATGCACAATACAATAATAAACTTGCAGTAAGTTGAGGAAACCGTGGGAAAAACAAAAGATTTTTTGAGCAATGCTTAATGTCTAGTTGTTCTTTTGATCATTTCTACAAACTTTTGGTGTGCAGAGATCCTGGAGGTGTTACCTTCTGTCGTGGGCCAATCAACATTTAAAATAGAATCCAAATGAAAGATCAAGGAATCTGACCGCCTCTCCAATTTTCTTTCTACAAAAAAAATTAAAAACATTAACATAATGAAATCGAAAGTTAAAACACTTGCAAGTGAAAACCCTAGATACAACAGATCCAAAAATTAGCCACAGAAAGAAGAACCATTCAATCCTAATCATTTCTTACATGGTGGATCCATGAACAGAACTCGTTGCTCTCTCTGCACATTCCATTCCACTGTTTTAGACAGAGATAGATGGCATTCGCCCTTTGCCCTCCGCCATTCGCCCTCCGCCATTCGCCCTCCGCCCTTCGCCGATAAGTCTAACAGGATGAATCATATGAGAAAACAAAATTAAATCCTAAAAATGGTAGCATGCATCTAATTACAAAAATAAATGAAAGCCTACTGACTAAACAAATACCTTCCAAATAGTTTACATGCAGAATATATCAAACTTAGAACATTTTACATGCTTCTAAGAGGCACATGAGAACAGAATAAAAGGGTTGGGAATTTAAAGAGTAATGGAATTTTAAGCAAACCCATATTCAAATTTCATTACAAAAAACTCCAGCAACCAACACATATCCTAGGACTATATATTTGCATCAATCTTGTTTATATGTTCGAAAAAATTTAATTGTATCTACTAAATTATCATAAACTTGAGATATCATATCATAATTCGAAATAACACGTTCTGATTTGTAAGGATAGAAATGTTTTCTAAAATTAAAATGTAGTACAAAACCCAAGTCCCATTCAATGTTCCTCCATAATAATAGTCATCAAGCAGTAATTTCTTCAAACAGATAGCAGGCTAAGGGCCGAGTACAAAATACCAAACAACCAACATGAAAGAGGAAGCCATTTACACCAAATCAAAGCTGAAATATGAATCAACCCCATTTCAAATTTATCTTATTGATCTAACAAAAACAAATACTGTAAACAAATCAATTGCTTAAATGATTGTTGAAACCAACAGGGAGAGAGTATAGCAAGCAATAGAGCAAGCATGGGAAGCATGTATCAGTGTATCTGACCTTTGAATTTGGAATGTTAGATGAAGAATGAATTAACATCCAGCCAATGCCAGGACCTACCCCTTTGCCAACGACTCAATGGGTAATCTGTCGCACCTAACTCCAGCTAGATGAAACATCGTTGTTCATTAGGAAGTAGCTGTTGAAGTCGTGTCTTCAAATCCTGTAAGAGAAGCAGTTGGGGGTTAGTTGGGTTCCTCTGTATCCATATATAAGCTGATAGTGTTTGTAAGAAAGGGCATCAAGTATTCTTGTATCAATTCGTATATTTTCCTGCAACTTTCATTTTCTTGTCATAATTCCTGCAATATTCAATACAATCCTCTTTTCTTCATATTTCCGTATTTTTCTCCAATTTCCTGTTTCAACATACTCCATCCTTTCTTGAGTTCTGTCAATATCATGTGCCATGGATAAAGTTCAGATCAGATCTCAACAATGATGTCATTAAACAAATTTTTTGAAAGAGAAAAATGACAACTTACCGAGTAAATAAATCTACCATTGCAACGATGAAATCAATTGCTTCCCTTCCCCGAAACAACATTCCTTAAAGAAATGCATTACTTTGTCATCACATAGTGTCCTGATGTCCATAGAACCTGCAGTTGTAGAAAGCTACGTTATTACCCTACATTTGTAGAAAGCTATATCAACCGCAATGAATGAAAAATTTTTGGGAGGATATTCAAACTGATTCCATCAAAAAATTAAAAGGTATGAAGAGCTACATTAGAAAATTAAAGTTATGATGAGCTACATAAGAAAATTCAAACCGATTCAATAAGACAATTTGGTCGGAAATTTGTGTCCCCAGTGATCCCATTGCTTCCCTTATCGCATCAATCATCACCTACATTCATAAGTGATATATCAAAACAAAACTCAAACATATCCTCTTCCCAAATGATAAAAATAGAGTTTTACCCATGGCTCTGGAGATGATAGGAAGATAGCGACCTGGCTCAAGATATGAGAGGAACCCCATAACATCTCTTACTTTTGTTGATATTTTGGAGGCTCTCATCCCCTCGCTCCAGAGATGAGAGGAAAATGTGACCTGGCTCCAAAGAAGAGAGGAAATCCTAAGAGTATCTTTGTTGATTTTTTGGGGGAGCTCCTCCCTAGCGACCTAGCTCAGTAGATGAGAGAAGATGGCGACCTAGCTCTCCTCAGCGTAATAATTATGCATGGAATACTTTACCGTCATTAACTCAAGATTGAAAGGTAATACACAGTGGAGTGACTCATCTACTGTTTGTTAGATATTGAGAGAGGATATTTTTTGATTGGTGTTTGAGAGAGAAGGGTGGGTTTTTGAGAAATGATTTTTTTGAGAGAGAAGTGGTTTTCTCCCAGCAAAAGAAGAGTTTTAAAATGTGGGGTTTTTTATTTACCACCCAAAATTTGGGTTCCCCTGAGCACAAAATTCAAAATCCAATCAACTTGTGTAGTTTCTCCCAAGAGTAAATTGTGATGATCAATACATGTTAATGTGACTTGAAAACATACGTAACTCAATCCAGACAGGGAGACCGTAACTCTTATTCGTTTAGATATCAGAATCCAGTCATGTGTAATAAGTTTCAATGCATATAGTTTGCTTTCCTTGCAGAAAAAGGAATGCAGTAGAAGCAAGGATAAAAAATAGCTATAAAACGCATAGTTGATGGACTATTTGATCAATAACGCATCTATTGGCTTCTTCACCATGCCAAAAATCATAAGCATTGTGGGCAAATACCTTAGTTTAAAATAATAGCAACCAATTTCAGTTCAACCATTTGAGGTTTGTATCTAATCTCAAACAATATTAAATAGTTAAGTAATAAAAAAAATTTGTATAGCAATAAAACAAACCTGAATCAAGTCTTTATTAGTAAACGAATATGCAGTTAATAGTAGATAGTCTTCTACAGTGAACGAATATGGAGTTAATAGTAGATATATTATAGACATTTTAATAGTGGAAACATGCATTTTACTTTTGTTAGTTGCCCTATGTAACGACCACTTTTCGTCGTACGTTGTTCGTGCACGTGCTTTTGGCCGTGCACGTGTTTGCGTTAGACTTTATTTGTTTGTGAACACTTTTGTGTGATATGCCGTTGCGAACGTCTCTGAGAGTATTAAATGGTGGCACTATATTGGAACGACGTTCTCGAGTCGTTTTTCCACAATTTGATCTTACTCGATGAGACGTGACGATTCTCACTCTTGACGAGAGACGTTTCTATTTTTAGTTCCGTCGTCCGACGTCGAAACTGAGATCCGTCTTCTTAGTGAGCTCACATTCGTCGCCACGATCACAACGATATTTATTTTATAATTTTTGGAGTTTATTTGACCACTTTTATAATTTTTACAAGTTTTATATTATTTTTAATAATTTATTTTTCAATTAATTTCGGCCAAATAAAATTTAATTGAGTTTAAAACGTTTTAAAGAATTTTTGAGCCAATTTCCAGCTCATTTGGACCAGGTCAAATCCTAGATTGGGTTGGAGATGTTTAAATTCAAATTTTAAATCTTTTTGAACTTCTAATCCTATTAGATTTAGCCCTAGACCAAGTCAACCCACCTATACTATATAAGCAACCCCTAGCAAGTCCTATTTTCCAAAGAAATTAGCCCTAGCCTCTTCCAAACTCATTTTGGACGTTGCGACGAATCGTCGCAACGTTGCGACGTTCAGCACCCCGTACGACCGAAGAAAACCCCCGCATCCGCCCGCTCTGACCGGCCGCCTCGCCCGCATTCTCGCCGCTCCGCACCGCTGCAGCCAACCCCCGCCCGTTCCCCGCTTGACCGAGAGGAGCTCTCGGTCTGACCGAGGCCCCGCTCCGCACCGACCCCCGCACAGCGCTCCGCTTCGTTCCCCCGCTCCGCTCCGTGCCCGACCGAAGGAAACGCCCGCAGCGACCGACGTTGCAAGCGTTGCAACGTTGCAACGCTGTCCCGCCCGCATCCAAGCGCACGACCGAAGCTCTCCATCGACCAGACCGAGGAGAAACCCCGCACCCAAGCATCGCCCGCAGCCGCTGTGCACCCCAACGTCGCAGCCCCCGCATTTTGAGCGCACGACCGAGAAATTCTTCCGCATTGGCTGTGTCTGACCGACGGCCACTCGTCGCAACCCCGCATCCGTCACACCACTTGCCTCCGTGGGCCCCCCAAGTTCTCCAGAGTTATTGTGGGTTCCCCAAAGGCCCCTAGGACTGCTGTGGGCCCCACCAAGGTGCTTGCTCTTCGAGGATTCGTCGCGTACGACGTCGTCGCACGTCGTAGCCCGTCGTCGCACGTGCGAGCTTTGGAATCTGGAATCGTCGCCCCGGGTTGATTGCTCTGAATTTCCAGCGAGGAAACTAATTGGAATCAGGACTTGGAGCGCGTTCTTTATTCCAACCCCCGGCGTCGCTACCCGACGCCGGTGTAGCTTTCGCGTCGTGTTGAGGTAACGTTTTGCACCCCTAGGACCCCCAACCCATTGCCTGCTAATCAAGACTAAAATCAGTATTTTTAAAGTATTTTAAATGTTTTAAATTCACTAATCAAGATTAATAATATGGACTTTAGGCCGGTGGACTTTGCACGTAGGATAATTGTGATTCTTGGACTCATTGGACGCTGTGCTCAGACGTTGTACTTGCAGGCAAGTGAAACTTGCCAACTCTTGTGTAGGGCCATGTTTTTAGGCCACTTACTTGCTTTTAGCGTAAAAGAGACTAGTCAGTGAAATGATAGCTGGCTAGACGCCTACTTGATCTAGTTTGACAACGAAACTAGATCCGTCACCTAATTGATCTAGCTTGACAACGAAGCTAGATCCAACCATTAAACTTGTTGTTCATACATACTAAACTGTCACGTTTACTTTCCTTACCTGTACGCACTTTTAACTGCCATGCATTGCATCTTACATGTCATCCCAGTTGATTGTTGCATCGTAGCACACGCTACAAAAATACTTGTACAAATCCGTGTTTCAGTGTCCCTGGCTAGGTGCACCCCTAGGCCATACTTGTTTAAACACTTCCTGGCTCGTGGTCCAGAAGCGGGCCTCATGTGTTGGCTAGAAACCAATGCCCGATACACGTGGAGGGGTAGGGATAAACGGTCACTTGAGCTTAGGAGTGGCTTGATCAGCCCTCTAGCCAAAAGGCGGAATCTCTGTGCACGAGGTGCTTACTTTCCTTGTCTCGTACTTGTCTTGTGAATGATTCATGTAATACTTGTCATCCCTGCCATGCCATGCTCGTACTTTACTTTACTTTACTTTACTTTACCTGCTGCACTCATACTTTAACTGCCATGTCATTGCATCATGCTAGAACTGCTAGGTTGTTCACTTTACTTTCAGTTTCCTTGCACAAGTCTCTTGTAGACTTGCTGACATGTGCCCCTTTCTCTTTTGGGTGTCACATGTTAGACCTGAGCCAGAGATCGTTGCTGAGTACGTGATGTGTCGCTGACACTGAGTCCATGATTGCCAGGAGGATTTTGGTGGACACCGGTGACCATTCTTTGGGTCTTTGTTGAGCTTTATTTTGCTTTAGGCTTTATGTTAGTTGCTGGTGCGTAGCACCGTTGTTTTGTACTTTGTACTTTTGTTGGCCATGTGTGGGCTTTTAGTTTCTTTTCTTTTCAGCCCGGTGGCTTTTTCTGCGATGTTGGAAACTTATTTTATGGATATTCTGAGATGTTTCTTTTGTCTCATTTCATTATTATTATCTTTGTTTCGTTCGCGTTGCAAGGACCTGCAGTTTTAAATTTGATCGACGCTTATCGGACTTGCAGCTTTGTAGCTTCAAGTCTGAGCGGACCTTCTCACGCTTCGCCTCCATATTTTTGGGAAGCGGGGCGTGACAGGTTTTGTTGGTGGCCCACGCAGGTCCAATCTTGCAATTGCGAATTAACGGAACAACGATGATAACGGAATGTCCATTAAATAAATTGCAACATCCGAGTCATAAGCCCTGAGTCTAGTCGATTTCTTAGGACACTAGGTGGTAAGGGACTTAGTTAGACGTCTGTGCTTGCTAGTTAGAAGCCTCCGATTGGTAGTTAGACCCCCTTCTAGCAATTGATCGTCGTAGGAGTTACCTTAGTGGTCCTTGCCTAACCCTGACCATATTAGGCTTCTAGAATCCCCTTAGTCGTTCGCTTTTGGGTTCATCGATTTCGGACCAAGCTGAACGCATTTCTTTACCGTCTAACCCTTAGAAGTCTTAGCGCCTAGTTCCTAATCTTTAGTTGGTCGACCGTAGGAGTTTCTCCGTAGCCTCCTCTGGTTCATATCCTAGGCTTATGAATGTCTGATCTCCGACCAATTCCCTTGACTCGATTCACGAGATCGCCTCATGACGATTGTCGTCAATTTTCAAACCTTTCCGTTACAATCTTGAATCTTCCAAAAGTATCTTTCAATTTCCTCTTTCCCTAGGTTTAAACTTGTTCAAAATTTTAATATACTTATACTTCATACTTCTTCATTGATTTAAATTTTGAAAAATGTTTGTAGGAATTTTTGAATGCTAGTTTATAGTATTTTCCCAGTCTATGCTTTTCGTACTTGTGTAAGTGTGTTGTTCTTTCATATATTAATTTTATTCTGAACCGTACTTTTATTTTGCTCAATTCGATTTATAATTTCCCTTCTTATTTATGCCATTCGAATAACACATCGTGTTTACTTTTAATATACTTTTCAAGACACATGGAATTTCAGCTTTCAGCAAGTTGGTTTTTGCTCATCGTTTTCCCTGTTTCAGATTTTTGAAATTACTATTTTCATAACCACTTCCTGATTTAGACCCTCAGTGATTTGATTTTAAAGACTTACTATTCGACTTCGATAATTCTTATACTAAGTCAATATTATTATTTTTCCGTGCACCATACCTACTTTCAACTATTTTTATCCGTGCCAGACTTGTGTGCTCGTAGATTAAGAACCTTATGTAAATCAGTTTCTGATTTTGGCAAACACTGGTTCTCTAAAAGAATTTTCAAAATTGATTATTTTAAATTTTCCATAGCCTAAAAGTTTTGAAAGCATTTAACATGAGTTTAAATTCTTCCGTTACTCGAATTCATTCTTCGACTTTCCAAAACTTTTGACAACATTATATTAAATTACCGACGGATAGAATTTTCCAAACCATGTCTTTAATATTCGCGTAAATGATTTTACTTCCTTTTAAAAGGATTTTTTTAAAAACCAATAGGCCATTTTCTATTATTTTGAATATTCGACTCAGATTTATTTTGAACAACTCGTTTTATCGATCCCCAAACATTTCTTCTCAGATGAGGATTTTAAAGTACAACCGTTTTCAATTTTGCGTATTTTAGCTTATGCTATTTATTCTAGTTGCTTTTCTGTACTCTATTCAAGCATCACTACATCTCCTTTTTCCCTCAACCTAAACCTCACCTTTGAGTCAATGTTTCGTCCAACCAAGCCGTCTCCTCGTATTCGTCCTATCTGAACTCGTGCTTGTCGATCCTTCCCTCGTCTCGCCCTCGATCTCTCTTTATTGCTTAGGCCTTAGGGACCGTCAATGTCTGTGTCAACCCTTAGTTGTTAGTAGGCCCTTGGACCCTGTGAGGTGTCGTAGTGCACATACCTAAGTTGGGTACGTGAGCTTGAATGAGAATTCCCATAGTATATCGATGCTTGCCTATTGTGTGATATATATATATGTACTCGGAGTTATTCGTAATGTTAGGATGTTGTTGTGTGTTAGAATGTATAGACTTGTGAGTGGTTAGATACACTATACTAGGGATGCTTGTGTATATTTGAATTAGCGTTGGAATATCTAAGTTGTGTATGTGGTAAGAGATACTTATAATGGTTGGAATAAAATGATTGGTAAAGCTAGGTATATGCTAGGTGTGATGATAATGTGTGAACCTATAGATAAGTAAGTAGGCCTATTGAGTGATCTATATATTATTACGTGTGAGTATGTGCTCGTAGGTAGATATATATAGTGTTTAGACGTAAGTAGTTATGTTTTGTTGCCTGAGTATATATGTGATATACATATAGTATTAGGGTTATAATTTTGATTGGTATTGTTGCTTTTACGGGATGTTGCATGCGTGCATACCGTGAGGTATACACGACTATTGCACATCTTAATTATGTACGTGTGGATGTGTTAGAACACTAATTATAGGTAGTAGGCTACGGTGTGAATATATACACTACTTATGTGTGACTATACGGTGAATGTTTGTACTAAGGAGTATATTATAATTATACGTGTGTTGATGTCTGTATTATTATTATGGTATATAGAGTGATTGAACTATGTAAGTATTACCTGACTAAATATTAAGTGTGATTGACCTATGGTATGCATATGGTTGTATTGGTAGATATATATATATATACATATATATAATGGAGTGGTAATGGTATATGTATGAATGCCGTGTTACGTATATAGAATATTCTGATATATGTATTGAGTCTCACTCAAGCCTGAGTGGGTATACTCTAAGTATATTGAATGTATGTCTGAAGTTTGAATATAGCGATGTTTGATGTATGTATAGTGATAGGAGTGTTTGTGCCTGGTTGTGTTACGCACATGATTGTGGGTCGCTACACCAGTATATAGTTATATGTGATGGCCTTGAGATATAGCTATTTACTAAGGACTTGCCTGTATGAACGTATGTGTACTAGCTAAAACTAGGTGTGTATGTGTGCTAGCTATATAATGGTATGATTGGTGTATGTAAATGAGATGTTAGCGTGTATGGGAGTGCACCATGCACGGGTAAGTATGTGCTTAGTTATAGGTATGGGTGACTATGGTATATGTGGCGTGTCGTGAATATAGTTATAGGATCGTACGTGATGTGGATATATGGTGAACTATTTGCATGTATTGAATGACTATATATTGTGAAATTATAGTAGTGGTGAATGTATATTAGATATAGTGAGCTTGATTCAATAATAGTATGGTGTGACTATATGTGTTGAGATGCTTGGTATTGGATGAATATTAGCGGGTAGTATACCCTTGATGTTTGTGCATAGGTAGCTACATATAGGTAGAGCGATGATTGTGATGGCTAAGCGTGAAACTATCATTATATAAGTACCTGAAGTATTGTTTTGTGATTAGGTAGGTAGTAGCTATATAAGGGATGCATGCTTATATATATGATTGAAATACGTGTATGAGTCTGACTGACTATAATAGGTATAAGAGTATATGTACGTGAATGTATATAAATATATACACGTATTGGTAGTATAAATGTTTGACTACCTAGTGCATACATGAGCACTTGAAATGACTATACCTGGTTAAATTATTATATGGCTTGATTGGGGTAGTTACTAGAGCGACTAGTTATATTAGAAAGTCCGAGGACGGACTTTATTCTAAGGTGGGGAGGATGTAACGACCACTTTTTGTCGTACGTTGTTCGTGCACGTGCTTTTGGCCGTGCACGTGTTTGCGTTAGACTTTATTTGTTTGTGAACACTTTTGTGTGATATGCCGTTGCGAACGTCTCTGAGAGTATTAAATGGTGGCACTATATTGGAACGACGTTCTCGAGTCGTTTTTCCACAATTTGATCTTACTCGATGAGACGTGACGATTCTCACTCTTGACGAGAGACGTTTCTATTTTTAGTTCCGTCGTCCGACGTCGAAACTGAGATCCGTCTTCTTAGTGAGCTCACATTCGTCGCCACGATCACAACGATATTTATTTTATAATTTTTGGAGTTTATTTGACCACTTTTATAATTTTTACAAGTTTTATATTATTTTTAATAATTTATTTTTCAATTAATTTCGGCCAAATAAAATTTAATTGAGTTTAAAACGTTTTAAAGAATTTTTGAGCCAATTTCCAGCTCATTTGGACCAGGTCAAATCCTAGATTGGGTTGGAGAAGTTTAAATTCAAATTTTAAATCTTTTTGAACTTCTAATCCTATTAGATTTAGCCCTAGACCAAGTCAACCCACCTATACTATATAAGCAACCCCTAGCAAGTCCTATTTTCCAAAGAAATTAGCCCTAGCCTCTTCCAAACTCATTTTGGACGTTGCGACGAATCGTCGCAACGTTGCGACGTTCAGCACCCCGTACGACCGAAGAAAACCCCCGCATCCGCCCGCTCTGACCGGCCGCCTCGCCCGCATTCTCGCCGCTCCGCACCGCTGCAGCCAACCCCCGCCCGTTCCCCGCTTGACCGAGAGGAGCTCTCGGTCTGACCGAGGCCCCGCTCCGCACCGACCCCCGCACAGCGCTCCGCTTCGTTCCCCCGCTCCGCTCCGTGCCCGACCGAAGGAAACGCCCGCAGCGACCGACGTTGCAAGCGTTGCAACGTTGCAACGCTGTCCCGCCCGCATCCAAGCGCACGACCGAAGCTCTCCATCGACCAGACCGAGGAGAAACCCCGCACCCAAGCATCGCCCGCAGCCGCTGTGCACCCCAACGTCGCAGCCCCCGCATTTTGAGCGCACGACCGAGAAATTCTTCCGCATTGGCTGTGTCTGACCGACGGCCACTCGTCGCAACCCCGCATCCGTCGCACCACTTGCCTCCGTGGGCCCCCCAAGTTCTCCAGAGTTATTGTGGGTTCCCCAAAGGCCCCTAGGACTGCTGTGGGCCCCACCAAGGTGCTTGCTCTTCGAGGATTCGTCGCGTACGACGTCGTCGCACGTCGTAGCCCGTCGTCGCACGTGCGAGCTTTGGAATCTGGAATCGTCGCCCCGGGTTGATTGCTCTGAATTTCCAGCGAGGAAACTAATTGGAATCAGGACTTGGAGTGCGTTCTTTATTCCAACCCCCGGCGTCGCTACCCGACGCCGGTGTAGCTTTCGCGTCGTGTTGAGGTAACGTTTTGCACCCCTAGGACCCCCAACCCATTGCCTGCTAATCAAGACTAAAATCAGTATTTTTAAAGTATTTTAAATGTTTTAAATTCACTAATCAAGATTAATAATATGGACTTTAGGCCGGTGGACTTTGCACGTAGGATAATTGTGATTCTTGGACTCATTGGACGCTGTGCTCAGACGTTGTACTTGCAGGCAAGTGAAACTTGCCAACTCTTGTGTAGGGCCATGTTTTTAGGCCACTTACTTGCTTTTAGCGTAAAAGAGACTAGTCAGTGAAATGATAGCTGGCTAGACGCCTACTTGATCTAGTTTGACAACGAAACTAGATCCGTCACCTAATTGATCTAGCTTGACAACGAAGCTAGATCCAACCATTAAACTTGTTGTTCATACATACTAAACTGTCACGTTTACTTTCCTTACCTGTACGCACTTTTAACTGCCATGCATTGCATCTTACATGTCATCCCAGTTGATTGTTGCATCGTAGCACACGCTACAAAAATACTTGTACAAATCCGTGTTTCAGTGTCCCTGGCTAGGTGCACCCCTAGGCCATACTTGTTTAAACACTTCCTGGCTCGTGGTCCAGAAGCGGGCCTCATGTGTTGGCTAGAAACCAATGCCCGATACACGTGGAGGGGTAGGGATAAACGGTCACTTGAGCTTAGGAGTGGCTTGATCAGCCCTCTAGCCAAAAGGCGGAATCTCTGTGCACGAGGTGCTTACTTTCCTTGTCTCGTACTTGTCTTGTGAATGATTCATGTAATACTTGTCATCCCTGCCATGCCATGCTCGTACTTTACTTTACTTTACTTTACTTTACCTGCTGCACTCATACTTTAACTGCCATGTCATTGCATCATGCTAGAACTGCTAGGTTGTTCACTTTACTTTCAGTTTCCTTGCACAAGTCTCTTGTAGACTTGCTGACATGTGCCCCTTTCTCTTTTGGGTGTCACATGTTAGACCTGAGCCAGAGATCGTTGCTGAGTACGTGATGTGTCGCTGACACTGAGTCCATGATTGCCAGGAGGATTTTGGTGGACACCGGTGACCATTCTTTGGGTCTTTGTTGAGCTTTATTTTGCTTTAGGCTTTATGTTAGTTGCTGGTGCGTAGCACCGTTGTTTTGTACTTTGTACTTTTGTTGGCCATGTGTGGACTTTTAGTTTCTTTTCTTTTCAGCCCGGTGGCTTTTTCTGCGATGTTGGAAACTTATTTTATGGATATTCTGAGATGTTTCTTTTGTCTCATTTCATTATTATTATCTTTGTTTCGTTCGCGTTGCAAGGACCTGCAGTTTTAAATTTGATCGACGCTTATCGGACTTGCAGCTTTGTAGCTTCAAGTCTGAGCGGACCTTCTCACGCTTCGCCTCCATATTTTTGGGAAGCGGGGCGTGACACCCTATCTGTCGACTGATCAAACCTTAATAAAAAGTTTTAGAAAATATTATCTCATAGGAATCATATACTCCTTTAAGCAATCAGTTTGATTCAAGTCTATGTTGGGTCTTACTGTGTGGTTAATGAAGGGTAAGTTTAACCAATGAACTACTTCCATAAAGAAAAGGAAAAAAATATCAGAATTATTAATTGCAGGGTTATCTCATCCCGCCAATCAGGCCACACATGCTCGTTTTAAAAAAAGAAACTATCATTTGATTATGTTTCAGTTAGAAGTTATCAAGATGCAAAACTTAAGGATCAAGTTTTCTTAAGAAACTGGACATGGGATCCTTGCAATAATAAGCAACATGAAAATTGCATAGCATTTTTGCACAGTGTTTTGTTTATCACCAGATACCGGACCAATAATATGTTTTGCAATAACAAATTATAACTACAGACAACGTAAAAAATCAAACTTCACTACTACCCAAGGATTGAGCAAATCGCTATTTATTAGTTTATCTGTTATATTTACATCCCAGCCGTCTTTTTATCTTTCTATCAACAATATAATTGACCAACATGCACAATTTAGTTTCTTCAATTTGTATATATAATAGAATGCATCATACTCTAAATTCATGTCAGGTATCCTATGCTCCTAGCAATATTGGTATCTGATCTTTTTCTTTCTTTTTCATTTCTTTTATTTATCTTTATTTGATTCCAAATTGATGTTGAGACAAACAGTCTTAAAATATATCAACACACATCTAGTACCAAGTATGGAAGTATCTATTTTCAATCAATGTAAGTATGTCTACTGAGTGATACATATATAACTTCTGGAAAGTATCTACGTGTCTCTTTCTAGCTCTTCAATCAAACTCTTTCATTGAGAATCATTAGCGACCTAAAGACAATAACAATGTCAAAATAAGCCAAAATTCAAATTTTTTCCCCAAAAACAAATAATACCTTTGAAATGTACAGATATATAGTATTTCTGATTTTAATTTGAAAAGCAAAAAATGAGACCTCAGAAATGCCGAAGCATGTGAAAATTTATAACTCTTGTCAAAATTTCTAAGCAACAAACAATTGATCACATGTGGACATAAACATACACAAATGTGCAGATATATAGTACTTTTGGTTAATTTGTGAACTATATTACCATATTTTTTCACATCAAGATTAAAATAAAACCCATGATTCTTTTTTTATTGAATATGACATCTTATTTAATGGGAAAGCAATTCATGAATCAGGACATTTACGTGATAGTTGCAACCAGAGTTTCTTTCAAACCTTATAAGCTCCTTTCCTGTAGGCTCAACATTACAATCGGCTTTCCTGTTGGTTTCAGAAATAACATCAAAATAAATGCCAACACAAACAACTTAATACAAAATTGTTCTTTGGTGTTCTGTTCAAAAATTACAAAGTCACTCAATTTTGCATGTAAATGTTTCGGCAACTCCCATCCATGACAAAATACCTTTTTAGGTCTAAACCCAAAAACATGTGCTGATAAAGAACTTACAGCATAACTAAAAAGAACATACATGGTCTAAGAGCTGATTCTTGAACACAGAGGGAGCGATAATGGATCATGAGCTCTTCCGGCTTCCGCTTGTTTTCCTCAAGCTTTTTCCCCAAAAGTTCTCATGAAGAAGAAAATAAAACCCATGATTCTTTTTCTTATTGAATAAAACATCATGTTCCAGGGGAAGCAATTTATGAATCAAGAGAGTTACATGATAATTGCAATATGAAAAATACATGTATTTCCCTCAACATATTACTGATGACACCGGAGTTTCTTTTCAAATCTTATGATCTCCTTCTCTGCAAACTCACCATCATCAATCAGCTTTCCTATTGGTTTCAGGAAAAACAACAAAATAAGTGCTAATACAAACATCTAAATACAACATTGTTATTTGGTGTTCTTTTCAAAAAGTATGAAGTCACTCAATTTTGTGGGTAAATGTTTTTGCAACTCCCATCCATGACAAATGCTTTGGATACATATCTCTTATATGAAACCCAAAAATATGAGCTGATAAAGAACTTACAGCATGACTCAAAATAACTTGAGACATGATGGATCTTGAACTCTTCTAGCTTCGATTTTGAGGCAAGGGAATTAAGAAAATCATGTGTTACTTTGAAAACAAATAGGAATCAGCTAAACCACCTCATATCAATTTATCCTTCACATTATAACAGAACTGACATAATCACAAATTATAGCACCAAAAGAAGAACAAAATACTCACAAATTATAGCACCAAAAGCAAAAGCAAAATGACATACTCATCATACAGGATTTTACATTTTAACAAAACCAACAATGATTATCCAAATCATAATAGTCATCAAGCAAACACCAAACTAATCAAATGTAACACATGAAAAAGTAGTAGTAGTAGTAGTAGAAAAGAGGATTTTTGTTTATATATACCAATAGCAATGAGCTGAAGAACAGATAATTCCCTTGCAAGCTGATGATGTTCCATCTCTGAATTAACTTTATCCAAATCTACCGGTTTCCTCCTCATCCAACTCCGAATTCCCCATCCTTTGGCCTTACAACAATTTCCTTTTTCAATCCCTATTCAGAATCAATTAAAACACCAAATGCAGAATTTGTGCTTGCCTTTGAATCCAAAAGGTTGCAATTTTTTTAATCATCCAAGGATTGGAGAGAGGAAACACAGATCAAATTATAATGAATCTTAGAATTTAATCATCATCCTCTTCTGCTTCACTTTTAGGGCACAAACTTAGCAAGCAGTCATGACAGCTAAGAGAAATGACCTCAACCAAGCTCCTACTAATTCACAGTCCCTGTGGTAGCTACTGCACACGTACTAGAGGGGGGGTGAATAGTACTTAAAATAATCAAGATAGTTATTCCTGACCATTGTGCAAGAAACAAACGACAATGCGGAATTAAATAACTATCAACAAGAATTAAAACATACGCAAACAAACAATATTACTGGGTTCGGATCCACCCAAGTCTCCCCGACTTGTTCCCGGTGATCCTACGTCCCAACCACCCGGATCCCCTCCGGATACTTGAGTTAGCAACCCTAACTCAAAATTTCCACTATGAAGTACTTGTGAAAAACCTTCACAAGTCAAATCATACACAAAGTAATTTGTGACTCCCACAACCCGGGATCACAACCACACTCTCACAACCGAGAGTGAAACTTACAATTCAAATATGAAATGAAATAAACTCTTACCTTACAAAATCCTATGCCTTGAGTATACTTACCAAATTAGGGCAATGATGGATTTTGAGGAAAAGGATGTCACCAAACCCTAGCTTCAAGAAGATGACCAGCAATGGAAGCCTAGGGTGGAGTATGGTGACTAGAATCAAGCTCTTGGCTTGAGAAGCTCACAATGGAGAGAATCTCTCTTGAGGAAGATGGCTCAAAGAGTGAAGGGAGAGATTCTTGTGAGGGAGAGAGAGCTTTGAATTAGCTTGGGAGAGCTCTTCTCTTAGGTCTGAAATTGCTTGGAAATATGACCTCTAACCCCTCTTCAAACGAATCAGGATTCTATTTAAAGGGGCAAGAGAAATCGAGTTTGAAAGAATTCCAACGGCTCTATTCTGAAGCAGACTAGTCGGTCAAAGAAGGATCACTGACCGAATAGTTCATCAATTAGTCGGTCGGTGATACAACGTAGACCGACTAACGGTAGAACAGCCAAGAAGTCGAAGTACAGGCAAAGACAACTAGTCGGTCTAAGAAGACTTGCCGACCGACTAGTTTCACAACTAGTCGGTCGGTGAATGATCTTTGACCGACTAACGTCGAAATAGAATAGGTTGACTTCAAGATGACTTAGTCGGTTTAAGAACAAATGCTGACCGACTAGTTTCTCAACTAGTCGGTCGGTAAACGTTCTTTGACCGACTAACTCGAAACAGTAACTCAGGCTGTACAGAGGCAAGCTCAACTAGTCGGTCTAAGAAGGATTCCTAACCGACTAGATCGTCATCTAGTCGGTCGGTGACTCTTCTTTGACCGACTAATTGATCAACCTGGAAAGAGCTGAATATAGCAAGGCATCTAGTCGGTTCATGTAGAGTTGCTGACCGACTAGATTGTCATCTAGTCGGTTGGTGACTCTTCTTGAACCAACTAACATGCACTCGAAGCCGAGGGAAGAAGCGATAGGCTTCGGGAAAGTTTCTAATGGCTTCTATGAATATCCTAGCTCTAAGATATGAGCGAAATGAAGTATATAATGTAAGTCCTACTCAAGGCTTAACATTCTAATCTATGAAGCTAGAAGACTATAAAATAAACCTTACGAGCCGTCTTCAAAGCTTCAATCTTCATTCCTCTTGACTTCAATATTGCTCCTTGAGCTTCAACGAAGCTCCAGGCACACGATCACGTGTATTGAGAAGTCTTGAGACGTCGCTTTTGTTGTACATGGTATTTTGGCGACGATCTCCACAACTGCGCTCACAAATAAGTTAGTATCTATTATTTATGTTTGCTCATCATCCAAAACCAAATCCGGGGAATCATATCACAACATTCTCCCCCTTTTTGGTGATGACAAACCAACATAAATAATAATCAATATTAATGATTCAATTGAAATTTACTTACTCCCCCTGCATTGATGACACGTTAGTTCCATATTCAATAAAATTCATATGCATCATGCAGATGAGGAAGAAATGAAATATGAACCACATATTGACATATAGGATCTAAATCCATTTTATATCTTCACTCCCCCTGAATCTAACACATCAAATTAGATTCATGGTAAATTCCTTTGAATTATTGGTTAGCACATTGTCATTATTATATCTCTCCCCCTTTGGCATTAGCAAAAAGAGCGGGAGGAGAACAACAACACAACCAATGGCTAAAAATAATGCATGGGAGTCGAAGAATACGACCAAGGTCCAAAATAACACCAATGCAAAATATCAAATGTAAAATACCGAATAAAAGCAAAGCGTGTCAAGGAGACCAAAGTCGAAAATCGGAAACTGAAATCATCAAACCATAGGTGAAATACGAAAACCGAAATCATAAAATCATCGGCGAAAATCGGAAAACGAAATCACCAAGCCATAGGCGAAAATCGAAATACGAAATCATCAAGCCATAGGCGAAAAAACGAAATCCGAAATCATCAAAACTCAAATCAATTTTACTTATTGAGTTTTGGAACATACTCTCCAAAATCAATAGAATGCATGGAAAACAATTCTATGTTTCCATAGAAAGAATTCTATTACATCCATAAAATCGTCGAACGACGAAATCAACATCAGAGACAAAAATAATCCGATGTGCATACCAAATGTAGCATGCAAGAATGTTATGCCAAAAATGATAGAACATCATATACCAATGGCATACACTAATCTAGCATACCAAATGAAGCAAAATGATACCAATCGTAATATATTCTACCAATGGATACCAATATGAATCAAAAGTATGAACATACTTACAACATTAAGCTCCCCCTACTTTGGTGCATCATTAAAGCACCATCAACTCCAATCGAATGAAAATCCTTGCAAATCACGGAGTTGGTAGGGTTGGTATCTCATGGTGGATTTAACCTAGAGAATATCATTTTGGTATCCAAAAATCCTTTTGGATCCTATGGGTTAGGCAATAAATTTAGCTAACTAAATTCAAATTAAATGTAACCCATACAAACCACAATTGCTGTGGTACCCATAAAATGAAATTTAAACTTATGGTACCAAGCAATGAAGGGTCAAAGGAAACTAACCCTTCGGAAACCAAGTCCAAGAGGAACTTGATTTCCCAACATAATCATCATTCAAAATAACATCATTAATAAAAGATTGCATATACAAATTCTTATTATGCATGCTTGTGTTCTTCGGACCCCAAATAGTGTATGTCTTGGGAGTCCTAATCCTATTGGAAACATGCATACGTTGTTGATTTCTATGGGATGCATGTCGTGGGTAAGCATATGGCATGCGATGCAATGGTGCATGACGATAATTATTCATATGAGAATGAGGATGAACATATGGATGTGGAGGAACACGTGCATGAGTGTGTCTCACATGGTGTGCACGTGCTCGTGGATGCGGAGCATAAAAATCATCATTTGTGCTAACATGTGGGGTAGGATGTGTGTTCCTACGTGGCATGGTATACATGAAAGCATGACCCTTCTTCGGAGGTCCACCCAAAGTGGGTTTCTTTCCAAATGGGGGCGTGTTCCTAGCGGAAGCACCATTGGTAGAAGATCTACCCATGACGTGTTTACTTCCACTAGTAGAAGCATCGGAAGATGGCCTAACAAAGGTGGCGGACGATTTGGATGAATCTCCCATCTTATACCCCAAACCAATGTGATGATTGGCCGGAGGTAAGTCATTTAGGATATCATCCAACTTGCCCTTACCTTTGTTGAATTCATGAATTCGGCCCAATGTGCTCTCATGCTTCTCGGTGAGAGAATGCAAAGAAGAATCCAAAGTGGACACTTGCGATGCGAGTGCACAAACACGTGACTTGAGATTTTTATTCTCAATACTCAAAGTTGAGATTTGAGACGTCAAATCCGCTATCACATGTTCATCCGAATCTTCGATATGAACATGCTCAAGTTGAGACTTGAGATTTTCAATCTCATTTCTCAACCCATCAACAACGGTGTCGTTGTTGACGATGAAGGGCTTAGGCGAGTTTTTAAGACTATCTAATTCATTTTTAGTCTTCATAAACTTAGTAGCCATATTAGAAAACTTATTCCATAATTGTTCATTGGCTATTCTAAGTTCATCATTGGTTACCTCTTCGCCTTCATCCTCGCTTCCATCCTCGCTTCCATCCTCGCTTTCATCGGAGGAAGTCTCTTCATCACGATCCTCTTTTCCCATGAAGCACGTGTGTGCATTCTCCATTCTTTCATCGTCCGACTCTCCACTTGAGGAGTCGGAGTCGGTGAAGGTACATACAAGTCCTTTCTTGTGCTTTCTCGACTTGTCGTGCTTGGATGCCTTCCACTTCCCCTTATGTTTGTAGAGAGGACAATCCGGCTTGATATGTCCTGGCTTATTGCATTTATAACACACGGGAGTAGAAGCATTAGTCGAAATAAATTTTGATTTACGATTCAACTTACCTTGTCGGAAGAATCGGATGAACTTCTTTGCCATATTGGCCAAAGCTTCCATGTCCAATTCTTCGTCAGCTTCTTCTTCCGAATCTTCATCATCGGTAGATGGAGCGGCCTTGAATGCAATTCCCTTTTTCTTTGGCTCGTCTTGCTTCAAGTACGCCTTCATCTTTTCCCTCATCCGGATCTTACTATCCTTGCGTACCTCATAAGACAACAAGGTACCCATTAGTTGTACGACCGTATATTTATTCATGTCATTACCTTCCTCGATGGCGAAGGTACGCTTCTCCCAACAAGAAGGAAGTCCATCGATTATCTTCGAGACTTTCTCCTTTTGGGTGTAGGTCTTCCCAAGAGCTTCCAAGTCGTTTGATATATCCACGAAGCGAGCGTAATAATCCTTCATGGTTTCGCCCTGCTCCATATGAAACAACTCAAATTCTTTATTAGCAACGACGAGTTTAGAATCTTTTACCGTACTCGATCCTTCGTGCAATATGAGGAGTTGATTCCATATTTGATATGCACTCTTACATGTGCATATCTTGTTGAAGTCCTCGGGCTCCAACGCACAATTCAAGGTATTCATTGCCTTGGCATTGGCTACTTCCGCGGCGACCTCCGCGGGAGTCCACTTTGCGAAATCTTCTTCGGAAGGCTCGACATACTCCGTCATGGTGGCTCTCCATAGTGAAGCGCTCCGGAGGAAAATTTGCATCCGGCATTTCCAGTACCCATAGTTGGTACCATTGAAGTGTGGAGGCCTGACTGAGGATAGTCCTTCCATAACTGAAGAAGCTCCATCGCGGTTCTTGAAGACGTTGTAGTCGTTGTTCGTCATAGCTTTGAACTTAGGCTATGTGTAGCTTTGAACTTGGCTCTGGTACCAATTGTTGTGCCCTGTGGTAGCTACTGCACACGTACTAGAGGGGGGGTGAATAGTACTTAAAATAATCAAGATAGTTATTCCTGACCATTGTGCAAGAAACAAACGACAATGCAGAATTAAACAACTATCAACAAGAATTAAAACATACGCAAACAAACAATATTACTGGGTTCGGATCCACCCAAGTCTCCCCGACTTGTTCCCGGTGATCCTACGTCCCAACCACCCGGATCCCCTCCGGATACTTGAGTTAGCAACCCTAACTCAAGATTTCCACTATGAAGTACTTGTGAAAAACCTTCACAAGTCAAATCATACACAAAGTAATTTGTGACTCCCACAACCCGGGATCACAACCACACTCTCACAACCGAGAGTGAAACTTACAATTCAAATATGAAATGAAATAAACTCTTACCTTACAAAATCCTATGCCTTGAGTATACTTACCAAATTAGGGCAATGATGGATTTTGAGGAAAAGGATGTCACCAAACCCTAGCTTCAAGAAGATGACCAGCAATGGAAGCCTAGGGTGGAGTATGGTGACTAGAATCAAGCTCTTGGCTTGAGAAGCTCACAATGGAGAGAATCTCTCTTGAGGAAGATGGCTCAAAGAGTGAAGGGAGAGATTCTTGTGAGGGAGAGAGAGCTTTGAATTAGCTTGGGAGAGCTCTTCTCTTAGGTCTGAAATTGCTTGGAAATATGACCTCTAACCCCTCTTCAAACGAATCAGGATTCTATTTAAAGGGGCAAGAGAAATCGAGTTTGAAAGAATTCCAACGGCTCTATTCTGAAGCAGACTAGTCGGTCAAAGAAGGATCACTGACCAACTAGTTCATCAATTAGTCGGTCGGTGATACAACGTAGACCGACTAACGGTAGAACAGCCAAGAAGTCGAAGTACAGGCAAAGACAACTAGTCGGTCTAAGAAGACTTGCCGACCGACTAGTTTCACAACTAGTCGGTCGGTGAATGATCTTTGACCGACTAACGTCGAAATAGAATAGGTTGACTTCAAGATGACTTAGTCGGTTTAAGAACAAATGCTGACCGACTAGTTTCTCAACTAGTCGGTCGGTAAACGTTCTTTGACCGACTAACTCGAAACAGTAACTCAGGCTGTACAGAGGCAAGCTCAACTAGTCGGTCTAAGAAGGATTCCTAACCGACTAGATCGTCATCTATTCGATCGGTGACTCTTCTTTGACCGACTAATTGATCAACCTGGAAAGAGCTGAATATAGCAAGGCATCTAGTCGGTTCATGTAGAGTTGCTGACCGACTAGATCGTCATCTAGTCGGTTGGTGACTCTTCTTGAACCAACTAACATGCACTCGAAGCCGAGGGAAGAAGCGATAGGCTTCGGGAAAGTTTCTAATGGCTTCTATGAATATCCTAGCTCTAAGATATGAGCGAAATGAAGTATATAATGTAAGTCCTACTCAAGGCTTAACATTCTAATCTATGAAGCTAGAAGACTATAAAATAAACCTTACGAGCCGTCTTCAAAGCTTCAATCTTCATTCCTCTTGACTTCAATATTGCTCCTTGAGCTTCAACGAAGCTCCAGGCACACGATCACGTGTATTGAGAAGTCTTGAGACGTCGCTTTTGTTGTACATGGTATTTTGGCGACGATCTCCACAACTGCGCTCACAAATAAGTTAGTATCTATTATTTATGTTTGCTCATCATCCAAAACCAAATCCGGGGAATCATATCACAACATTCTCCCCCTTTTTGGTGATGACAAACCAACATAAATAATAATCAATATTAATGATTCAATTGAAATTTACTTACTCCCCCTGCATTGATGACACGTTAGTTCCATATTCAATAAAATTCATATGCATCATGCAGATGAGGAAGAAATGAAATATGAACCACATATTGACATATAGGATCTAAATCCATTTTATATCTTCACTCCCCCTGAATCTAACACATCAAATTAGATTCATGGTAAATTCCTTTGAATTATTGGTTAGCACATTGTCATTATTATATCTCTCCCCCTTTGGCATTAGCAAAAAGAGCGGGAGGAGAACAACAACACAACCAATGGCTAAAAATAATGCATGGGAGTCGAAGAATACGACCAAGGTCCAAAATAACACCAATGCAAAATATCAAATGTAAAATACCGAATAAAAGCAAAGCGTGTCAAGGAGACCAAAGTCGAAAATCGGAAACCGAAATCATCAAACCATAGGTGAAATACGAAAACCGAAATCATAAAATCATCGGCGAAAATCGGAAAACGAAATCACCAAGCCATAGGCGAAAATCGAAATACGAAATCATCAAGCCATAGGCGAAAAAACGAAATCCGAAATCATCAAAACTCAAATCAATTTTACTTATTGAGTTTTGGAACATACTCTCCAAAATCAATAGAATGCATGGAAAACAATTCTATGTTTCCATAGAAAGAATTCTATTACATCCATAAAATCGTCGAACGACGAAATCAACATCAGAGACAAAAATAATCCGATGTGCATACCAAATGTAGCATGCAAGAATGTTATGCCAAAAATAGATAGAACATCATATACCAATGGCATACACTAATCTAGCATACCAAATGAAGCAAAATGATACCAATCGTAATATATTCTACCAATGGATACCAATATGAATCAAAAGTATGAACATACTTACAACATTAAGCTCCCCCTACTTTGGTGCATCATTCAAGCACCATCAACTCCAATCGAATGAAAGTCCTTGCAAATCACGGAGTTGGTAGGGTTGGTATCTCATGGTGGATTTTAACCTAGAGAATATCATTTTGGTATCCAAAAATCCTTTTGGATCCTATGGGTTAGGCAATAAATTTAGCTAACTAAATTCAAATTAAATGTAACCCATACAAACCACAATTGCTTTGGTACCCATAAAATAAAATTTAAACTTATGGTACCAAGCAATGAAGGGTCAAAGGAAACTAACCCTTCGGAAACCAAGTCCAAGAGGAACTTGATTTCCCAACATAATCATCATTCAAAATAACATCATTAATAAAAGATTGCACATACAAATTCTTATTATGCATGCTTGTGTTCTTCGGACCCCAAATAGTGTATGTCTTGGGAGTCCTAATCCTATTGGAAACATGCATACGTTGTTGATTTCTATGTGATGCATGTCGTGGGTAAGCATATGACATGCGATGCAATGGTGCATGACGATAATTATTCATATGAGAATGAGGATGAACATATGGATGTGGAGGAACACGTGCATGAGTGTGTCTCACATGGTGTGCACGTGCTCGTGGATGCGGAGCATAAAAATCATCATTTGTGCTAACATGTGGGGTAGGATGTGTGTTCCTACGTGGCATGGTATACATGAAAGCATGACCCTTCTTCAGAGGTCCACCCAAAGTGGGTTTCTTTCCAAATGGGGGCGTGTTCCTAGCGGAAGCACCATTGGTAGAAGATCTACCCATGACGTGTTTACTTCCACTAGTAGAAGCATCGGAAGATGGCCTAACAAAGGTGGCGGAGGATTTGGATGAATCTCCCATCTTATACCCCAAACCAATGTGATGATTGGCCGGAGGTAAGTCATTTAGGATATCATCCAACTTGCCCTTACCTTTGTTGAATTCATGAATTCGGCCCAATGTGCTCTCATGCTTCTCGGTGAGAGAATGCAAAGAAGCATCCAAAGTGGACACTTGCGATGCGAGTGCACAAACACGTGACTTGAGATTTTTATTCTCAATACTCAAAGTTGAGATTTGAGACGTCAAATCCGCTATCACATGTTCATCCGAATCTTCGATATGAACATGCTCAAGTTGAGACTTGAGATTTTCAATCTCATTTCTCAACCCATCAACAACGGTGTCGTTGTTGACGATGAAGGGCTTAGGCAAGTTTTTAAGACTATCTAATTCATTTTTAGTCTTCATAAACTTAGTAGCCATATTAGAAAACTTATTCCATAGTTGTTCATTGGCTATTCTAAGTTCATCATTGGTTACCTCTTCGCCTTCATCCTCACTTCCATCCTCGCTTCCATCCTCGCTTTCATCGGAGGAAGTCTCTTCATCACGATCCTCTTTTCCCATGAAGCACGTGTGTGCATTCTCCATTCTTTCATCGTCCGACTCTCCACTTGAGGAGTCGGAGTCGGTGAAGGTACCTACAAGTCCTTTCTTGTGCTTTCTCGACTTGTCGTGCTTGGATGCCTTCCACTTCCCCTTATGTTTGTAGAGAGGACAATCCGGCTTGATATGTCCTGGCTTATTGCATTTATAACACACGGGAGTAGAAGCATTAGTCGAAATAAATTTTGATTTACGATTCAACTTACCTTGTCGGAAGAATCGGATGAACTTCTTTGCCATATTGGCCAAAGCTTCCATGTCCAATTCTTCGTCAGCTTCTTCTTCCGAATCTTCATCATCGGTAGATGGAGCGGCCTTGAATGCAATTCCCTTTTTCTTTGGCTCGTCTTGCTTCAAGTACGCCTTCATCTTTTCCCTCATCCGGATCTTACTATCCTTGCGTACCTCATAAGACAACAAGGTACCCATTAGTTGTACGACCGTATATTTATTCATGTCATTACCTTCCTCGATGGCGAAGGTACGCTTCTCCCAACAAGAAGGAAGTCCATCGATTATCTTCGAGACTTTCTCCTTTTGGGTGTAGGTCTTCCCAAGAGCTTCCAAGTCGTTTGATATATCCACGAAGCGAGCGTAATAATCCTTCATGGTTTCGCCCTGCTCCATATGAAACAACTCAAATTCTTTATTAGCAACGACGAGTTTAGAATCTTTTACCGTACTCGATCCTTCGTGCAATATGAGGAGTTGATTCCATATTTGATATGCACTCTTACATGTGCATATCTTGTTGAAGTCCTCGGGCTCCAACGCACAATTCAAGGCATTCATTGCCTTGGCATTGGCTACTTCCGCGGCGACCTCCGCGGGAGTCCACTTTGCGAAATCTTCTTCGGAAGGCTCGACATACTCCGTCATGGTGGCTCTCCATAGTGAAGCGCTCCGGAGGAAAATTTGCATCCGGCATTTCCAGTACCCATAGTTGGTACCATTGAAGTGTGGAGGCCTGACTGAGGATAGTCCTTCCATAACTGAAGAAGCTCCATCGCGGTTCTTGAAGACGTTGTAGTCGTTGTTCGTCATAGCTTTGAACTTAGGCTATGTGTAGCTTTGAACTTGGCTCTGGTACCAATTGTTGTGCCCTGTGGTAGCTACTGCACACGTACTAGAGGGGGGGTGAATAGTACTTAAAATAATCAAGATAGTTATTCCTGACCATTGTGCAAGAAACAAACGACAATGCAGAATTAAACAACTATCAACAAGAATTAAAACATACGCAAACAAACAATATTACTGGGTTCGGATCCACCCAAGTCTCCCCGACTTGTTCCCGGTGATCCTACGTCCCAACCACCCGGATCCCCTCCGGATACTTGAGTTAGCAACCCTAACTCAAGATTTCCACTATGAAGTACTTGTGAAAAACCTTCACAAGTCAAATCATACACAAAGTAATTTGTGACTCCCACAACCCGGGATCACAACCACACTCTCACAACCGAGAGTGAAACTTACAATTCAAATATGAAATGAAATAAACTCTTACCTTACAAAATCCTATGCCTTGAGTATACTTACCAAATTAGGGCAATGATGGATTTTGAGGAAAAGGATGTCACCAAACCCTAGCTTCAAGAAGATGACCAGCAATGGAAGCCTAGGGTGGAGTATGGTGACTAGAATCAAGCTCTTGGCTTGAGAAGCTCACAATGGAGAGAATCTCTCTTGAGGAAGATGGCTCAAAGAGTGAAGGGAGAGATTCTTGTGAGGGAGAGAGAGCTTTGAATTAGCTTGGGAGAGCTCTTCTCTTAGGTCTGAAATTGCTTGGAAATATGACCTCTAACCCCTCTTCAAACGAATCAGGATTCTATTTAAAGGGGCAAGAGAAATCGAGTTTGAAAGAATTCCAACGGCTCTATTCTGAAGCAGACTAGTCGGTCAAAGAAGGATCACTGACCGACTAGTTCATCAATTAGTCGGTCGGTGATACAACGTAGACCGACTAACGGTAGAACAGCCAAGAAGTCGAAGTACAGGCAAAGACAACTAGTCGGTCTAAGAAGACTTGCCGACCGACTAGTTTCACAACTAGTCGGTCGGTGAATGATCTTTGACCGACTAACGTCGAAATAGAATAGGTTGACTTCAAGATGACTTAGTCGGTTTAAGAACAAATGCTGACCGACTAGTTTCTCAACTAGTCGGTCGGTAAACGTTCTTTGACCGACTAACTCGAAACAGTAACTCAGGCTGTACAGAGGCAAGCTCAACTAGTCGGTCTAAGAAGGATTCCTAACCGACTAGATCGTCATCTAGTCGGTCGGTGACTCTTCTTTGACCGACTAATTGATCAACCTGGAAAGAGCTGAATATAGCAAGGCATCTAGTCGGTTCATGTAGAGTTGCTGACCGACTAGATCGTCATCTAGTCGGTTGGTGACTCTTCTTGAACCAACTAACATGCACTCGAAGCCGAGGGAAGAAGCGATAGGCTTCGGGAAAGTTTCTAATGGCTTCTATGAATATCCTAGCTCTAAGATATGAGCGAAATGAAGTATATAATGTAAGTCCTACTCAAGGCTTAACATTCTAATCTATGAAGCTAGAAGACTATAAAATAAACCTTACGAGCCGTCTTCAAAGCTTCAATCTTCATTCCTCTTGACTTCAATATTGCTCCTTGAGCTTCAACGAAGCTCCAGGCACACGATCACGCGTATTGAGAAGTCTTGAGACGTCGCTTTTGTTGTACATGGTATTTTGGCGACGATCTCCACAACTGCGCTCACAAATAAGTTAGTATCTATTATTTATGTTTGCTCATCATCCAAAACCAAATCCGGGGAATCATATCACAACATCAAATGCTACATGTAAAGCACTATCAGTTGTAAAGTTTGTCACCGTTTGGAGTAACAATGAAGCATGAACTGTAAACAAAATCACCAAAATATATATCAATATTACCATGTCAGAATAATGTAATTCCAAATAACCAAATATTGAGATGTATGAAAGTAAGAAAGCAGCCGGTAAGATGAACGAAAATGTTGAAGAAAATATTGAAAATGTTGAAAGAAAATGAAAAAGCTTGCAAATGAAAATGAAATGAGTTCAACCATACTCATTGTAAAGCTTTGGCAGTATGTAACTAATTAATATGTTTGAACTCAAAGTAAAAAATAAAATGAAAAGTTTTTTTCATTGTTCTATGGGTGTTCTGATAACTTAGCGAGCATTGGGTTATTTTTCCATGATAATTGATTACAGGATAATGTTTGAAATCCATTCAAGTTTCAAAATTCCATATACAGGATACTGAGTGTCTTATAACCAATTCACATTCAAGTTGAGCATAGTACAGTCCATAATTCAATATCATGTACATTCAAGTGTGAGCATAGTATAGTCCATAATTCAAGTTTGAGCATATACAGGATAGGGAATTATAACCCATTATCCTGGATATTCAAACATGTAGTCCATAATTCCATAACACATTCACATTCAAATTCCATATCCTGTACATTCAAGTTTCAAATTTCCATATACTACATAAGTTGAGCATAGTACAGTCCATATTCAAAAAATGATTGAAATCCAGGATAATGTGAAATTTTGAAACTGTTAGAATTATTCCAGCATGGAATCAAAATCCAGGCTACATGTTTGAATCCAGGCTAATCCAAAATCCAGCCTAATCAAAGCTACATGTTTGAAACCAGGCAACATGTTTGAATCCAGGCTAATCCATTCAAAAAATCCAGGCTACAAAATTTTGAATCCAGCCTACATCAAAATTTTGAATGGCTAATGTAATTTATTGAATGGCTAATGAAATTTTTTGAATGGCTAATGTTTGAATACAATGAATGGCTAATGAAATCCAGGATTTTGAATGGCTAATGTGCTATGCTCAACATTATCACATTGTGTTCACAGTTATAAAACAGTACTTATTACAGATTAGCTTACTTGAGAGCCAGTTGTAACAATTAACAGATCCTCCATTTCCACGAACTCTTGAAACTTCAAATGAAAAACAGAAATCAGAACTCTCGCACCGACAGTTTGATCTGCACTGAAATTAGTTTAGAGATAACTTAGAACTGCAAGTTTAATCAGCAGGGATTGGGTGTACGGGTGAAAAATATTAAATGAAAAAAACAATCAGAAATTCCTGCTGGCGAAAAGCCGAATGTCATTATATCCATGCACCAGAACAAAATCCAGAAGAGACCGTAATCACTCCAATTCCACCCTGCTAAATAATGGTTAGAATTCATCCAAAAGAAGCAAAATAAGGAAACAGAAATAGCCAAATCTAATAGAGTGGAATTGGAGTGATTACTGTGGAATTGGAGTGACATATCTTAGAAAGAGCTGCAATATACCTACCAAAAAAGTCAAAAAGGTTAAACAAAACAAAATTTACATCAAGAGGATTAGGTGACATGTTAATAAATTTCAATTCTTCAAACTGATAATAGAATTGAAAATTAATGATATCAATACATAAAAAAGAGGGGGTGAACGGTGAAGCTGAAGAAAGAACTAACACAAAAGAATTGATAAAGAATTATGTAGAACCTAGAAAATATCAATATAAAGAGATTTGAATACATGAGATAGGAATCGTCTAAAATTGGAATGAATTAGAAAAAATCACAACTCTTGCAGAGATCTGAAGAAAGAAAAGAGGATAGACCTTTTTTGGTTGGAGAGCGGGGAGTCGAATCCATCAACAACGAAGTTGGACTTGTCATTAGGCCTCCCTGATCTGCTTCACGGTGAGCAAAATCATGCCATGGCCCCCACGGCCATGGCGTGCTTTCGCTCACCGTTAAGCAGATAAGAGCAACCGAGATGCTAGAGGTATAACTCAAATGAGATCGATGAAACCCTAACCCAAAGTTTTTCTCAGTGGATGATGCTTGAGAGGCATCAACGACAACGAAGAAGCAAAACCCTCGGTGGTCAGTTGGATGATCGGCGGTCAGTTGGATGATTGGCGGTGGAAGGTGTCCCGGTGGAGTATAAAACTCACTGGCCTGGTAAAAATGTCAATGAGATTTCACATTACTGAAAACCTTTCTTAGATCTCATCATTAAGCATCAAATTTTTCCAAGCACAACAAAAATCTACTATATTTTTTTGAAATAAAGTAAACTAACCTCAAGTACATGGAGCTTTTCCTCTTTATGTGCTTTTTCCTTGAAGTGATATGTACATGTCCTTGGACCAAATGAAAACATTTCAATGAAACAGTTCTCATGCAATCTATAGAAAACATGACATGTATAAAGAAATTTATATCAAGAACTTTATATCATGAATATTTTATATCATGAAATGTATATCAAAAAATTTTGCACGTATAAATTAAAATGACACAAAATTAACTTGGTGCAGGAATCATATCAAAAACTTTTTTCCCCTGCAAATTTTTTCAGGAGTACACATCTCCTTGCACATCTCCTTGCTTGCATGCTTGAATATGATTCAAGCATTTCCCCTGCAAATGATTCAAGCCTCATGCAAATTTTTTGATATGATTCAAGCACAAATGATTCAGCAAGCACAAATGATTCAAGAATGCAAGCAAATGATTCAAGCATGCAACCAAAAACTTTTTACCATGTAATTTTTTTATCAAAACATTATCTTTCATGTGAACCTTGTTCCTAAACTTTAAAATGTAATTTCTGGAAAATATCATAAACTTTATCCTAAACTGAAAATGAAATTACTGGAAAATATCCTAAACTTTACAGAAATGAAATTGAAATTTCTGGAAAATATCCTAAAATGAAATTTCCAGAAATTGAGTCCTAAAATGAAATTTCCAGAAATTGAAATTTCCATAAATGAAAATGAAATTTATGGAAAATATCCTAAACAGAAAATGAAATTTTTAACATGTAATTTTCGGAAAATATCCTAAACTTTATCTGAAACTGAAAATGAAATTGAAATTGAAAAGCAAAACTATATCCTAAACTTTTCACATCCCAAATTTGACTCTATGGGCGAGATGAGAATTGTAATACTTGATGTCATGCGATAGTTGAGACTGAATGATTCAATTAAAACAAAATTATTAAGCTGCCAAACTCTAATAAACATCTCCAAGCTGCCAAAATTATTAAGCAATGATTTAATTACAGTATTCAAATTCTATTACCCTTGGTATAATGATTTAGTTACAGTATGTTATCAAAACATGAATGCTTTAGTTTTAGTTCATAATCAAATTGCTGTAGTTACATAATTTGAATATGATATCAAACATGAATGCTTGGTAATACATTGGGTTTGGGTAATACCAATGATTTAGTTTCCAGTACAAACATGGATGCTTTAATTTTTCCAGTACAAAAATCACACAAATAGTCGGGAACAAAACATGAATGCTTTAGTTTTAGTTCATATTCAAATTGCTTTAGTTACAGAATTTGAATATGATATCAAACATGAATGCTTGGTAATACATTGGGTTTGGGTAATACCAATGATTTAGTTTCATTGGTATATGAAACTAAATTTTTCCAGGAGTGCACATCTCCTTGCTTGCATGCTTGAATATGATTCAAGCATTTCCCCTGCAAATGATTCAAGCTTCATGCAAATTTTTTGATATGATTCAAGCACAAATGATTCAGCAAGCACAAATGATTCAAGAATGCAAGAAAATGATTCAAGCAAGCAACCAAAAACTTTTTAACATGTAATTTTTTTAATCAAAACCATTATCTTTCATTTGAACCTTGTTCCTAAACTTTAACATGTAATTTTTGGAATATATCCTAAACTTTATCCTAAACTGAAATTGAAATTTTTGGAAAATATCCTAAACTTTCCAGAAATGAAATTGAAATTTCTGGAAAATATCCTATAATGAAATTTCCAGAAATGAAAATGAAATTTCCAGAAATTGAGTCCTAAAATGAAATTCCCAGAAGTGAAAATGAAATTTCTGGAAAATAGCCTAAACTGAAAATGAAAATTTTAACATGTAATTTCTGGAAAATATCTATACTTTATCCTAAACTGAAAATGAAATTGAAAGTGAAATTGTAAAGCAAAACTATATCATGTGTTTTCATGTTCATTTTTTTTTCTCTGTCAAGAAAGCTGACGTGGAAAGACCATGACACCACACCAATTACATAGCCACTTTGAAATGGGTCAAGAATTAAAGAAACTAACATAAGTTTGCTCGACATTATGCATAAAGTTCATGATTTTGACAACCTAAATTCACATGTAAATGATACGATGCCAAACAATCAGCTAGTTATCAGCTTGTCTGTCCTAAAGTATGAATACAAATATGCAAATAATGAAATAATGCATCTCAACTGTCTAGTCATAAGTATGAATATTGTACCTTAATGACTAAAAACATTTAAAGCTCAAATTCTAGAGAATATCTTAAATCTGAACTTTTCATAGTGATACAGTAAAACAAACTCACTATTGATGGAGGCATTCATTTAATCCTTTTGCTTGCTTATGATAGAGCCAAACAACAGATAAAGTTTTTCCTACAGCACATTCAGCATATTTTGGAGCGTAGTGGTCACACTTTTTGAGTGCCTTTTGCTTCATTTTGCTGCGTAGGGCTGCAGATAAAAAAGAAATCTATGCCTCATTTTGCTGCATTTTGCAGCGTAATGTCCAAGAAATGCATGTTTAAGAACTAAAGCATCCTGTAGAAACAAATATAAAATCATCATCTCTACCATCCCATGGGCACCACCCTCTGCCTCAAGCCCATAGATATCTACATTCAAAATTATTATCACTTCAAAATTTAGAATCATCGGCTTGGGGTTTTGCCACATTGCACGGCCCCATTGTTTCATGCATAGAAATTTCAAAATATGATATGATATACAAAATTAAAATTTTCCACATTGACATGCATACTTATTATCATCTGATGATCCAACGGCATGAGACTGACATACTGATGTTTATGCTACTTAAATGACAGCTTGGCATTTAAAAGATTTTTTTACTCTTTTATCATATTCTCATTGATCAAAATCGCAAGGTATGCTCATGTCCCTCATGAAAAGAAAATACCCAACCCATAAAAGATTAATTAATGATTCAAAACCTGCAGCACACTAACCAAATCAAAAATCAGGAATACCCAACCCAATACAGGTCGTCCATTCCATCATGTATGTTGATCATTAGAAAACCTGTAGCACACTAACCAAATCAAAAATCAGATTGAATATCAATCAGCGCCCAATAGGTAAATTTAAAAATTAAAAAATTACCAGCATGCAACACTTTGGAGATCTAATGTCAACCCATTTCTTCAGTTCTTTGAAGTTCTCCTCAAATTGATCCGAGTGGTCACTCGGCATCACAGTAGATTCCTCCAAAGGTGCTAACTTCAAAAACATGTAGCCGAGTAAGATATACCATATCGATCTAGAAGGAATAAGCCCTAGATCGAGCGAATCAGCCAATTACCTCTTACTGATGCTTCTTGATCCATCATCGAGTCTCAGAACGCTTCTCGCTGCCACCAAATCACGATCATTTCGAGCCAGGAGAGAGAGCGAGCGAGGGGGGAGAAGGAGAGAGGGGGAGAGTTGGGAGACTGAGATGATGAAGCGAGAGCTCCATTGAAGAGTAAATGACAGGTTTTTGAGGTTTGGGTCGAGCGTTCCTCCTCAGGCTCTCCGCCATAAACTTCCCTCTCTTTGAATGGGCGTAAGGATGAAGGGCCTGAGGCAAAGAGCGATGAGGTTTTCCCCCCAAAATTTCGAGCTCCCCCCTCCCCAAAATTTCAATCTTTGTGAGTTCTCTGCCCAACGCGCCTGGGAATGCGTGCGTGCAGTTCAAATTTTTGATGACTGGGACAAACAAAGATATGACTGGACTTATGACTGGGACAAAATTCAAAAAAGGTTGTGTTTTATAGAATAGATATATGAGGTTAATGTGGGTAACGTGGCCAAGGAGGGGATTTCCTCCTTGGCCAAAATATAGGCCGCCCACACCCCCATGGGCGAGTGTTGTGCCCACACACACATGGGGATGTGGGCGGCCTAGATTTGGCCAAGGGGGAAATCCACTCCTTGGCCACCTGACACACACACACACACACACACAATACAAAATCAAAAACATAATAACTTTAAACAAATTTAAAATATACTTCCCCTAAGTTTAAGCATACTCCCATTGACTTTATGCTTTCCTTTTTGATTTTGATGATGCCGTTTAGCACTTCTCCTCATTTGGCATCACCAAAATGAAGGGAGCACCAAAAGTCTAATACCATGTGTTGATATCATGGTATCTTTCTAGAAAGTCAAATCTGTTGGTTATTGCAACACTCCAAGTTAGTTTTGATGATTAAGCAAACAATTAGTGTTACTAATTATATTTTTGAGATATTTTGTGAGTGTAATATTAAAAGTCAACAATGGTCAACTCAAGCTAAATATAATGAGGACATCAAATTAAGTCTTGATGATAAAGAATCAAGAGACTTAGAGCACAAAGTGAAGATCAAAAGCTCAAGTCAAGAATTCATGGGAGTGCAAGGCTTCAAGACAAGAGGATCAAGCCTATTGATGACACCACGACTCCAAAGATTGTGTGAGTTGTGTCTTTTTATCTTACTTGTCTTAGAATGTCAAAGTCAATAGTTGAATCATGCACACACTTTTGAATTATGTTTTCAATGATTTTAAACATAATAAATTATTTCGGAAACATTATAAAATGAATTGAAATTATTTAGAAAAGATCTGAAATTTCTTTTTGAAGTCATTTGATCTATTTTTCCTATGTTTCAGCAAGATAATCAACTACCCACAACTTAGCGGTTGACAACTGTGTATTATGAAAAAGAGAGTTTTCTCTGTAGACCAAAATAGTCGGCTACCGTTATATGGGCAGTCGACTACTATTAACACATCGGTCGACTACTGGTAACATAGCGGTCGACTACTGGCACTATTCACAGCCCAGAAAACACAATTCCGTGATTTTCGCAAGGCTGTCGAAAGAGCCATTTTAGGGGTATTTTGGGGAGCGATTTTCAACAGTTTTGAGCTTTATTTAAGGGGAGATTGCTGAGATTATTTGGATAACTTTAATGAACAATTTTTAATAAAAATACTCAAGCTTTCATCTCTATCAAGCTCTCTAAAATTTCCAACGCTTTTGTTTTTAAATTCTTTAATGCTTTTAAGCATTTAGCCTTGAACACTTGGAAATCTATTCAGGCTTTAATCGTGATATTTCTTAGATTTCAATTGTGTTTTCATTTGATCTCTTGGTTTTAATCTTCATTCTTTTGAGATCAAAAATAGTTTTCCACAAACATTCATATTGCACAAAAAGCTTCAAGTTGGCTAGAGGAGATTGCCAAGAACTTTGTTACGCCTATTTGACCGAGACCCAAAAGACACGAGCCCAGGGGCCCGACCACTGGTCAAAAGCCCATTCTGCAAAGGCCCTATAAGGGACCTTCTCGAACGTCGATCCGACCCGGCCCCAATAACCTGCTGGACCCTCGCCCACTCCTGCGAAAACCACTCCCCCGGACGCGCGACCACTAAATAGCGATAATGGGGAGGTGCTGGCATGGCGGAGAGGGCGGCGGCAAGGGGGGACTGATGGGGCATGATCGATGGCGGGCGTGGGACGTGGGCCAGAGGCAATCACGCTGGGAGCTCTACAAAAGGGCCAGGAAGACGACGAAGAAAGGGACCGCATGTCAGGTAACAAAACCTAAGGTACTCCATCAACGACCTCGTTCCCCCAATTCATCTCCTTCCTCCCCCGCTCACGCCGAGAGACGCCGTTACGATCTCCTCACGAGTCGAACCGTCTCCGCCGGGCCTCCTTTCTCAGATCACTATCTGACTTAGGCATCGGAGGGGATTTGGCCGGAACCAAGGTCCGGCCCCCTGACGAGCGTTCTCGTCTACGCAGGTGGACAGCTGATCAACGGGCCAAGGCTACCCCTCGCCCCTCTCTGACCACTCGATCGACTGGATAGTGAGGCTTCCCCTCACCGACAGCCTGCCGAGGCCGAGCACGCCCTACCGAGGCCGAGCGTCTTAGTCGGGTCCGAGAATCCCCCTCGCCGCCCGTCGGCCGTGCATCTTCCCGGGCGACTGAGGCTACCCATCGTCCCCCTTCCAGCCGAGGCCGAGCACGTCTATCCGAGGCCGAGCGTCTCAACCAGGGCCGAGGCTTCCCCTCGCCCCTTCTGCACCAATTCGAAGCCCCCCAAGGGACCCAAAGCGGGCCCCTTGACCACGTTGACCGGGTTCCCCACGGTCAACGCTTTGTAGTGAGAAAACACTCTGAAACATCTGGCGCCGTCTGTGGGAACGAAAACTGTCCCATGAAGAAACAAACCACATCTGCGATGACGCGGCCTCCCTCCTCTCGACGAAAGAAGGGC
This sequence comes from Scilla litardierei, assembly GCA_030789695.1. Taxonomy (NCBI): domain Eukaryota; kingdom Viridiplantae; phylum Streptophyta; class Magnoliopsida; order Asparagales; family Asparagaceae; genus Scilla; species Scilla litardierei. Next base: position 439,547,032 of record CM061142.1, on the reverse strand, counting down.
GAGGCCCCGAGGCGGGGCGACGGGGCCCGCCATCGTAGCCAAGAATGGGCACGGGACCGACGCGAGGAGAGTCGTGAGGAAAGGGCCGGGAGGCCCTCCCCTTCCCCACCGGTCGGGAGACCGAGTGCGCCCGTAACAGCGCGCAGCTCGGACGTGGCTTTGGTGGTATCAGTGGTCATAGACACTACCTTAGTGCGGCGGCTACTTGTCGACACTGGCAGCTCCTGTGACGTCCTATTTATGTCAACTCTGGAGAAGATGGGCCGGCAGAAAGAAGAATTGCGACCTCGTTCGGGTCCCGTGGTCGGATTCACGGGTCACTCCACCCCCATCATCGGCACTATCCATCTCCCGGTAACGCTCGGAAACACACCAGACTCTGTGACCCTGGCGGTGGAGTTCATCGTATTGGGGATCGGGTCGGAATACAATGGGATCATCGGCCGACCCCTACTCAACACCGTCGGCGCGGTGGTCTCGACCCTCCATCGGACCATCAAGTTCCGAACGCCGGGGGGGATGGGGCAAGTCGAAGGCGACGCGGGGAGACCGAATACCTGCTATCAACTGGCAGAGGAAGGTCCCGAGGATCGTCTAGCTGACCGGATGGCCGCGCTCGACTTAAGGAGTGGGCCTAGGCCCACCCCTGCGGAGGAGCAGGAGCAAATCCCGGTCACGGACGTCGAGGGCCGATTCGTCTCGATCGGGAGAGGGCTGAGCCCGGACCAGAGGGATCAGCTGATTGAATGCCTGGAGGCGAACCTGGACATCTTCGCCTGGTCACCTGAAGACATGCCCGGCGTGGACCCCCAGGTGATCGTCCACCAGATCAACGCCGACCCCAACTTCAAACCGGTTAGGCAGAAGAAGCGTAACCTGGGCGGCGAGAAGATGAAGGCAGCCTCCGAGGAAGTGGAGCGTCTCCTCGATGCCGGCTTCATACGAGAAGTCTGGTACCCGGAGTGGCTGTCGAATGTGGTGATGGTCAAAAAACCCAACGGGAAGTGGCGAATGTGCGTGGACTTCAGTGACCTCAACAAGGCCTGCCCCAAGGACAGCTACCCCTTGCCGCGCATCGACCACCTGGTGGACAACGCCTCGGGATACGAGATGCTAAGCTTCATGGACGCTTACTCCGGGTACAATCAAGTCCAGATGGACCCCCGGGACGAAGAGATGACAGCCTTCACGACGGACCGGGGAACCTACTGCTACAAGAAGATGCCCTTTGGCTTGAAGAACGCGGGGGCCACCTACCAGAGAATGGTCAACAAGGTGTTCAGCTCCCAGATCGGGAGGAACCTAGAAGTCTATGTCGACGACATGCTCGTCAAGTCAAGGCGACCGGAAGACCACATCGCCGACTTGCGGGAGACCTTCGAGCGGTTACGGCGACACCACATTCGGCTCAATCCCGCGAAATGCACGTTCGGGGTAAGATCTGGCAAATTCTTGGGATTTATGATAACTAATCGTGGTATTGAAGCTAATCCCGACAAGATCGAGGCGCTGGTCAACATGCGCGAGCCGACGACGATCAAGGAGCTACAGAGGCTGAACGGGCGCATCGCAGCCCTGGGGCGATTCCTTTCCAAATCAGCGGAAAGATCGCTTCCCTTCTTCAAGGTCCTGAGGAAAGCAATCGCGAAACCTCCGAACAATAGGAAGACGATACTCTGGGACGAAGACTGCTCCCGGGCGTTCGGGGACCTCAAAGAGTATCTCCGCAGCCCCCCTCTCCTGTCCAAACCCTGGGAAGAGGAGTCGTTGAGCCTTTACCTGGCGTGCGTGGAGGAAGCTGTGAGTTCGGTGCTGATCCGGGAGGACGGCGGGGTGCAACGGCCGGTATATTACACGAGCCGGATCTTGAAGGGGGTGGAGGTGCGATACTCGCCCATGGAGAAACTGGCGTACGCCCTCGTCCTCTCAGCACGAAGGCTCCGACCCTATTTCCAGGCCCACACCATACTGATCCTGACCGACTCACAGCTGGAACAGAACCTCAAGAGATTCGATCGAATGGGAAGGATGCTAAACTGGGGAGTGGAACTGAGCGAGTTCGACCTCCGATTCAAACCGCGCACGGCCATCAAGGGACAGGCCCTAGCCGACTTCATCGCCGAATGCACGACGGAAGGAAATGGCCCCCAGAGGGAGAAGGCCCAGGGACGGTAACCGCTCAACCCTTGTCCTTTCTTTCGGCTGACCACTTTCAGCCAGAGGATCCAGGAGCGTGGATAGTTCATGTGGACGGGTCAGCCACGCAGTCAGGAGGCGGGGCCGGGATTGCGATCCGATCTCCGGAGGGGAACATCGTGGAATACACGTTGCGGTTCGAGTTCCCGGCCACGAACAACGTGGCGGAATACGAAGCTGTGATCAACGGCCTGAGGCTGGCCCTGGAGCTCGGGGCCGAGTCCGTCCGCCTCCTCAGCGACTCGAAGCTCATTGTCAACCAACTCTTAGGGAGTTACGAGGCACGGGAGGAGGCGATGCAGAGATATCTCCCAGTCGCCAGAGCGGCGATGTCCAAATTCAAGGACGTGGAGGTCTTACACCTCCCACGATCAGAGAATGCGCGGGCCGATGCGCTGTCAAAACTGGCCTCGTCCTCGCCAAAGGAGCTGGGCCGCACCATCTACGTAGAGAACCTGCCGTCCCCCAGCACGATGGAGCACGAGGTGATGGCGATCGACCAAGAGCCCACCTGGATGGACCCGATCATCCGATACCTCACCCACAGAGAGGTGCCGGCCGATGGGGATGAACGCCGAACCCTGGAGAGAAAAGCACTCCGATACGTGATCCATGAGGGGACGCTCTACCGGAGACGCTGGACCAAGACGGCCGTCCTCCCATACCTGAAGTGCATCGGACCGCAAGAAGCTGACTACGTCCTACGGGAGGTTCACGACGGGATCTACGGGAATCACCACGGGGGCAAGATAGTCGCGCAGAAGATCTTAAGGCAGGGGTACTACTGGCCGACCTTGGCCAAATATGCTACAAGCTACGTCTAGAAATGCCAAGAATGCCAGAGGTACGCCCACCACATCTCGACTCATCCGTCAGAGCTCATCCCCATCGTGAGCCCCCTCCCCTTTGCGAAATGGGGGCTCGACATCCTCGGACCGTTCAAGCCAGGACGAGGGCAGCGGAAGCACCTGATCGTGGCAGTGGACTACTTCACCAAGTGGATCGAGGCCGAGCCGTTGGCAACCATCACGTGGAAGAAAGCGAAAAGCTTCGTGTGGAATTCCATCATCTTCCGATTCGGAGTACCGCGGGCCATCATCACAGACAACGGGAAGCAGTTCGATTCAGCAGGGTTTAAAGATTTTTGCGAGGAATGGGGAATCAAGCTCCTCTTTGCCTCGGTAGCACACCCCCAAACCAACGGGATGGCAGAAGCGGCCAACAAGTGTATCATAGATCCCCTCCGGAAGAAAGTGAAGGACGCCGAAGGGAACTGGCCGGAAGAGCTCCCCGGGATACTCTGGTCATACCGGACGACCCACAAGGAGGCTACTGGCGAGACCCCCTTCATGCTCACCTACGGGGCCGAGGCGGTGGTACCGGTCGAATTGGGTGAAGAATCTCTTCGCCTCAAATACTTTGACGAAGACCGGAACTCGCATGGCCTAGGGCTCAGCCTGGAGCTCCTCGACGAGCGACGGGAGCAGTCACTGGCCACCATCGTCCGCCAAAAGCAGAAGGTGGCCCGATACTACAACGCTCGGGTGCGGGGGAGAAGCTTCCACCTCGGGGACCTGGTCCTCCGGAAAGCGGGCTTCACCACCGATACCGCTCGCAAAGGGAAGCTCGCGGCTAGATGGGAGGGACCCTACAAAGTTGTCGAGGTCCTCGGACCCGCAGCCTACCGACTAGCCGACATGGAAGGGAGAGTTCTCACTCACACTTGGAATGCGGAACATTTACGCAAGTACTTTCAATAGATGTATCGTTTCCTATGAAATAAATTTGTTTTAAATTCATTCCCTTCCAGATAAAGCAAAAAGGTATACAGAAGGATACACGAAGAGGTCGAGGGGCATTCCCCTCCCTCATTTTTCTCCGGGGGCACCGGGGGAGCCACAGGCTGGCAGCTCACTAGGGTCTCCCCCCTTACTCCGTTCGGCGTCAGAGTACATCCGAAGTTTCTCAAAGTTGATCCCCGAGAGCATGAACTTCTCTTGGATCTCGGACTGGCACTGGGCGAAGCCCTTCTCGTACGCCTCCGATAAGGCGGTCTCCACAAAGGAGGTGGCATACTCCGCCACGGCATCCTGAGCGATCCGGGCAGGATCCACCTCCTCGAGCCCACGCAGCCGGGCCTCTAGGGTCTCGACCTGGCGTTGGTGCTCCGCCCTCTCCTTCTCGATCTCCCGGGATTTCTCTCCTAGTTGGGCTGCAAGGGCCCTCGCCAGCTCCTCCGCCGCATCGAGACGATCGGAGAGCTCCGAGGCTTCGGAGGCAACAGCCGGGCCGGGGGTCTGCTTGACTCCTCCAGACGCGTCGACGTCTTTTAAAAGAGAGGCGAGCCGTGTCTCGGCCTCTGACTTCGCGGCCAGAGCCACGGCTCTCTCACGATCCGCCACCTCCAGGGCAGAGGAAAGCTCAGTTATGCGGGAGTCCAGGGATTGGACCCGCGCTTCCTCCAACTGACCAGCTTCCTCCTCCCCCTCGCCAGGGACCTCAGGGCCTAGCCCAGCCACGGATTTGGCTTTGGGAAGAGCCGCGAATTGGCGCCTCATCGAGAGGCCCACCGAGGACAACTGTGCCAAAGCAACGAAGGTAAGATGGCAAAAGCAGCTGGAGAACGGGGGGACAAGCAGAGACACACTACCTGTTGACCAGCCTGGATCACAAAGGTAGCCAAGCAATCACCTCTGACTCCGTCCAACACCGCCTGGTCGGGAGGGAGACAACAGTTCTCGGCCACTCGAGCGGCGGCTCCACGGCTCGAGAACACCGACTCCTTCTCACCCACTGGAAAGCGTGGACAAAGAAGACCCTCCCCTGACGAAGGGAACTCGCCAGGAGCGGAGCGGAACGCCCCAAGATACCGACTGTAAGCATCAGGGAGAGGGCCGTCCGGAAGAGGTGAAGGGCCGGCCCACGGCCAAGCAACCTCAACGGGAGCAGGATGAGGTCGGTCAGCAGTCGGCTGGACGTCGACCCCCTCGACCCCCTCACGGAGCCTCTTGGGAGACCCCTGCAGGGGGAGAGAGGGAGACGACATCTTCTTTCGCTTCGAGCCTCCGGACGCGGTCACAACCCGCTGCTTCTTCCGGACCGCCAACACATGATCCCTTCTACGCGGATCCAGGTTTGGGGCCTGCGCGAGAGCGCTGGCAGGAGAAGGACCGAGAGGGAACCCACCTGCACTCAAAGAATAAATGAGAGACAGAGCAGAACCTGGGCGACCTCGAGGGGCGAACGTTTGGAGCAGCTTACCTAGGGGCCACACCGTCTTGCGCAAATTGTGGTCACTAAAGAGGAAGTCGATCGAGCGCTCCCTCGGAGGAATTGCCAACATATCCCTCGTCGTCTGCTGCTCAGCGACCGTCGGATCACCCAGATTAAGAACAACGGCACCGACCACCAACCACCGAGCCGGGAAGTGTACACTCGAGGGGAATGTGACGAACACGTATTCCCCCTTCCAGCGTTTCAGAGAGCTCGGCAACCCCAGCACCAGGGACATCTTCGGGCGGGCGCTGATGTAGATCCACGCCCCCGATTGGTGGAGGCTCAGGCGGTAGAACTGGGCAAAGAGGCGGAGAGAGGGCACCACACCCTTCAGCATGCAGACGACAACGAACCCAACGAGGATCCCGACGGCGTTGGGACAGAATTGACACAAGCACACATTGTGGGCCTGAAGGAACTCCACGATAAAAGGATGAAGCGGGAAATGGAGCCCGAAGTGAAAGCACTTCTCATATATTCCGACCTCATTGGGACCAGGAGAGCAGATCCGCTCGTCAGCCCCAGGGGCACGAGCCGAGTAGGGCGGAAGCAGGTAGGAGGAGCGCATGCTCCCGATGGCGGTGGCACAGATCGACGAAGGCCACGCCAAGACCTCAGAAGGAACCCCTGAAGGATCATCCCCATGCTGACTAATCGCCGAAGGAGTGCCACCCGCCAGACCTGGAGCCGCATCGCGCTCCGACCGGACCGAACCCGTAGCAGAGGAAGACGACATGGGGCAGAGCTCAGACAGAAGGGGGATCAGCGCAAAGAAGATAGACGACGGGACGGCGGCTCACAAATCCCTCGGCTTCTCCACTTAAGACGACTCCGCGAGCGGCAGGGATAAGCTTGCCGCTACACGTGGCGACATCCGAAGGCCGACGGCGCTTTGGAACCCGCGCCTTAAAAACATCGAGCGGGCCAACTCATGATGACGACTAATAAATGAGTCGGCATCGACTGGAGAGCTTGTCAAAATCGGCAGAAGTCACATCGGCCGAGCTGGACCGGCCGAGGCCGGTCAACCCGACCGATGGGGGCAATTGTTACGCCTATTTGACCGAGACCCAAAAGACACGAGCCCAGGGGCCCGACCACTGGTCAAAAGCCCATTCTGCAAAGGCCCTATAAGGGACCTTCTCGAACGTCGATCCGACCCGGCCCCAATAACCTGCTGGACCCTCGCCCACTCCTGTGAAAACCACTCCCCCGGACGCGCGACCACTAAATAGCGATAATGGGGAGGTGCTGGCATGGCGGAGAGGGCGGCGGCAAGGGGGGACTGATGGGGCATGATCGATGGCGGGCGTGGGACGTGGGCCAGAGGCAATCACGCTGGGAGCTCTACAAAAGGGCCAGGAAGACGACGAAGAAAGGGACCGCATGTCAGGTAACAAAACCTAAGGTACTCCATCAACGACCTCGTTCCCCCAATTCATCTCCTTCCTCCCCCGCTCGCGCCGAGAGACGCCGTTACGATCTCCTCACGAGTCGAACCGTCTCCGCCGGGCCTCCTTTCTCAGATCACTATCTGACTTAGGCATCGGAGGGGATTTGGCCGGAACCAAGGTCCGGCCCCCTGACGAGCGTTCTCGTCTACGTAGGTGGACAGCTGATCAACGGGCCGCGGCTACCCCTCGCCCCTCTCCGACCACTCGATCGACTGGATAGTGAGGCTTCCCCTCACCGACAGCCTGCCGAGGCCGAGCACGCCCTACCGAGGCCGAGCGTCTTAGTCGGGTCCAAGACCCCCCCTCGTCGCCCGTCGGCCGTGCATCTTCCCGGGCGACTGAGGCTACCCCTCATCCCCCTTCCAGCCGAGGCCGAGCATGTCTATCCGAGGCCGAGCGTCTCAACCAGGGCCGAGGCTTCCCCTCGCCCCTTCTGCACCAATTCGAAGCCCCCCAAGGGACCCAAGGCGGGCCCCTTGACCACGTTGACCGGGTTCCCCACGGTCAACGCTTTGTAGTGAGAAAACACTCTGAAACAAACTTCATCCCTCAAGAAAGGTTTGTAAACCCACTCAAGGAGTAGTGGTAAGTTGATTGGTTTGGTTTGTATTGGTTGCTGAAAAGCCTCAAATTGTGAAGTGGAGTTTGTTGGTGGTGTTGGTGGTGTATTAGAAGACCACTAGTGTGGTGGCATTGGGAACCCTAGCAAGAGAAGCAAGGTACTTGTTGATTGGAAGTTCCCAGCAAGCGAAGCTAGATGCATGTAATTGTTGGAAGCCCTCATTTGAGGCATTTGATCTATTGGTTGAAAGTGGTTAGTGGAAAATCCTAACAAGGAGGTTGGGGACTGGAGTAGCACAGTGTGGGTGAAACAGGATAAAATTTTCTTAGGTTTGCTTTGTCATTTTTTCTACATTGCAGTACTTGAATATTTGTGTTGTTTAATTTCCGTTGCATAACATTACTCTTCTTTAATTGCAAGTATTAGTGTGTTGATTAGGTACTTTGTGTAGGATTTTCTTGGTCCTTAGGGCCATAAAATCGATGTCCGGCCTAAGTCGGTCTGATGAAGAAATCAAATAAAGCAACAGAAAATCATCTTAAAACTATTTTAAGAATAGCTTTAAAGAAACAACCCTAGCCAGAATATCTACTATCCCGGGGTTGGGTCCGACCAACTCCTAAGGATAGATCTATCAACCTATTTGCAATTATAAATGCATGTTTAATTAAACTACATACCTTTCACTTCATTATCGCAGAATACGAAGCGTCGTTTTCAGTAACGTTTCTTTATCTACAAAGCGATGCCCCGCGCCGCTTCTCCTGAGCCGAACTGCGTCCTAAACCGAATCGAACCGCATTCCAATACGAGCAACACCTTGTCGCCAAGCGAACCACCCACCAAAGAAAGTTTCACCTTGAGTGGATCCTTCGTTAAGACTTCAGATTCGATCTAAGCTCCTTCGTTGCTTTGCTAGAGCCCGATCAGGAGCAAGGAATAATTAAGGAGAAGAGGGATAATTTATTTAAGCTTAGATCCAAGCTTTCTCACGTTTAATAGAGATACTCAGATCTGGAGATTGGTGCATGTTTCAAGGAGGGGGTTGGCCCCTATTTATATATGCAGCTGACCCTTGATCTTCTCATCCTATGTGATGTGGGACTAAAAGTTGGAGTAAAAAATGTCATGCCCCATTCCCACAACAACTTTATAAGGCAACACAACCCATGAGGAAGGAGGATGGAGCTTGACAAGCCGCGGTATTACACCAAGCGTGAATAGAGAAACATAATAAGCAGGCCACTACGAATGCTGAGATCATACATCACAGATATATAAAAGAAAGAAACAACACATACTGCCATCACAGAGAGTACATACTCACAGAACTACATAACCGAAAAGAGCATACTACACACCAACATCCAGTACAAAGTGAAACTACCTCAGATATACATGAGAACTATCACAAGCTACTAATACATACCACAACTACAAAAGACACTCCCTCTCTGCTCAACCCAACCCACACCATAAAGCACAGCCCAAAAGAGTAGTGTCCCCAGGGTGACAACTCACGACTGGGTAATCTCCTGAGGGAGATTCTGCTCCGGTGTCGTCTGCTCAATACCTGAAAAGTAAAATGAGCACGTCAAACGTGCCCAGTAGGAAACTAACTAGGGTAGTGGAAAATCATTTAGGGTTATGAGTGTAAAGGCAACGTGAGTACAAACAACCAAAATGAAAAGTACGTCACGCAAGTATACAACCACAACACATATGAAGTTCATTAGTTAGCAGATGTTAGTGACTCTTTGGAAGCCTGGGTATCACCTAAAGATAAGGGCCTGGACTTCACCCCAAATTTGGGGTGAACATAGCACACGACGCAATGGACACGGGCACTATACGCTGGGCCTCTCAGCTCCCCCGTCCCTGGCAGGAGTGAGGCTCTCCACATAATAACACAACCTCTATATGTCCCCTCCACTCCCAGTAAAGGCGAGTGGAAAATAAACATCACATATCACATATCACTTTCCCCAACGTCTCAGTCCAGCCCATTATAGTTAAGTTATACCCAATCTTTTTCCCATCCCAATACTAGGATGTTCACCCGCCTTAGAGCAGATCGAGACATCCCAGTTAAAATGTCATATGTCATAATATTCAATGGCCATATACAAGTTCACAAATGTAATACATGTCACAACAATTCAATGTCCATTTTCCAAATTCTTCGATTTCACATTCATTTGGGCATTTTAACAAGCATGTAGCGGTCGCCATGCAAACGAAGAGTGCCACACCATCAATTTTAGTAACAAATCTCACAATTAAACTTCTTGAAGATATCAACAACATTCAATCATGTTAAAATGAAGAATTTAACAAGCATAATTTTAACTTCACCCAAAAATAGTTCAACTTGCTGAAAGTTGCAGGAACAACTATAAAGTCATCACATTTAATCAATTTCTCCTATGAATTTGACAAAACTCACTGAATGAAAGTTGGATATATACTAGTCCTGGTTTCACCCATAAAGTTTCATGCAGAAATATGAAGTATATGATTTATAGTGAATTATTCAGTAAAGTGTGTCAAATCTGTTCTTCAGACAGATTTCTGGATCTGTATTAAAAGCCAATTTTAAGCATGTTGGAGCCAGAATTACGACATATAAGCACTCTGCTAAAATTTTAGAAAAACTTCTTAAGTTTCCAACAAAACCAAGATCAGAAAAATCCATAGAGTGTGTAGGTAATAGTCCTCATTTTGTTAGACTGTGTACAACTTGACAGAATTTCAGACATCTTGCCAACAATGAATTTTACTCCTACTTTTTGAACTCAACATATGACAAATTTTATATGAATTTGGGGTAGGACTTCAAAATCTACAGCTACATATTTCTTTTCAGAAAGTGATTCCAACTACAGAAATCAGAATTCATGTATAAACACACATACATAATTCTGTTTTTCAGGAGAGGGTGAATTGCTAGGAAAAACAAGGAAAATTTGATCTTTTGGGTCTATTACTCATACAAAACATGAAATCAAGATCATAAACATTATAAATACCATCATAACATACTCATAGCTTTAAATAAAAAAAATCAATAACCATAGGTTAGAATCCTACCTCAAAGAAAATCTTTTCTTCTTCTCTTCTCTTTCTCTTCTTTCCACCTTTCTTTCTCTTGAAATGAGCTAGGGCTTTTCTTGGATATTTGGAATGGAAACTAGGGGTTTTGAGCTTGGATGAAGAGGAGAAAGGGGGAGAGGATTTTCGGCCAAGGGGGAAAGAAATAGGGAGTAGAACATGAAAGAAGAAGAAGAGAGAAGAATGTTAAGGAAAGTTAAAGAAATTTCCACAAAAATATCTCATACTAGAACCCTCCTTTGGATAAGCATGCATAGGCTAAAATGACTTTAATACCCTTCCAAAAATTACCCCTCAACTTCCTAGTATTTACAAGTTTGCCATTACTTTATGCACATACAACATTAGTATGTATGCACAGCAGTTTTAGGCCAAAAGACCGTTTTGCCCCTAGCCTTTCTAAAAATTTATGAGTGTGCCACTAAACCCATCCCTGTTCACACTAGCCCCTCTCACACTAACCCACTCCTTTACAATTTACAAGTATGGCACTACTTTACACACCGATCTTCACTCTACACACACTTCAACCCATATAGCCAAATGACCAAAATGCCCCTGACACTTTTCACGGAATTACACGACTGCCAGGAGCCACATTTACCCCATATCACATCTTATCAACTCATCATACTCCCTCTACTCGTGCGTAGAGGACTACCGTATCAGTCGCCGTATAGGGCTAAACAGGCCATGATATCCTACCCTCCTTAAACTACCTTTCGTCCTCGAACTTTCGAAGTCCAAGAGTTCTACTCTAAGAAAAATACTTCTAATTCCCAGGGCCCCTCTACATATTACCCTACACCACTGTCTTTACAAAATTTTGCACTCAAGATTATCAAAAGAGACATTGATACCGGGATAAGATACTTACATAAACAGGTGAGGGTATATGTCTCTCATCTCGTCCTCGCGCTCCTAGGTGGACTCACCAAGGGATTCTTGCTGCCACATAACCCTTACTAGATTAATGGGCTTCTTCTTCAGTATCTTCTGTCTCCGATCCAGGATGGCCACTGGTTGCTGTTCGTAAGTCAGGTCTGGGCGCACTTCAATCTCTGAGAAGTCCACGAGGTTACTAGGATCTCCCACATATTCTCGAAGCTGAGATACGTGGAAAACATTATGAACGCCTTCAAGGGATGGAGGTAAGGCAAGGCGATAGGAAACTTCACCAACACGAGCCAAGATCTCAAAGGGACCAATGAATCTCAGGCTCAATTTCCCTCGTCTACCAAATCGAAGTGTGCCATATGTCGGGGAGATCTTCAAGAACACATAATCACCTGGTTGAAATTCCAATGGACGCCTCTTTGTATCTGCCCAATGTTTATAGTGATCTTGCGCGGTACGGAGATTCTCTCAGACTGTCCGAACCACATCGATTGCTTCCACCCACCAAATTGGGTCCTAAGACTTCACGGTCCCCAACATCGTCCCAGCTTAGAGGCGATCTACACTTCCTCCCATACAGAGCAGCAAACGGTGCCATTCTAATGCTTGCCTGATAACTATTGTTGTAGGAAAACTCCACCAAGTGCAAGTGATCTTCTCAGGATCCTTTAAAGTCCAGTATGCAAGCTCTCAGCATGTCCTCGAGGATCTGAATAACTTGCTCAGACTGCCCATCTGTCTGAGGATGATATGCAGTACTGTAGAGGTATGATGCCCTCGAGGCTATTTATCTCTGTGTGTATAGCACAAACGTCTTGTTCGAAATAACAGTAATATGTTTGGTAATAATTTATCTAAGTTATTTTATAATTTAGTTAACATTAGATATTAACTTAGGTAACATCCTTAGACTTTATGCAAGGTCAAATAGGTATCGAGATGAGTATCTCGATCATGGAGAAATGTTTGACCTTCTGTAGCATAAGTCTAAAATGGTTCGTGGTCGTAGATGTTTCGAGACAAGGATATCGAAACATCGGAAAGACCATTGTGTCCTAGTATTCACCATTAAGCGGTGGCGATGATCTCATGATCGTTCGACTTGGCGAAGTCCTCGCACGAGACACAGGTGCTCATTAGAGAATGATTTCACTGAACGATCCACAAGAGTTATCATATGGTTACATTGACCAATCTGTCAATGATAACTCTAAGTGATGATAGGCAAGTTGGTCGTTTGACTTGAGGTCAATTTACGAACCTGTGTGTGAACAGTGTCACTTAGATCACTGATCTAACTTCGACTGGGTGTCACTTGAAGCGTACGAGGAGAGTAATGACCAAGAGAGGATTCGTCTCTCCCGATCAATGGGAGTTAGTGTCGTAGAGTTAGTTCGGTCTGTAGCAAAATCTCTGCGCAAAGTATGTTGGAAGAAGTCCAACATTAGTTGACTAAAGATTGAGAGAAACTAACCAGAGTCAAGTTATTGGGGTTGACAGTTATACTGGACCCTAGACTTGATCTACACGACATAGTTTAGACGAATAGACTATAAATGCAAAAATCATCATAGACACGGTCAGGGTGGTCCCGACAATTCTTATGTTGATGAGCTAACCACATTATGATGATTCTGAAACAGGAACTGCAGCCACTGCTTGTGGTCACCGCCGTATATGGCTTCGAACCCAACCTGTAGTAGGGTCAGGTCGTAGGGTCATACACAGAGTGCGACATTCGTCTAGTAATAGGTAGAAAATAGTTACGGAGAATAATTTGCATTTGATGCAAAGGAAGAGAAAATTGCATTTTGATGCAAATGACAATTTAAGCTAAGATAGGGGACTTATTTGCATATGATGCAAAATGAGATTAAACGTGTCTTAAATTGTTTAAGACAATTTTTAATGATTTAAACGCAAGGAATAGTTCACGGGTAATGCGGGAATGTCCAGGTCTAAACCCAGGTTCGAACGGCGTCCAAATCGGACGCTAGATGCTCAAGGTACATGCATAATAAAGCCCAAAAGAAACATATACTGGGATATTTTGCCCAAGGCATGGGCAAGCCCAGGCGCTGGCCAGTGCCTGGGCAAAAGACCAGGCGCGGCCTAGGCTAGCCCAGGCATAAGCCTGGGCTAGCGCAGGTGCGGGCCTGGGTTTTTGGCCAGGCGCCAGCCTGGGCTTTTGCCCAGGCAGGGCTTGTTGGCATGAGCGTGCAGCGTATTGTGGGGCCCAATTGCGGGCCCCAGTTCTAGGGTTTCGAACCCTTGTTGATGCAGAATTTTGACGGCTCAGTTTTTGTGAAAAACAAGCCTTGGGCTGAACTTCAGGCGATCAATTGGAGGGTCAAACGGACTCCGATTGACTCGCCGTTTTTTCCTATGCATTCACCATTGAACACCCTTCGTATTGATAGGTTGTATCAATCATGAAGCTCAAAGGTGAGGGAGTTAAAATTCACGGAAGTTTGCACTTTGTGAAAGGCAAACTAACTTGATTTAATTAACTCCAACTTTAGTCCCACATCGGATTTTCAGTAAAGGGGAGCAGTCAGTCGCCTATATAAATAGGGGTCTGCTTCCTTCCTCAAAACTCGTCCCAAGCTCTAGATCTAAGCGGCTCTCAAAAATGTTGGAGCACGCTCGGATCTAGGCTTAAATTAATATTCTCTATCTCCCTATATTTCTGCCTTACTCCTGAGGGCTCTAGCAATGCCACGAAGGAGTTCGGATTCGGATCCGAAATCTAGGCGAAGGTTCACTCGGGTATAACTTTCTTCGGCGCGTGGTTGGCTCGGCGACACGAGGATTTCTCGCCTTGGGATGCGGAGCGGTTCGAGGAGCGGTTCGAGGAGCGGCTCGGCGTGGGATGGGGAGCGGCTCGGAAGACAGTGCTGAACATCTCACCTGCCCCAGGGTTGAGATTCTGGGTATCTATTTTATAAGCAATAGTTTAATTTAATCGCAGTAGGCTAGATCCTTCTTGGGATGGTCAGATCCATCCTGAGTCGGCATAGATCTTGGTTAAGGGTCTTGTACCTTAGGGCTAAGTTAAATTGTTTAACTGCATGTTAATTAGATTAACTTGTTTATTCTTCCGCTGTAAATTTTTTTATCGATGTTCCGTCCGACTTAGGACGGGAATAGAGTTTTTGTGCCTTAAGGGTCCAAGAAATCCCTTCAGTGGTATCAGAGCTTGTTGAGCTTGAGTATGGGTTCTCGGGTTATGAGCTGACCCGAAGTAATCGCTCTTACTGTACCAAGTCCTGATAAGATGTAGATCTTTGATAGGTTGGGCGTTGTCGAGAGGCATGCCGTAAAACAAGTTCTGAGGTATCTTGTGACGGGTCTAGGGTGCCATGGACGATGGGCTTTAACAACATCTCAATGATATCAGAGTGATACCCTTCAGTGGTATCATAGCCTAGGTTTGCGTAACGATCTAGCACTGCGATTTTATTAAACATTGAAATGCTTTTTAAAATACTTTTAAAATTTTTTAAAGTTATAAGAAAATTTTAAACTATTTTTAGATGCCTTACAAATTGTTTTAAAGTTATGAGATAATTTTCAAAAATGTTTTAGAAGCCCTTTTGAAAATGTTTCTTTAAATTTATGCGATAAGTTTAAAATGTTTTAGACGTTTAAAAATTCTATATGATAAATTTTTGAACATGAAATTTTTTTAAAATGATGTTTTAAATTTATAAGCTATTTTTAAAACTGATTTTAAAAGTTTAAAATTTTTATGCGATAAATATTTTTAGTAGCATGCAAATTTGGTGATCTTTTAAAACAAGTTATTATTTTTATGAGATAAAATAAAATGTTTTAAAATTCACAATTATAAATGTAAATGTTAAATTTAAGTATGCATGCTAAACTTGTTTATTTGATAAACATTAGTCTGTTTAATTGTTAAATAGTTGTACACTTTTATTTTATGCGATAAAAATTTGTGTAACTTTATGTTAATGGCTATGTCATCTTGTCCCTTATTTGATAAACACAAGACAGCCCTCTTAGGTTAGCCATTAAAGAACTCGTTAAAATTTATGAGATAAATTCAAATGACATGCTATGTTTTAATAAAATATTAACAACACTTCAAGACCTAATCCCTGATTAGGGTAGTCCCTTTAATGAATTTTTTAATTTTAATTGTTATAATTAATTCTCATTAAAGAACTTCGCTTTTAGCGATGTTAATAAATTTATTAAAATCCTAACAACGATTAGGATAGCACGTGAACCGTATAGTTGATAAGGATTTAATAAAAGTTATTAAACAAATCCTAAAATTTTAAATTTAAGGATTCAACTAGTTGATAGGATTAATTAGTTGTTAATAAAAGCCTTTTAGTCTATGGCACACATATAAAAATGACAAGCTTCATTCAATGGACCATGATCCAGTTAATGTGCTTGGCTAAGTTTGCTGGTTCACCCTTTGAGGGATAGTGATCCTGGCTTAGTCAATTCCCTGGCTGTGTTCCGCTGGACCGCAATGACGCGAATCATGATTATATGACACCCTGGACTATATCTAAGTCAAATACGTTAATGATCTTTTTCAAGATTAGCCGTAGCCCTCCTTGTTTTAGGGGTTGGCAACTATAGGACCTGTGTTACAGTTGTTAAGATACACTCAAGCTGTGACATGACAACCTTATAGAAACCAACTCCTTAACTACATAAGATGAAATCTTGACTTGACCCAAACCGTCGTGTCGTGAATACACCGAGCGTCGGCGTAAGTTAAATCAATGATGTAGTCTGTCTAGATGTAGTCTAAGACCTGACCCAAACCGACGTGTTGCGAATACACCGAGCGCTGAGGCAAGTCGAGGCTAGACGAGAAAACAAGGGTCCGACTAGACTAGGCATTGTGATTTGGATGAGCACACTCATGATCACAAATAGCTAGGGGTAAAAACCAATAAGAGGGTTATATCTGATATGATCGATGAAGAGTCATATTCCGATTACAGAGTCCTACAACTTGTTGAGCTACACTCAAGGTTGTTAGGCTCAAGGTGATTGGACCACTTACCCATTAATTTTAATTCGATTAAATCGTTCGTTATTAAGCTTTGAAACGATCGTAAAAATAGTGGGAGGATATAGATAGATAAAAGCCATTCTATCTATATTTAATATTGAACATATGCTAAACTAGGGCAAGACTATGTTTACCAAAGGAATATAATATTTTAATGGAATAAGTTAACTGGTCAATTAGGTTGATTAATTGAATATCAAGTTAAATTCTAATTGATAGAATTAAAACTATATTCTCGTTGACATTAAAATGACCTTCTAAAGAACGGACTTAAGAAATATGATTTCATTAAGTTCTGGGTCCAACAAATAAATTCACGCTACATGTCACTCGTCTCTATATGAGGCAGCTTGAACATATAGGATATTCGACGTATGTTTCTCCTTACAACTTGTCGAGATACACTCAAGGTTGTATGGACAAACAATTTTTGATCCGCAAAGTTCGAGAATTCGATCAAATCGTTTGAGTCGAATACGAGTGCATGAGCGTTGCAAGACTATGTATCCCAATCGGATTTTGAGATAAGCAACTTCTTGAGCTGCACTCAAGATTGCAACTCTCAGGCGTTTGGATACATGAGATGCTTGCATAGCTATTTACTTATGTTGGGTTATTTAATATCTAAATGTGATTTAGAAAAGGAAGAAGGCACTCAGAAAAGTCAATCGAGTTAAATAGTTTAATTTATCATTAGTAAAGGCATAAGTAGGAGGGAACGAAAATGTGACATATTTTGATGTCACGATTTCATAATTATTGTTATACAAAAGGTTAACACAATGTGACGAATGTCATCACATTGCTTCTGAAGCAATGAGTAATATGTATAACGATAATATGTATATATTAAATATTAATATATAAATACACAAGATAGTAGCAAACTTTTATGGCAAAATAGACTAGGCCGTATCGAGAGACTAAGCTTCACAAGTCACATAAAGAAGGGTCTGACCTCTCGTATTATGAAGGCTACGGACACTTGTGAGTCTTACCCTCTTAGATATAATGGCCGAAACCCATCTGTAAGACAGTGGGAAAATGAGTTGTCGAACTCAGTCTCGTACATACTGATGTACCCAAGTCTAGATTAACCAAAATAAGTTATTCGTATATTTTATTAAGACATGTGTTCTTGATGAAACACAGTCTGATAAAATAAAGAATGAACTGACAAAAGTATTTAAATTGATTCGATTAGATCGAATGGTCAAATACTTAGCTACATAAAATCTTCCGTAATTAAAAGAAAATATGATTTTCTCTCAGGTCAAGTCTGTTAACACATTGGTGTGTTAAAAAGATATGAATCGCGCTTAGTTAGACTTGGTGCGATCCATAGCCAGTGACTCTGAGTTAAGTCCTCCCTCTGGGTTAAGTCCCAGATAGTAATTCCTAGGTTTTGATAATGTTCTATAAGGACGTTATCTATAAGATATTCATTAAATCGATCATTAAGAAGTTGTATAATTACTCGAATCTCTTGAGACGAAGAGTCGA
Organism: Scilla litardierei; assembly: GCA_030789695.1. Taxonomy (NCBI): domain Eukaryota; kingdom Viridiplantae; phylum Streptophyta; class Magnoliopsida; order Asparagales; family Asparagaceae; genus Scilla; species Scilla litardierei. The sequence continues at coordinate 439,528,968 of CM061142.1, read as the reverse complement.
GCCAGACATCATAATTGATGATGACTTAGTCAACTTCTAGGATGAAATTCAGAGTAGTAACTCCGATTTATAACTTGATGCAATTAGAATATGTCCGTGTGCGTAAATAAATTTTGGAATTTAATTTACGTGCCTAAGAAAAATGTTTCCTCACTTTCTGCAAGTAAATCTTTTAAGTTGAAAGGTTGGTGTAGAAAGGAAAATAGTGAAGTGCAATCTGTTTGGTCGAGAACGGTTTTCATCCTAATTCCTTTAAATGGATTAGAATGAAACTGTTTTTCGCCAGCAGATGTGTACAGATCTACTCGGACCAAACTCAATGTAAACGCTCAAGTTGACCATGAAAATTGGAACATTCACTTATAAGTTCGTTTTTTCTAAATATGATTTAGACGAACCAACTTATATGAATTAGCCAAAAAGTTTTCAAGGTCAGTGGAAGCGTATAAATTACATGCGAGGTATCAAAGGGATGGAACATTTATTTTGACAAAGTAATCAAAAGGTTTGACACTTTATCAGAAATAGATAAGAGCCATTTGAAATGACCAGTAACTAATTTAAAATTATTACCGTAAGGTATGATGGACTGGTTAAGATCCAAGGAAATAAAATATTATGGATTCCGAAAGACCAAGTGAATTATTTGAATGAGATTCAAATGATTGGTCTAACATAAACATAAAAACCCCCTAAGTCTATAGAGTAGACGGTTTAGCAGATCCACTCACGAAGGCTCTACCACATGAAGTCGGGAAAACTTATATGTAAAAACGATATAAGATACCGAGATAAATGGGCCTGAGTGCAAGTGGAAGATGTAGAGGTATGATGCCCTCGAGGTTATTTATCTCTGTGTGTATAGCACAAACGTCTTGTTCGAAATAACAGTAAGCTGTTTGGTAATAATTTATCTAAGTTATTTTATAATGTAGTTAACATTAGATATCAACTTAGGTAAAGTCCTTAGACTTTGTGCAAGGTCAAACATGTATCGAGATAAGTATCTCGATCATGGAGAAATGTTTGACCGTCTGTAGCATAAGTCTAAAATGGTTCGTGGTCATAGATGTTTCGAGACAAGGATATCGGAACATCGGATAGACCATTGTGTCCTAGTCTTCACCGTTAAGCGGTGACGATGATCTCAGATAGTTCGACTTGGCGAAGTCGGAGACGAGACACATGTGCTCATTAGAGAATGAGTTCACTGAATGATCTACAAGAGTTATCGTATGGTTACATTGACCAATCTGTCAATGATAACTCTAAGTGATGATAGGCAAGTTGGTCTTTTGACTTGAGGTCAATTTACGAACCTGTGCGTGAACAGTGTCACTTAGATCACTGACCTAACTCGAGGCTAGGCCTGTTGAAAGGTTTTTGATTGGGTGTCACTTGAAGTGTACGAGGAGAGTAATGACCAAGAGAGGATTCGTCTCTCCCGGTCAATAGGAGTTAGTGTCGTAGAGTTAGTTCGGTCTGTAGCAAAATATCTGTGCAGAGTATGTTGGAAGAAGTCCAACATTAGTTGACTAAAGATTGATAAAAACTAACCAGAGTCAAGTTATTGGGGTTGACAGTTATACCATACCCTAGACTTGATCTACACGACATAGTTTAGACGAAGAGACTATAACTGCAGAAATCATCATAGACACGGTCAGGGTGGTCCCGACAATTCTCATGTTGATGAGCTAACCACATTATGATGATTCTTAAACAGGGACGGCAGCCACTGCTCGTGGTCACCGTCGTATAGGGCTTCGAGCCCAACCTGTAGTAGGGTCAGGCCGTAGGGTCATACACAGAGTGCGACCTTCGTCTAGTAATAGGTAGAAATTAGTTAGGGAGAATAATTTGCATTTGATGCAAAGGAAGAGAAAATTGCATTTTGATGCAAATGACAATTTGAGCTAAGATAAGGGACTATTTGCATATGATGCAAAATGAGATTAAAAGTGTCTTAAATTGTTTAAGACCATATTTAATTATTTAAACACAAGGAAAAGTTCACGGGTAAGGCGGGAATGTCCCGGTCAAATCCAGGTTCAAACGGCGTCCAAATCGGATGCTAGATGCTCAAGATACGCGTATAATAAAGCCCAAAAGAAACATTTACTGGGATATTTTGCCCAAGGCCTGGGCAAGCCCAGGCGCTGGCCTGGGCTTGCCCAGGCGCCTGGGCACAAGCCCAGGCGGCCTTGGCTAGCCCAGGCCCAGGCATGGGCTTCTGCCCAGGCACAAGCATGGGCTTCTGCCCAGGCCGCCTGGGCAAACCCAGGCGCGGGCCTGGGCTTTTGCCCAGGCAGGGCTTGTTGGAATGCGCGCGTAGCCTATTGTGGGGCCCACTTGTGGGCCCCAGTTCTAGGGTTTCGAACCCTTGTTGATGCAGAATTTTGACGGGTCAGTTTTTGTGAAAAACAAGTCTTGGGCTGAACTTTGGGCGATCAATTGGAGGGTCAAACGGACTCCGATTGACTCGCCGTTTTTTCCTATGCGTTCACCGTTGAACACCCTTCGTATTGATGGGTTGTATCAATCATGAAGCTCAAAGGTGTGGGAGTTAAAATTCACGGAAGTTTGCACTTTGTGAAAGGAAAACTAACTTGATTTAATTAACTCCAATTTTAGTCCCACATCGAATTTTGAGTAAAGGGGAGCAGTTAGCCGCCGATATAAATAGGGGTCTGCTTCCTTCCTCAAAACTTGTCCCAAGCTCTAGATCTGAGAGGCTCTCAAAAATGTTGGAGCACGCTCGGATCTAGGCTTAAATTAATATTCTCTATCTCCCTATATTTTTGCCTCCCGAGGGCTCTAGCAAAGCCACGAAGGAGTTCGAATTCGGATACGAAATCTAGGCGAAGGTTTCACTCGCGTATAACTTTCTTCGTCGCGTGGTTGGCTCGGCGACACGAGGATTGCTCGCCTCGGGATGCGGAGCGGTTTGAGGAGTGGTTCGAGGAGCGGCTCGACGTGGGATGGGGAGCGGCTCGGAAGACGGTGTGTAACATCTTGCTTGCCCCAGGGTTGAGATTTCGGGTATGTATTTAATATGCATTAGTTTAATTTAATCGCAGTAGGCTAGATCCTTCTTGGGATGGTCAGATCCATCCCGAGTCGGCATAGATCTTGGCTAAGGGTCTTGTACCTTAGGGCTAAGTTAAATTGTTTAACTGCATGTTAATTAGATTAACTTGTTTATTCTTCCGCTGTAAAATTTTTTATGTCTATGTTCCGTCCGACTTAGAACGGGAATAGAGTTTTTGTGCCCTAAGGGTCCAAGAAATCCCTTCAGTGGTATCAGAGCTTGTTGAGCTTGAGTATGGGTTCTCGGGTTATGAGCTGACCCGAAGTAATCGCTCTTACTATACCAAGTCCTGATAAGATGGAGATCTTTGATAGGTTGGGCGTTGTCGAGAGGCAGGCCGTAAAACAAGTTCTGAGCTATATTGTGACGGGTCTAGGGTGCCATGGACGATGGGCCTTAACAGCGTCGCAATGATATCAGAGTGATACCCTTCAGTGGTATCAGAGCCTAGGTTTGCGTAACGATCTAGCACTGCGATTTTATTAAACATTGAAATGCTTTTTAAAATACTTTTAAAATGTTTTAAAGTTATGAGATAATTTTAAAATATTTTTAGATGCATTACAAATTGTTTAAAGTTATGAGATAATTTTCAAAAATGTTTTAGATTTCCTTTTGAAAATGTTTCTTTAAATTTATGCGATAAGTTTAAAATGTTTTAGACGTTTAAAAATTCTATATGATAAATTTTTGAACATGAAACTTTTTTAAAATGATGTTTTAAATTTATAAGATATTCTTAAAACTGATTTTAAAAGTTTAAAATTTTTATGCGATAAATATTTTTAGTAGCAGGCAAATTTGGTGATCTTTTAAAACAAGTTATTATTTTTATGAGATAAAATAAAATGCTTTAAAATTCACAATTTTAAATTTAAATGTTAAATTTAAGTATGCATGCTAAACTTGTTTATTTGATAAACATTAGTCTATTTAATTGTTAAATAGTTGTACACTTTTATTTTATGCGATAAAAATTTGTGTAACTTTATGTTAATGGCTATGTCATCTTGTCCCTGATTTGATAAACACAAGACAACCCTCTTAGGTTAGCCATTAAAGAACTCGTTAAAATTTATGAGATAAATTCTAATGACATGCTATGTTTTAATAAAAACATAAACAACACTTCAAGACCAAATTCCTGATTAGGGTAGTCCCTTTAATGAATTTTTTTAATTTTAATTGTTATAATTAATTATCATTAAAGGACTGCGCTATTAGCAATGTTAATAAATTTATTAAAATCCTAACAATGATTAGGATAGCACGTGAACCTTATAGTTGATAAGGATTTAATAAAAGTTATTAAACAAATCCTAAAATTTTGAATTTAAGGATTCAACTAGTTGATATGATTAATTAGTTGTTAATAAAAGCCTTTTAGTCTATGGCACGCATATAAAAATGACAAGCTTCATTCAATGGACCATGATCCAGTCAATGTACTTGGCTAAGTTTGCTGGTTCACCCTTTGAGGGATAGTGATCCTGGCTTAGTCAATTCCCTGGCTGTGTTCCGCTGGACCGCAATGACGTGAATCATGATTGTATAACACCCTGGACTATATCTAAGTCAAATACGTTAATGATATTTTTCAAGATTGTAACGACCTGCTCTCGGGGGCCCGTTACTTATTTGATATTTGCGCAGGTCCTGTAGGTTACCAATGAAAACAAAATAGCCACGATGCCGAGATGTACAAAAATACTCAAATAGTGTCCAATTATTACAGTCCGTACTGTACAAAATGTCCCAACAAATTTACATGAAAGAATAAAGTACACAACACTGAAATATAACTCTAGAAGCTGTGGTCGAATTCTGGCGCTATTAGCTCAGGAGCATCTACCTCCATATGTACGTCGTCTGCGGTGCCACGGAGATGGAACCGTAGGTAAGTCACAACAATTCTAAATATAGAAAAGAAACAGTGCACAAGTATGACAAAAGTAACTATGTACGAGCAGACCAGAGTGAAAAGTAAAGTACTGAACAACAACTGTACACAACTGGGTAGTAAAAGTAAACAGAACTGAAAGGAAAGAACAACTGTACTGTGGTAGTGCAAGTGTTAAGCAGGCTAGGCAAGTGAAACATACTACTGCTGTAGCTAAAAGTACGGTGACTGTATAAGTGTAGAAAGTGAAGTGTATGTACTGTAAAGAAAATAAATGTGCAAGCTATACTAGAACTACGTGACTCAAGTAGGAGAGTATGATATGCAACCATAAAGTTCATCTATTGCCAGTGACCGTTTTGTCGACGTAGGCAGACCTTGTAATTTTGCCGACGCAGGCAGACCTTGTAGCTAGTTTTGGCGACACAGACAGACCTTGTAGTTTTACCGACGCAGGCAGACCTTGTACTTTTGCCGACACATGCATGCAAGTAGATGAACCCCCGGTCATAGCTCCCACACTCTCTCTACAATGAGTTACCCCAAATCCCAGTGATGTGTCAAGTGTCCTATGTACATGTGTCTTTCATGATGTTCCACGAGAGGTTCCACACGATATTTCACAAGATATTCCACAAGATGTTCCACATGTTACTAGTCAAACCAAGACAACTGGTTGACTTTCTTATTGAAAACCAGAGAGTAGAAATTCTTTCAAAGCAGGCTGGCCAAGCGAAGTGAGGATAAAAACAAGTCCAACGTTCATGATGTTGATTCCATACTTTGAGCATGAAATAGTGTGATTTAGCACACAATTTACCCAAGTTGATGGTTGTGTGCTTCAACCATCAAAGTTGAAAGTTGGCAAAGTAATCTGTAGTTGATTATTTTCCTATTAGTTTAGGTCTCTAGTTCAGTTCAAGTCAAGTAGCTGTTTAGAGACTATAGTGTTGTCCTAAGTTCATACTGGGACACTTATCTATTTTTCTAATTTTAGAATTAGTCGTGACTTACAGATTTCGAGAATGACGTAGCAAGCCGAAACTGGTTCTAGGGCTTCTACGGATGTTGATGCACAAGAATTTGTACCTGCAAAACACAACAATCGGTTACAGAACACTTATTTTCTACCTATTTAACTTAACGTGTTTGATTTTATAATCGATTGAAACGGTGTCGAAAAGCGTTCTAAATTTTTCTATAGACTAGATATGATGAAAATAATTTTACCGTAGGAGGAAATATTTTTCTGAAGCTTACATTAATTTTTATAATTTTTAAAAGCTCAAAAATAATTTAAAAACTATTTTCCAATCAGTAATGTATTTATTCAAACATTTATTCTCGATGCAATCTGCATCGGAGTGGTTCGAGTGAGCTGTCAAAATGACCATATCGAAGAGTACTATAGCATATATTTTTCTCACATATTAGTATACGTGAAAATATCAAGTTACTGATTTTTGAACGAAAATAATGTATTTAAGTTTTAGGCTTAAAAATTAATTTTGGAAAAACTAAGTATCAGATTGAGATGAAACTAGCGCCATTGGGTCCAGAATGTCATTTCTGATTTTCTGGAGCTGGTCTCATATTTTTATGGGCCATAAATTATTTATTATTAATTTAAAACCAATAAACACATTTAATAATTCATTCAAAATTCGTATTTACGAAAATACGTTTTCGTATTTATCGTATTACGTTTGAACTCACCCTCCTCCGTTCGATCGTTGCATGGGGCTAGGTTCTTCACTTGACTGTCATCGTCGGTGATGGCATCAGGCGGCAGCGATGGCGGCGGGGCGGAGCGACGACACGACGGTGACCGACGGGGGCTTGGGGCAGAGGTCGGAGCTACGGGTTTCGCTTCGTCGAAGCGCTGTGGACACGACCGGAGGAGCGGCGGTGTGGGTTGCTTCGAACGACGTCGGAGGCGTGTGCACGGGGCAGCAGCTGCTGCGGCGTGGGGGAGGGCGCTGCGGGGCAGAGGCTGCCGTGGCGACGACGGGGCGGCCGAGGACGGATGATCTACGGCGGAGGCCCCTGTTAACGGCGAGGTGAGAGGGCGACGACGATCTTGGAGCTCGATGGCGTCGTTCAGCGGAGAAGGCACGGAGGGAGCTTCGTGGCGGAGGCGGCGTGGGGGTACTGGGCTTGCGAGGAAGCGGCGGGGGTGAGGACGGCGAGGTTTGGAGCTGCTCGGAGACGTGCAGCGGGCGGCGGGTGTGCAGGGAGCTGCTATGCGACAGATGGATCGGCTGTGGCGGCTGATCACGGCAGCAGCGTTACGTCGGAAAGAGAGGGGAGGCGAGGTCTGTGGGCTGCCGTGAGCGAGTGAGGGAGAGGGGATGTCGAGCGTGGGTGTCGGAGGGGCAGCGATCGGATGAGTCCGACGGTGAGTTCGTCGGAGGGGTGCCGCGTAGGGAAGAGGCCAAGGAGAGGGTGTGTTCGACTGTTGATGGAGGAGATGAGCGCATGCATGGGTTCGGTGCTTAGGGTTGAAGACGAACGGGGAGGGAGAAAGAGAGCGGGAGAGCCTGGGAAAGAGAGAGAGTCCCCTGTGTGTGTGTGTATATGAAGTGAGGGGGAGAGATGATGGGTTCGTGGGTTTAAGAGCCTGGGGGGTTTTATAAATAAACTTAATTAATATAAAATTAGGTAGTAATTAAATACATAGTCAAAAATTTAATGATGTTAGGTAGAGATTAGGTGGTTAGTATTGACTAACCGTGGAAAAAGTGTTAGCATGAATCACATGGTTTGCTAACGTGGGAGAGGTAGGTGATTAGAAATTAAGTAAAACAGTCAAAACGTAATTAGTATATAAATACAAAATTACGATTTTGTCCCTACTAGTAAACGTGTCCGAAAAATTACGAAAACATACCCACGGGATCGTATCGTCCCGAGGATCGCGAATACGAGATCCAATTCAGGGTTTGAGCTACGGAGATACTAGTTTCAGGCCAAAACGTTTAGAAAACGGGTATGCGGGTTCTCTATTGATTTGACTTCGGAAAATTATGAAATTAATATGGGAAGCCCTAAATGATCATAGAATGTTACCGTAGAAGTTTGAAAATGTTTCGAGGATATTTGTATAGAAAATAAATCCATTAAGCCAAAACGGTAATATCTGAAAATGAATTTTTATCAGAATTGTTTTGAGTATTTGATGAAACTCGAACTTACTAAAATACTTCATAACTAGCCTGATACTTCAAAATATTTTTAAAAGAAATTTTGAAATCGTAAAACTCCTGACAAACCATTATAAAATAGTTTAAAAATTGAAATTACGTGAATAGTTGTAATGAAAAAGTACGGACCGTTACATTCTACCCTCCTTAAAATAATTCCGTCCTCGGAATTTAAAAATCTCTTTTGTTTAAAAATCTCTTTTGAAAATAATTGATGTTATGAAGAAGCTCAAGCAAATAAATGATAGAAGAGCTAGTAATATAGTAAATTAGGTTGTAAATAACATGAAATATAATGCGATATCACAGCATCAAGAAAACAAGAGATGTTATATATGAATACATACTATCACCATAGCTTCTATAGCTAGTCTCAAGTCAAAATAGGCTTAGATAGAAGAAGAAAGACGAGTTCAAGAAGTAGCAGCATTAGCTTACACTTCTCGGTTGGATTATCTTCGAGTCTCCAGCACTATCCTCCAATACTTCTGAGCGTCCTTCGATTCGCTTCTGTTGTCAAACTCAAACTTCTGGTGAACGAAAAGTCGAACGCTACCCTCCATAAAATAGACGTAACTAGAGTTCAAGCAAACTAGAAATAGAAAGTTTCTAAGAAGATCAATCGAAAGGCCATCAAGCTAAAGGAAGGGTGATAGTGATGAAGATCGATGGCGTTACATAATCATGATTGACTTTCTTGCGGTCCAGTGGAACACGGCCAGGGAAGTGACTAAGCCAGGATCACTTACCCCAAGTCTAGCAAGGGTGATCCAATAAACTTAGCCAAGCACATTGACCGGATCATGATCCATTGAAGGAAGCTTACCATTTATATGCGTGCCATCATCAATAGAAGGAAAGGTGATGAAATGGGTAGATAGTTCAACCTATGGAAAATTACTATAACTGCTAGCAAAAGAAGTTACTAGGGAGGGTATAACCAAGAATGGAACACGAGTTCCTAAGCAAGGGGTTAAGAGTTCAAAGGAAGAGATGAGAATCAAGGAAGACCTAATGAAGATGGTAATAAGGACGCTTACCCGTATATCCAATACATGTGAACACTCGAGACATCCCGTACTCGAGAGTTCAATTTGAGTATTTTATACTGTACACCCTGATCTTGCTATATTGTTCACGAGGTAGTTAGCGCGGACCTGCGTGGGCCACCAAAAATGTAACGACCCGCTCTCGGGGGCCCGTTACTTATTTGATATTTGCGCAGGTCCTGCAGGTTACCAGTGAAAACAAAATAGCCATGATGCCGAGATGTACAAAAATACTCAAATAATGTCCAATTATAACAGTCCGTACTGTACAAAATGTCCCAACAAATATACATGAAAGAATAAAGTACACAACACTGAAATATAACTCTGGAAGCTACGGTCAAATTCTGGCGCTATTAGGTCAGGAGCATCTACCTCCATATGTACGTCGTCTGCGGTGCCACGGAGATGGAACCATAGGTAAGTCACAACAATTCTAAATATAGAAAAGAAGCAGTGCACAAGTATGACAAAAGTAACTACGTACGAGCAGACCAGAGTGAAAAGTAAAGTACTGAACAACAACTGTACACAACTGGGTTGTAAAAGTAAACAGAACTGAAAGGAAAGAACAACTGTACTGTGGTAGTGCAAGTGTTAAGCAGGCTAGGCAAGTGAAACATACTACTGCTGTAGCTAAAAGTACGGTGACTGTACAAGTGTAGAAAGTGAAGTGTATGTACTGTAAAGAAAATAACTGTGCAAGCTATACTAGAACTACGTGACTCAAGTAGGAGAGTATGATATGCAACCATAAAGTTCATCTATTGCCAGGGACCGTTTTGCCGACGCAGGCAGACCTTGTAATTTTACCGACGCAGGCAGACCTTGTAGCTAGTTTTACCGACACAGGCAGACCTTGTAGTTTTGCCGACCCAGGCAGACCTTGTACTTTTACCGACACATGTATGCAAGTAGATGAACCCCCGGTCATAGCTCCCACACTCTCTCTACAATGAGTTACCCCAAATCCTAGTGATGTGTCAAGTGTCCTATGTACATGTGTCTTTCATGATGTTCCACGAGAGGTTCCACACGATATTTCACAAGATATTCTACAAGATGTTCCACATGTTACTAGTCAAACCAAGACAACTGGTTGACTTTCTTATTGAAAACCAGATAGTAGAAATTCTTTCAAAGCAGGCTGGCCAAGCGAAGTGAGGATAAAAACAAGTCCAACGTTCATGATGTCGATTCCATGCTTTGAGCATGAAATAGTGTGATTTAGCACACAATTTACCCAAGTTGTTGGTTGTGTGCTACAACCACCAAAGTTGAAAGTTGGCAAAGTAATTTGTAGTTGATTATTTTCCTATTAGTTTAGGTCTCTAGTTCAGTTCAAGTCAAGTAGCTGTTCAGAGACTATAGTGTTGTCCTAAGTTCATACTGGGACACTTATCTAATTTTCTAATTTTAGAATTAGTCGTGACTTACAGATTTCGAGATTGACGTAGCAAGCCGGAACTGGTTCTAGGGCTTCTACGGACGTTGATGCACAAGAATTTGCACCTGCAAAACACAAGAACAATCGGTTACAGAACACCTATTTTCTACCTGTTTAACTTAACGTGTTTGATTTTATAATCGATTGAAACGGTGTCGAAAAGCGTTCTAAATTTTTCTATAGACTAGATATGATGAAAATAATTTTACCGTAGGAGGAAATATTTTTCTGAAGCTTACATTAATTTTTATAATTTTTAAAAGCTCAAAAATAATTTAAAAACTATTTTCCAATCAGTAATGTATTTATTCAAACATTTATTCTGGATGCAATCTGCATCGGAATGGTTCAAGTGAGCTGTCAAAATGACCGTATCGAAGAGTACTATAGCATATATTTTTCTCACATATTAGTATACGTGAAAATATCAAGTTACTGATTTTTGAACGAAAATAATGTATTTAAGTTTTAGGCTTAAAAATTAATTTTGGAAAAACTAAGTATCAGAATGAGATGAAACAAGAGCCATTGGGTCTAGAATGTCATTTCTGATTTTCTAGAGCTGGTCTCATATTTTTATGGGCCATATATTATTTATTATTAATTTAAAACCAATAAACACATTTAATAATTCATTTAAAATTCGTATTTACGAAAATTCGTTTTCGTATTTATCGTATTACGTTCGAACTCACCCCCCTCCGTTTGATCGTTGCATGGGGCTGGGTTCTTCACTCGACTGTCGTCGTCGGTGACGGCATTAGGCGGTAGCGATGGCGGCGGGGCAGAGCGGCGACGCGACGGCGACCAACGGGGGCCTGTGGCAGAGGTCGGAGCTGCGGGTTTCGCTTCGTCGGAGCGCTGCGGACACGACCGGAGGAGCGGCGACGTGGGTTGCTTCGAACGACGTCGGGGGCGTGTGCACGGGGCAGCTGCTGCTGCGGCGTGGGGGAGGGCGCTGCGGGGCAGAGGCTGCCGTGGTGACGACGGGGCGGCCGAGGACAGAGGATCTACGATGGAGGCCCCTGTTGACGGCGAGGCGAGAGGGCGACGACGATCTTGGAGCTCGGTGGTGTCGTTCAGCGGAGAAGGCACGGAGGGAGCTTCGTGGCGGAGGCGGCGTGGGGGTGTTGGGCTTGCGAGGAAGCGACGGGGGTGAGGACGGCGAGGTTTGGAGCTGCTCGGAGACGTGCAGCGGGCGGCGGCTGTGCAGGGAGTTGCTGTGCGGCAGATGGATCGGCGGTGGCGGCTGATCACGGCGGCAGCGTTTCGTCAGAAAGAGAGGGGAGGCGGGGTCTGTGGGCTGCCGTGTGCGAGTGAGGGAGAGGGGATGTCAAGCGTGGGTGTCGGAGGGGCAGCGGTCAGATGAGTCCGACGGTGAGTTCGTCGGAGGGGTGCCGCGTAGGGAAGAGGCCAAGGAGAGGGTGTGTTCGACTGTTGATGGAGGAGATGAGTGCATGCATGGGTTCGGTGCTCAGGGTTGAAGACGAACGGGGAGGGAGAAAGAGAGCGGGAGAGCCTGGGAAAGAGAGAGAGTCCCCTGTGTGTGTGTGTATATGAAGTGAGGGGGAGAGATGATGGGTGCGTGGGTTTAAGAGCCTGGGAATTTTATAAATAAACTTAATTAATATAAAATTAGGTAGTAATTAAATACATAGTCAAACATTTAATGATGTTAGGTAGAGATTAGGTGGTTAATATTGACTAACCGTGGAAAAAGTGTTAGCATGAATCACATGGTTTGCTAACGTGGGAGAGGTAGGTGATTAGAAATTAAGTAAAAAGGTCAAAACGTAATTAGTAGATAAATACAAAATTACGATTTTGTCCCTACTAGTAAACGTGTCCAAAAAATTACGAAAACATACCCACGGGATCGTATCGTCGCGACGATCGCGAATATGAGATCCAATTCAGGGTTTGAGCTACGGAGATACTAGTTTCAGGCCAAAACGTTTAGAAAACGGGTATGCGGGTTCTCTATTGATTTGACTTCGGAAAATTACGAAATTAATGTGGGAAGCCCTAAATGATCATAGAATGTTACCGTAGAAGTTTAAAAATGTTTCGAGGATATTTGTATAGAAAATAAATCCATTAAGCCAAAACGGTAATATCTGAAAATGAATTTTTATCAGAATTGTTTTGAGTATTTGATGAAACTCGAACTTACTAAAATACTTCATAACGAGCCTGATACTTCAAAATATTTTTATAAGAATTTTTGAAATCGTAAAACTCCTGACAAACCATTATAAAATAGTTTAAAAATTTAAATTACGTGAATAGTTGTATTGAAAAAGTACGGACCGTTACAAAGATTAGCCGTAGCCCTCCTTATTTTAGGGGTTGGCAACTATAGGACCTGTGTTACAGTTGTTGAGCTACACTCAAGCTGTGACATGACAACCTTATAGAAACCAACTCCTTAAATACATACGATGAAATCTTGACTTGACCCAGACCGTTGTGTCGTGAATACATCGAGCATCAGCGTAAGTTAAATCAATGATGTAGTCTGGCTAGATGTAATCTAAGACCTGACCCAAACTGACGTGTCGGGAATACACCGAGCGCCGGGGCAAGTCGAGGCTAGACGAGAAAACAAGGGTTCGACTAGACTAGGCATTGTGATTTGGATGAGCACACTCATGATCACAAATGGCTAGGGGTAAAAACCAATAAGAGGGTTATATCTGATATGATCGATGAAGAGTCATCTTCTGATTACAGAGTCCTACAACTTGTTGAGCTACACTCAAGGTTGTTAGGCTCATGGTGATTGGACCTCTTACCAATTAATTTTAATTCGATTAAATCGTTCGTTATTAAGATTTGAAACGATCGTAAAAATAGTGGGAGGATATAGATATATAAAAGCCATTCTATCTATATTTAATATTGAACATATGCTAAACTAGGGCAAGACTATGTTTACCAAAGGAATATAATATTTTAATGGAATATGTTAACTGGTCAATTAGGTTGATTAATTGAATATCAAGTTAAATTCTAATTGATAGAATTAAAACTATATTCTCGTTGACATTAAAATGACCTTCTAAAGAACGGACTTAAGAAATATGATTTCATTAAGTTCTGGATCAACAATAAATTCACGCTACATGTCACTCGTCTCTATATGAGACAGCTTGAACATATAGGATATTCGAAGTATGTTTCTCCCTACAACTTGTCGAGCTACACTCAAGGTTGTATGGACAAACAATATTTGATCCGCAAAGTTCGAGAATTCGATCAAATCGTTTGAGTCGAATACGAGTGCATGAGCAGTGCAGGACTATGTATCCCAACCGGATCTTGAGACATGCAACTTCTTGAGCTGCCTCAAGATTGTAACTCTCAGGCGTTTGGATACATGAGATTCTTGCATAGCTATTTATTTATGTTTGGTTATTTAATATCTAAATGTGATTTAGAAAAGGAAGAAGGCACTCCGAAAAGTCAATCGAGTTAAATAGTTTAATTTATCATTAGTAAAGGCATAAGTAGGAGGGAACGAAAATTTGACATATTTTGATGTTAAGATTTCATAATTATTATTATACAAAAGGTTAACACAATGTGACGAATGTCGTCACATTGCTTCTGAAGCAATGAGTAATATGTATAACGATAATATGTATATATTAAATATTAATATATAAATACACAAGATAGTAGCAAACTTATATGGTAAAATAGACTAGGCCATATCGAGAGACTAAGCTTCACAAGTCACATAAAGAGGGGTCTGACCTCTCGTATTATGAAGTCTACAGACACTTGTGAGTCTTACCCTCTTAGCTATAATGGCTGAAACCCATCTGTAAGACAGTGGGAGAATGAGTTGTCGAACTCAGTCTCGTACATACTGATGTACCCGAGTCTAGATTAACCAAAATAAGTTATTCATATATTTTATTAAGACACGTGTTTTTGATGAAACACAGTCTGATAAAATAAAGAACGAACTGACAAAAGTATTTAAATTGATTCGATTAGATCGAATGGTCAAATACTTATTTACATAAAATCTTGCGTAATTAAAAGAAAATATGATTTTCTCTCAGGTCAAGTCTGTTAACACATCGGTGTGTTAAAAAGAAATGAATCTCACTTAGTTAGACTTGGTGCGATCCATAGCTAGTCAACCTTCTCTTCAATTCCTCAAATGCATGCTGACACTCGTCAGACCAAATATAAGCAACATCCTTCTTAGTTAAGTGAGTAAGTGGTGTCGCAATCTTAGAGAAATCCTTGATGAACTTCCTGTAATAGCCAGCCAATCCCAAGAAACTCCAAATCTCTGAAACCGTCCTGGGAACAGGCCATTTCTCCATTGCAGCCACCTTTTCTGGATCAACTGATATGCCATCTTCTGAAACTATGTGCCCCAGAAAAGCCACTTTAGACAGCCAAAACTGACACTTACTATACTTGGCATATAACTGATGCTGCTTCAAAGTCTCTAGAACAATTCTCATGTGTTCTGCATGCTCTTCCTCATCCTTGGAATATATCAGGATATCATCAATGAAGACCACCACGAACTTGTCCAAATAGTCAAAGAATATCTGATTCAATAACCTCATAAAGGTAGCTGGAGCATTAGTCACACCGAAGGGCATCACCAGGAACTCATAATGTCCATAATGGGTTGAAAAGGCTGTCTTCGAAACATCAGACCCCCGAACCTTTATCTGATGATAACCACTCCGCAAGTCCAACTTTGAGTAGACTCGAGATCCACCAAGCTGATCAAAGAGGTCATCGATGCGAGGAAGTGGGTACTTGTCCTTTATTGTCACCTTGTTCAATTCCCTGTAATCAATACACATCCTCCAGGACCCATCTTTCTTATTTACCAAAAGCACTGACGCTCTCCAAGGTGACACGCTTGGCTGTATCAGCCCTCGGCCTGATAAATCTTTTAACTGATTATGAAGCTTAGCCAACTCAGGTGGTGCCATCCGATAAGGAGCCTTCGCAATAGGTTGCGTGCCTGGTATCAAATCAATGGTGAACTCCAATGATCGATCAGGAGGAAGTCCATAAATGTCATCAGGAAAGACATCAGGAAAGTCTCGCACAACCCTAGGTAAGACTGGCTCCGCCTCCATAGCCATCGCGAACACTTCTGCTTCCACTGGTGTTGCTCTGAATCTTACAGGTTCTAAGGTGCAACTACCACTTCTGAACTCAAACTCTGGATGATCGGAAATCTGGAAGACTACCCTCCTTAATTTGCAATCAATAGTGGCACAAAACATTGCTAAACAGTCCATCCCAAACACCGCTTTGAAGGTGCGCATCTCAATCACGAGGAAGTCAGCATATAACTCCCGACCACAAATTACTATTGGACAACAACAGAGTCCTGAAGTAATCCTGATCACACCATTTCCTATGTGAAAATTCCAACTAACAGTTAAGGAGTCAACTAGTATTGCATTTTTGTCCACAAATTGTCGGGACAGAAAACAGTGTGAAGCCCCAGAATCAAAAAGTGCTAAGGCAGGATAAGATGCTATTTTAACCATACCTAGAAGCCAACAAAGAAATCAAACCAACGTCTATCATAATTAAGCAACAAGGGATATAATGTAAAGTAAAGAGAGGGCTAGAACCATACCAGTGATAACCTGGCCTGAGTTTTCTGCCTATACTGATGTCATCGTGAAAGCCTAGGGCTTTGGAGCAGAGTTTGTCTTCTTATAGGCATGCCGCTGAGGAGGCAAGGAAGGCCTTCTATGAGCTGGGGTGCCTGGTCCAGCTGGCGCTGGAAGGGAAGGCCGCTAAGGACCAGGTGCAAGAGCTCGTTGCTGCATCGATCTAGAAGTTACAGGTGCTACTGGGGCCTGGTAGGCACCCTGCTGCGGGTAGAACATGCTAATGTGTCCTCGGCCACCACAAGCAAAGCACTGTCTAGCCCAAATCCTACAATCCTTCTGTTCATGACCATGCTTACCGCGAAATTGACATGTCAGACGTCTCTGTATCCCTGCATGGGCTCCTGGCCTCTTGAACTGGGCCGTCTGCACTGGCCGAGATAATGCCTTCTGTGATCCTGAGGGTCGTTTGTCCCCTGTAGGCATCTTCCCTATACTCCGCAAATGGATCTCATATAACCTTGCCAT
The DNA here is from genome assembly GCA_030789695.1 of Scilla litardierei. Taxonomy (NCBI): domain Eukaryota; kingdom Viridiplantae; phylum Streptophyta; class Magnoliopsida; order Asparagales; family Asparagaceae; genus Scilla; species Scilla litardierei. The sequence continues at coordinate 439,512,138 of CM061142.1, read as the reverse complement.
CTCGAGCACATCATCCTGTGTGGCGAGTTTCTGTGTAGACATCGCCCCTCTATACTCCTGATCTAGTCCCATAAGGAAGCGTCGAGCTCGGGTGGCGTCAGTCGCAACAAGCTCCGGGGCAAACTTGCTCAGCAAAGAGAACTCGGCATCATACTAATCCACGGTCCGCCGGCCCTGAGTCAACTGCTCAAAACACTGCCTGTGCTCATCCTTTGTGGTCTCTGGAAGGAACTTGGACTCAAAACGCTCCTTGAAAGTCTTCCAAGAGATAGGACCTTTCAGATGCCGCTCCAGAGCATCCCACCAATCTCTGGCATGATGGGTCAACTGCCTTTTTGCTACGTTAACCCAACTCTCGGTGGAAATCCAACAGCTGTGAGATCATCCACTATGCATCGTAACCACTCATCAACCTCCAGGGCTGTCTCCTTGCCAGAAAAAAATCCTCGGCTTCATTGCCCTAAACTTCTTGAAGCCGAGGGTCTTCTGACCCTGCATCTTGACGAGCATCTCAGCCTGCTGACCCAGACTCGCCTGAAAACCCAGCAAAATCTTATCCATCAAAGAGGGCTCAGCGTGCTCCATCTCTGATGAAGATATCCCGTTTCCACTGTCCATTCTGCAGAGAAAGAGGACATCACAAGAAGAATCAGTACCATAAGTGATGGCATTTAAGTGTGTTGGATGTATCATCCTTTCACATATCACAGGTTCGAGACCAGCATGGGCCACCACTAAACTTATCACACCCCATTCCCACAACTACTTTATTAGGTAACACAACCCATGAGGAAGGAGGATGGAGCTTGACAATGCACGGTATTACACCAACCGTGAATAGAGAAACAAAATAAGCAGGCCACTACGAATGCTGGAATCATACATCACAGATATATAAAAGAAAGAAACAACACATACTGCCATCACAGAGAGTACATACTCACAGAACTACATAACCCAAAAGAGCATACTACACACCAGCATCCAGTACAAAGTGAAACTAACTCAGATATACATGAGAACTATCACAAGATACTAACACAAACCACAGCTACAAAAGACACTCCCTCTCTGCTCAACCCAACCCACACCACAAAGCACAGCCCAAAAGAGTAGTGTCCCCAGGGTGACAACTTACGACTGGGTAATCTCCTGAGGGAGATTCTGCTCCGGTGTCGTCTGCTCAAGACCTGAAATGTAAAATGAGCATGTTAAACATGCCCAGTAGGAAACTAACTAGGGTAGTGGAAAATCATTTAGGGTTATGAGTGTAAAGGCAACGGGAGTACAAACAACCAAAATGAAAAGTACGTCACGCAAGTATACAACCACAACACATATGAAGTTCATTAGTTAGCAGATGTTATTGACTCTTTGGAAGCCTGGGTATCACCTAAAGATAAGGGCCTGGACTTCACCCCAAATTTGGGGTGAACATAGCACACGACGCAGTGGACATGCACTATACGCCGGGCCTCTCAGCTCCCCCGTCCCCGACAGGAGTGAGGCTATCCACATAATAACACTACCTCCGTATGTCCCCTCCACTCCCGGTAAAGGCGAGTGGGAAATAAACATCATATATCACATATCACTTTCCCCAACGTCTCAGTCCAGCCCATTATAGTTAAGTTATACCCAATCTTTTTCCCATCCCAATACTAGGTTGTTCACCTGCCTTAGAGCAGATCGAGACATCCCAGTTAAAATGTCATATGTCATAATATTCAATGGCCAGATACAAGTTCACAAATGTAATACGTGTCACAACAATTCAATGTCCATTTTCCAAATTCTTCGATTTCACATTCATTTGGGCATTTTAACAAGCATGTAGCGGTCGCCATGCAAACGAAGAGTGCCACACCATCAATTTTAGTAAAAAAATCTCACAATTAAACTTCTTGAAGATATCAACAACATTCAAGCATGTTAAAATGAAGAATTTAACAACAAGCACAATTTTAACTTCACCCAAAAATAGTTCAACTTGCTGAAAGTTGCAGGAACAACTACAAAGTCATCACATTTAATCAATTTATCCTATGAATTTGACAAAACTCACTGAATGAAAGTTGGATATATACTAGTCCTGGTTTCACCCATAAAATTTCATGTATAAATATGAAGTATATGATTTATAGTGAATTATTCCGTAAAGTGTGTCAAATCTGTTCTTCAGACAGATTTCTGGATCTGTATTAAAAGCCAATTTTAAGCATGTTGGAGCCAGAATTACGACATATAAGCACTCTGCTGAAATTTTAGAAAAAATTCTTAAGTTTCCAACAAAACCAAGATCAGAAAAATCCATAGAGTGTGTAGGTAATAGTCCTCATTTTTCTAGACTGTGTATAGCCTGACAGAATTTCAAACATCTTGCAAACAATGAATTTTTACTCCTACTTATTGAACTCAACATATGACAAATTTTATATGAATTTGGGGTAGGACTTCAAGATATACATCTACATAATTTTTTCAAAAAGTGATTCCAACTACAGAAATCAGAATTGATGTATAAACACACATACAGAATTCTGTTTTTCAGGAGAGGGTGAATTGCTAGGAAAAACAAGGAAAACTTTGATCTTTTGGGTCTATTACTCATACAAAAAATGAAATCAAGATCATAAACATTATAAATACCATCATAACATACTCATAGCTTTAAATAAAAAAAATCAATAACCCTAGGTTAGAATCCTACCTCAAAGAAAATCTTTTCTTCTTCTCTTCTCTTTCTCTTCTTTCCACCTTTCTTTCTCTTGAAATGAGCTAGGGCTTTTCTTGGATATTTGGAATGGAAACTAGGGGTTTTGAGCTTGGATGAAGAGGAGAAAGGGGGAGAGGATTTTCGGCCAAGGGGGAAAGAAATAGGGAGTAGAACATGAAAGAAGAAGAAGAGAGAAGAATGTTAAGGAAAGTTAAAGAAATTTCCACAAAAATATCTCATACTAGAACCCTCCTTAGGGTAAGCATGCATAGGATAAATGGACTTAAATACCCTTCCAAAAATTACCCCTCAACTTCCTAGTATTTACAAGTTCGCCATTACTTTATGCACATACAACATTAGTATGTACGCACAACAGTTTTAGGCCAAAAGACCGTTTTGCCCCTAGCTTTTCTAAAAATTTACGGCTGTGCCACTAAACCCATCCCTTTTCACACTAGCCCCTCTCACACTAACACACTCCTTCACAATTTACAAGTATGGCACTACTTTACACACCCATCTTCAATCTACACACTTCCACCCTTATGGCCAAATGACCAAAATGCCCCTACACTTTTCACAGAATTACACGATTGCCACGAGCCACATTTACGCCATATCACATCTTATCAACTCATCATACTCCCTTTACTCATGCGTAGAGGACTACCGTATCAGTCGCCGTATAGGGCTAAACAGGCCATGACAAAAAATCAATTAAAGTTTGCCTTTTACAAAGGCCAATCTTTAGTGAATTTTTCCTTCCTCACCATTGAGCTTCGCAATTGATACTACCAATCAAATCGAAGAGCACTGAATGGTGAACGCTTAGAAACAAACCACGTGTCATTTCGAGTATGTTTGACCCCTCAAACATGTGTCCAAAGATTTGCCAAAATCTGATTTTCGCATGAAAAAACCAACCGCCAGAAAAGAGCAAAAAACCCTAGCAAGTAGGGCCCACTAGTAAGCCCCACCTACTCAGATCCAGGAGCCCAGATCTGGACTGGGCACGGGCGCCCCAGCCTGCGGGCTGGGTGTGCATGGGCGGGCAGGCCTGACCGGCCCGCTAGGCAGGTCAGTACTTGCCCTTTCGGGTGGGCCCGACCCACCTAATTCGGGTGGGTGGGTCCTTCCCGCTGGACTGGGGTGCCCAGGCCCAAAACGGGCCTGGAAGCCCAACCCAGTTGGCCTGAAGCACTCAACTAGCCTGATCGCGTCTGGAGACGTATAGCTGGAATGCCCCATTTTCGCTCTAGTCGTGCCAAATCTTATTCTATCATTCATCTGTGTCTCCATTTTGCTCAGTGCCACCTAGCCGCGACCATATTCTCTAGGCCTGAGCTTGGCACCATCTCCATTCCTGAGTTAATCCACCTTAGTGGGATGTCCAAACCTATCATATGTCAAGATGATGGCACCCTCCACCCTCACATGCTCTTTGACATAGCCCGTTTGTTGTGCAACCGCCTGCTTTCCATGATCTCCTCCTCGAAGGAGATGTGTTGTGGCAGTTGATGTGTCATAATATTCCACATTTCAGTTATATATTTACACGTCAAAATGATTGCTTAAATCCCGATTTTATACGCTTTTACGATGATAACTGGAACTATTTGACTTTAAGAGCGTTTGTTTGCATTTCAAAGAATATCGACCAATTCGGAGCATATTAGAGAGGAAGGCACGAACTCCGATGCCGAGGCACCAGCAGCGTCGCATTTGACGACTAAAAGTCGCTGGAGAGCAACGAAGGAGAGAAGAAAGGAAGAGAAGAGAGAAAGCAAAGGAGCAAAGAAAGAAAGGAGAAGAGAAGGAGGAGCCATAGGTTGCCAGATCGCTCGGTAGAGTGCTTCACGCGCTCGACCAAGCTATAACTCCAAGATGAGAAGCAAAGTCACAAGGGGTCGCTCAATCGAGCGACCTAACTCACTCAACCGAGCAACCAATTCGCTCGCCCGAGCTAGCTGTCAGAGGACTTCTAAGAAATGCCTTGCAACTCTCTAGAAGTTTGGCTTTTAATTCGCTCGGTCGAGCGAGTTGCCATTCGACCGAGCAGCATCATATTCAACCAAGCGACATCGATTCCACCAAGGCAAAGATCTGAGGCACTAAGAGGTGATCGACCGAGTGCTAGGGCATGCTCAATCGAGCGACCCAAGCCACTCAGCCGAGCGGAGTAGAAATGGCCAAAAGTGTAGATTTCAGGACAACTGTTCACTCTTTATAGATCATCTATCACCTGCAATTTTACATTATTTTTCCCATATTTTTCCCAGATAGTATACTTCATAATGATTCCAACGGCACTAAGAACATGCCAAACAGAGGTCAGGTGAGCCCTAGGGATTTTTTGCAATTGGAAAATCTGTGCTCGAATCTGTGCTCGGGCAGGCTGGTATTTGTGCTCGACTGAGCGACCTGCAGAAGATTGCCCGAGCTACCTGGGCAGCAAGTGTGGGTCTAGGTCAAGTTAGGGTTGTTTTAGGGGTTTTTGGGGGCTATATATTTGGATTGAGCAACCATTGTTGGGGCATCTCCACTTTTGTTGGGGGAGCTAGTTTTTAGGGTTTTGAGACTCTTTTTGGATGCTAGGCTATGCCATCGGCCCCCTCCATGGTGATTCTTGTATCAGATATCTATTAAGCTAAGTATTTCTTCGTTAATCTCTTTATTTGCTTCTCGTATTTGTTCGTGATGTTAATTTCAGTTGTTCCCATGTCTTTTTCTATGAATGAGTAGATCTATTGCCAGGATTAGGGATGAACCCTAGGATTCTAGGGGTTGGATGATACGTTAACCTTAGTTGGATGAATTTAGGGTTGCCTCGTGGTAGTTTGAACAATGGTTTTGGGGGGATTAGTCTTAGGATCGTAGTATCACGAAAGCGACTCCATATCCTCGGTAGAATCTCCATGAATCCGATTAGGGTTTAGCGGTCATGTTCTAGGGCTCGCGCTCACCAGAGTGACTCGTGCACTAGGGATGATTACTAACCCTCGATTCTCTAGTCGTGACTACGAGAGTAGACCGATAGCTAGAACCAACCATGGTGTAGTATCACGGTCCGTAGATCACGCGAGTGGATACAGATTGTGATGCTCGTTCAACGAAAGGATTCTTAACCCGTTATCGAAACCCAAAAGTCCTAGCAGAGATTCCCGATACCCTAGTGATGTTTCCCTCCATTGTTTTCCTTTGTTCTTTTTGTTTTCCTTTGTGTTTATGTGCCCCGCTGATAGTGACACCCTTGCATTCCTTATCTATCTCCATCACGACACTCCCATCTCCACCAATAAAACATCGAACCCTATCCCTGCCTAGGATCGATAGGTAGTGTGACACCACCTCCCTATGGATACGATACCCGCTCACCGATATACACTTATACCGTGCGCTTACGGTAAAACGACATTCGTGTTTTCGGGTGCTAGTTCGGAACCCGAAAAAGTTTTTGATGCTGTTGCTGGGGGGGGGGGGCGTTTTGCCATATTATCTATTTATCACGATTAGGTTCGTATACTTCAAATACAAACAAAATTTTATAAAAAGAAACAAAAAGAGATTTTTCCCCGCCACCACATTATTATTATCTTTATCTCTATTGTACTGCTGACATTCTTTTCCATGTTGTTTATCTTTGTTTGATTAGGTGCATATTTGGCGCAACCATGGTACCCCCTATTGGAGCAAAGTCCACGATCCAATATTTTATAGACCAAGGAAAGGTCGCGAATTTCTGGCAGGCTGATGGAGAATGCTTCTGGCGAGCACTGGACAAATTCGAAGATTTATTGAAAGAGGTGCCAGAACATGGGTTTGATGACTCAGAGCTACTCCACTTCTTCACCAAAGGGTTGCAGGGACCTTCAAGGGAATCTATAAGCAGAATGCGAGTGAATACCATCAATGATATTCATTTAGTAGTAGCTTTAGGACGCATGCTGCACTACGTTCGATCGACGGGCTGATTAGCTGTTATGGCAGGTAATGATCCATCTGAACGGGTGCTTATTAATTTTATTATGAGTCATGTGTCTGCTGTAGGTACTATTGAGGATGATATTCACATTTAGATTGGGGGAGACACCCTGCATTTCTATATTACCGCCAAGGACGAGACCAGCAAAGGCAACAATGGCATTGTCTATGATGTCCTACCCGAGCCGTCTCTTGCCCTTGACCCCTCTCCACAGGTTGAAGATATGGAGCAGCCCGCACCACCAGAGTCTATTGTTGAGGAGGTTATACTAGCGGAGCCAGAGCAGACCGTTGAGGAGGACACTATTCAGGGTGAAAATACAGATATTCACATAGAGCCCTAGTATTGCACACCCTCATTTGAGCTTTTGCAGCCACCTCCACCATGTACTATGGCAGAGGACAACCCACCAGAGCTTAATGCTCCCCCTCAAGGAGATATTTTTGCCCATTCCATTTCTGAATCATGTATTCCATTTGATATTTATTTTGATTCAGATATTTTTGTCACGTCGTACCTCTTGCAGCACACATACGATTATGGACCGGAGGTATGCTTGGACGTGTCATTACTTGACGAACCTGTCGAGAAGCTGATATGCTCATATTTTACACTTTATTTCTGCATTTTTACATGCCATTTTGATTGCTCATATCACGATTTTCACGATTATACGATGATTTCACGATGCTTTTTATTATTTCTTGGTTTCGTCTGATTTCAGGAGATATGAAGCAATTGGGAGTGATTTGGAGCCATGAGCACATACACACATCCTGGAGCGTCATTGATGACGATATCGGAGAGCTAACGACACTGGAGGATGAATAGTAGAGGAAGAGAGGCGAAGGAATCGACGAGGAAGCAAAAAGGAGTTTTGAGAAGATTTACAAGCTACTCGGCCAAGTGACGCAGCTCACTCGACCGAGTGAAGTGGCTCACTCAACCGAGTGAAGCTGATACGACGAATCAAGCCTGATTGAGAGCTGAAATGTACTCAGCCGAGTGGGAATTTCCACTTGACCGAGTGAGGATTCCACTCGACCGAGTGGATCCAAATTTTGTGAAGAAAAATATTTGACACTTCTCTGTTTTTTGGAGGATCTGTAGAAGACTCCACTTGACCGATTAGAAACTCCACTCAACCGAGTGAGAAGACTACTCGGTTGAGTGGTCTGAGAAGCCCAGAATGCTGATATTCCTATTTTGAAGCAGATTCCTCACTCGACCGAGTGAGATGTTCACTCGACCGAGTGGCGCCGTCAGATCAGATTGCAAACTAGGGTTTGAGGCCGACCAAGGGAAGAATTTTCAGGATTTTTGCATCTTTTTGGGCACATATAAATAGCTAGATCTGGAAGCAGTCCAAAGGGGAGACTTCATACTTTTATTTTTAGGGTTTTAATTTTAGTTTAGAGATTTCTTTTGAAGGTAGATTAAAGACTTGGATCTTGATTTTATTGTTGAAGCTTGTAATCGACATTGGTATCTCTAAAAACTCTTGCAAGTTTACATTTTTATGATATATCTCTTCTTAGATCTGTGTTTTGCAATGAATTCTCTTGTCAATCTTATTTCTCTTGTGATTTTCATGATGATTTGTGTGTAATTCTCTTGCTCTATGGCAAAGAGATGAACCTTATGGATCTAAAGTAAGCTTTGTGATATTTGTTGAATTACAATGTTTCTAGAATTGCTAAAGGTTAGATTGTGATTGGATTACTACGGATAGCTAAGAATTTCCATTGGATTTTGAGAGCTCGAAAGAGGATCTTGATCTTTGGGAAGTTCTAGTTATTCGATTTAGATCTATATTCGAGATTCACTAGATTTGGTGCGCGAGAGCACCAAAGCTAGCATCTTTATTATATTTCTATACTTATATTTGTTTACACGATGGTGAAACGAGTACGAACTATCACGATCTAGATCCGAACTTAAGTTGCACGAGAGTGAGCTTGAGTTGGGATTGGATATAATTGTCGATCTTAATGCTAGTATTTTGAACTAGGCTTGCATAAGAGTGAGGCTCTAGTTTAGATTGGTATAGACTTGCATAACGCGAGAGCATGCGTTGGTTCTCTATCTAGTTACGACAAGTTCACCTTAAACCTAAGTCTAGTAATATTGAGATTCATAATTTTCATTGATTACTTGAGATCTATAGTGGGGATTCCCAAGCCCTAGACATGTTTATATATTGAATTTACATCAATACTTGAACGATTGTGACATCAACTCTTTCAAAACTAATTTTCCACCAATAGCTTAGTAAATCATATATATTACCGTTATTAGTTCCTTCCCGTGATCGATAACCGCTTACCATTAGGCCATGCTCTTGCGGTAAAACTACATTGTTTTCGGAGTTGTATTCCGGGACGAAGAAGTTTTTGGTGCTGTTGCTGGGGAGGCTACGATTTTGTACATCTATATGTAGCTATTGTTTTTATTTATTTCCTTCTTATTCCTCTATTATGCTAACGCTAATCTCTTTTTCTGTGCATGTACACACGATCGAGGGAGATTGAAGAGGATATATTATTTGATCCCGAGATCGAGCGTACGGCAAGGAGATTAAGAGCAGAAAAGAGACAAATTCTTGAGGAAGATCAAATGGCGGAGGAGAATGTTCACCCAAGGCCCATTAGGTATATTTCCATCTGGGATAGGCTTACTCCAAACAACTCGGCCACTACATGTTCTGTACTCAAGCTGGAGTTGTCGCCAGATAAGAATTTCGAGCTAAAAACGGGGCTTGTTGTGCTGATGCAACAAGACCCCTTCCATGGGAATGCATATGAAAATCCACATTACCATCTCCAGATGTTCTTGGCAAGCGTGCCACTTTTCATATCCCCAATGTACCGAAGGACGCCATCCGTCTGTGCCTTTTTCCCTTTACTCATCTGTGCCCTTTTCCCTTTATTCTCTGAGATAAAGCTCAATATTGGTTGAGGACATAAGCATATGGCACCTTCACTACTTGGGACGAGCTGGCAAGCGCATCCGTCAACAAGTTCTATCTGCCATCGAAGATAGTGAAGATAAGAAATTCCTTGATGTCTTTTTGGTAGGGGCCCCAAGAATCTTTATATGAGGCGTAGAAGCGCTTCAAAGATCTACAACACCAATGCCCTCACCATAGCATTGATGATTGGGAGCTTGTGCATAGTTTTTACAATGGCTTGAGGGCAAATACAAAGATGATCATCGACGGCACTACCAATGGAGCCATATTGTCAAAGACGCCAGAGGATGCTACCGTTCTATTAGAGGAGATGGCTCTAACAATCAGCAGTGGGCTGATGCGATGGGCTAAACAACATCATCCGTGAAGCTGGCAAGCATCTACGAAGCAAAGGCAGTGGCAGAGTTAGCAACGAAGTTTGACTCTCTATCTAGAGTTGTAGAGAGACTTGAGAAGAAGATATGTGAGCCTCAATGTTGCACCTGACACATCTACATCTAGTGATTGGCAAGGCCAAGTTTGTATATTGGTAGCGAGGCTAGTGAGGAAGCTATGGATTAATTTCAGCATGTTCAAGGAGCTAATAATGGATCTTGGGTGAATCCGGCTTGGAAGAGTCACCCCAAATTTTCATATGCTAACAACAGTGGAGGCTTAACCCCTCCTCAACAACCACAACCACAATAACAACAAGCCCGGCTGCCACCTCAACAAAAACCATACCAACAAAGGCTGCCGCAACAACAACAATTCCAGTAGAGGCAACAGCATGGGCCTTATAGACCCCACGGATTCAATCAAGGATGGAGGACCCAAAATCCACCACCGGCACCACAGAGGTCAGAGCATGAGAATAGAGTTCAAGAAATTATGGCCGAGCAAAAGAAGATCAATGCCAAATTGACGGTGGGCCAAGATAGTCTCAACACAATCGTGGTGCAATTGGCGGAACAGACTACATTGCTTAATAAGGCTCAACATCAATTGCCGGTTCAACCGGAGCCAAATCGTAGGAGTAACACCGGCCACATCAATGCAGTGGTGGCGGTTACTACTAGGGGTAGGAAGGACACCACTTCCGTCATGGTCCAAACTAGAAACTCAAGGAATGAAGCCCCGGTTGAGAAAGAGGGAAGTAATGAAGGGAGGGAGCCCACGGCGACAACAAACAATGAAGAAAAATCCGAAATTGATGAGCATCAGAAGGAGCGAACATATGCACCACAGGTACCATTTCCTCAACGGTTGGCAAAGGCCAAATTGGAGAAGAAGTTCGCCAAATTTCTGGAGTACTTTAGAGGTATTAGCTTGAACATCCCGTTCCTTGATGAAATTATTGAAATCCCAACATATGCGATGTTTATCAAAGATCTGATCACGGGAAGAAAAAGAACGGAGAAGATCATGCTCGCTGAACTAAGTACTTGGTTCAGTAATGAAGAAAAGTTGCCAAAGAAGCTATAGGATCCCAGAAGTTTTAGGATTCCATGCACTCTTTGTGGAGTCCCCCTACAAAAAGCTTTGGTAGATTTGGGTGCGAGCGTGAGCCTCATGCCTCTTACCATGTTCAAGAAACTCAATACGGAGACCGACCTCAAGGCTATGGATATGAAGATTCAACTCGCCGATGGGTGGATTACTAGGCCAGTGGGGATCGCCGAGAGCATGCCATTGCAAATACCGGGAGGACTATGCATGCCATATGACTCTGTCATCATGGACATGAAATAAGAGGGTGATACATCTCTTATACTTGAACGCCCCTTCTTAGCTACAGCTGGAGTTATTGTTGACGTGAGGGAGGGAACGTTGTCACTCAACGTTGGTAATATTGAAGTCGAGTTCCACCTCCCACGAGCCATGAAGAATAGATCCTTGCTAGAGGAAGGCGACTATGTGGACCTCCTTGATGAGGTTATCGATGAAGCCATGCCACCTGCCATTGGAGCTTGGCATGGGGATAGTCTTGATGAAGTGCCAATTTCTAAAAATGGCGCTCCAATTAGAGATACACCGGATCCTCTCACCGAGGAAGAGGAGAACAACACTGATGTTGTAAGGATTAGAGAGCTCTGTAAGCTCTCTATGGTGAAGTAAAGAAAGAAAGCACCACAGACGAACATATCTTCATCGTCAGGAAAATCAAAGGAAGCCAAGAACAAAAGCTTGGGGGAGTCATCCCTCAATACCATTATAGAGGAAGCACACTCTAAGGAGTCCAAGCAAGACGAAGCACAACATCTCAACCCTCACAGCCTCCCCGAGAAGTTTGACACGCGCATCTCCTATGTACCGAACATCACGTGCTAAATGAAGAAATCTTAAGGGGTCGAGCTCAAGACCTTAAACGATCACTTATCAGGAGGCTAACTGATGTTCTATATTAGTTCTTTTAGTTGAATTTTAGTTTTCATTTTCGTTTTAAAATTTTAAAAGTTTAGAGAGTCAAGAGTCTCATAAAAATCTGACAATGGGTAACGTTTTTCATTGCAGGAAGAAGATATAAGGAAAATATTTAATGGAGAGTAGCCATGGCGATGGAGAGCAGCTCTAGGGACGCGCTTAAATGCCAAAGGAAGGAAGAAACTGATGGGAGAGGAAGAAATGGCAGATGAAAGAAAACAGAGTTTGGAGCTGAAAAGAGCAGCACACTCGGCCGAGTGATATTCTCACTCGGCCGAGTGAAGATCTCACTCGACCGAGTGGGATACTGTATAGGGAAGCATCAAAACCCTCTCTGAAAATTATATGCCACTCGACCGAGTGACTTTGTCACTTGACCGAGTGAATTCTAGGTCAAATAGCTCTAAAAACGCTCTGTGAGACCTGTTTACTTGACTGAGTAGATTAGTTCACTCGACCGAGTGACTATCTCTACTCGGCCGAGTAAGAGATTGTAGCAGAAACTCAAAAAATCCAATCTCTGTTTCTATTTGCCACTCGACCGAGTGGAACTTTGATCACTTCATATTTTACAATCTTTTTCTGCATGTTTGCATGCCACTTTGCTCGCTCAAATCGTGTTTTTCATGATTATTCAACAATATTGCGATGCTTTTCACGATTTCTTGTTTTTGTCGTATTTTAGGAGATATGGAGTGATTCGGAGTGATTTTGAGATCAAGGGGATTTGCACCCACTCCGGAGTGTCACCCGAGACTCTTTTGAGGGCTATTCGACGATGGAAGACAAGTGGAAGAAGAAGGAACGTTGTAGGAGCGACGAGGAGGCGAAAAGATGAAGATTGGGCATTTGCAGCATCTCACTAGGCCGAGTGAAGTACTCACTCGGCCGAGCCAGAAGACCACTCGGCCGACCAGAACGAACACACATCAACAGAAGGAAATCGGCGTGCACTCGGCCGAGTGACGATAGTCCACTCGGCCGAGCATGGAAATCCCCTCGCCTGAGTGGCATAGGAAAATCCACATCAAAAGAGGCCGACTTACTGGAAATGTACAGGCAATTCAGAGCTTCCACTCGGCCGAGCAAGAAAAGCCCCTCGGCCGAGTGAGTAAATCCACTCGGCCGAGTCACCTCCGAAGACAGACCCCCAAAATCCCGAACTTACTGTAATTGTACAGGGTTTGTCACTCGGCCGAGTGACATTTGTCACTCGGCCGAGTGGGCCGCCCCGCCTGCTGCGTAAACTGCGATTTTTGAGCTGCACAAGGGCATTTTTGTCACGGTTTTTGGGCGATTTTGAGGGGTATTTAAACCCAGTTTTTGCCCTAGTTTAGAAGAACTTTTTGATACTTTTGGCAGCCTTTTTAGAGAGCTTTTTAGATCAATAGATTTAGCTTTTCTCTTGGAGATTAAAAAGGTTATTTTTGTTGGATGCTATTGGGTTCTCATTGGTTTGTCTCTCTTCTTGTCAAAAACTCTATTTTTATTGATAATCTCTCTATTGCAATGATTTGTGCCGAATTTTTTATTGAATTTTTTATGAATTGCATGATGATTAGTGAGTAGTTTTATTGTCCTAGGGCATAGGGATGAACCCTATGAACCATATTTCTAAATTGTGATGAATTGGTGAAATTCTTGCAAGAATTGATTAGGGTTAGGTTGGGATTGATTAATTACGGATAGCTAGGGATTCATATTGATTGGGATTTGCAAGAGATTGGGTCCCAATTGATAGGAAACCCTAGAAATTTGATTTAGATTTACGATTGGACTTTTCTAGAATTGGTTTGCAAGAGATTGGACCAAGGCTAGGGTTTTCAATCGTAATTCTATACCAATACCAGTTTGCAAGAGATTGGACGGGTAGGAACTATCTCAACCTAGGTCGTAGCTCGAGTTTGCACGAGAGTGGGCTCGAGATACGGTTGAACGATGATGTCATTCTTCACGCTAGCGGCTTAGGTTAGGGTTTGCAAGAGATTGGGCCCTACCCTAGGTTCGCTATAGACCGGCAATAGCGCAAGAGCGTGAGCTTGGTTCTATATTTAGTTGCGACTAGTTCACCTAAAATTCAAGTCTAGCAATGATTTAACCTACGAATCACAATGATGAGATACGGTCCGTAGCGGGGATTCCCTACCCTAGGCGCTTTATTTCATTGATATTTCTATCGATCTTCGAACGATTGTGACAATTTTACCCCAGATTATTTTCCACCATTTTGATAGCTAGGTGATTAGAAAGAGACACTGTCATTGTTCCTCCCTGAGTTCGATACCCGCTCGCCACTACGCCGTGCGCTTGCGGTAAGACTACGAGTCGCTCATCCTGGTTGCGTGTGCATACCGGGGCGTCGGTAAAGTTTTTGGCGCCGTTGCCGGGGAGGCGACAGTGTTTTATTCTCTTTACTTAGTGTCTTCTTTTTCTTTTATTACTTTTATCTTTTTACTCCTTATTCGTGCTAACAATTCCTTTGAAACTCTGTTTTCCTTTGCATGTACACGAGATCTACGGCGAACCCCGAGGAAATACTATTTGATCCGGAGATCGAGCGTACCATGAGGAGGATCAGAGTCGAGAGAAGACACGCTACGGAGGCCAATTGTATGAACCGTGCGGAGACACCGGAGGAGCTTGCGGCACGAATGGCAAGGATCATATCCATTAGAGATAGGCTTCGGCCTAAGACTTCTTCCACCACATCATCCATCGCCATGCCGGAACTAGCGACGGACAAGATTTTGAGCTAAAAATGGGCTTGGTAGTATTGATGCAACAAGACTCGTTTCATGGGAACTCCCATGAGAATCCGCACTATCACATCCAGCTTTTCTTGTCCAAATGCGCCACCTTCCAAATGACGGGCATTTCCGTTGATGCAATCCGACTGTGACTCTTCCCCTTCACACTCAAAGATAAAGCTTTATATTGGTTGAGGACGCAAGCGGAAGGTACATTCACCACTTGGGACGAGTTGGCAAGCGCCTTCGTCGACAAATTCTACCCCCTTCCAAGACGGTGAAGATACGGAGTGCTCTCATGTCCTTCAAGCAAGAACCGCAGGAGACCCTATATGAAGCATGGGAGCGCTTCAAGGACTTACAACATCAATGCCCCCATCATAGTATAGAAGATTGAGAACTTGTTCACAGTTTCTACAATGGACTCCAACCGGGCACGAAGCAAATTATTGACGCAACCGCCAATGGAGCCATACTATCAAAGACCCCGGATGAAGCTACGGCCTTGTTGGAGGAGATGGCCTCTAATAACCAATAATGTGGGGACGAGCGAGGACATTCTTCGTCCTCTTTGAAGCCCACTAGCATTTATGAGGCCAAGGCTGTGGCGGAGCTTTCAAATAAATTTGACTCTCTCCACAAGGTAGTGGAGAGATTGGAGAAATATATCACCGAGCCTCATGGAGCACCCTCTACATCTACGCCGATAAGCAATATGAGTGATTGGCAAGACCAATCCCAAGCCATGTATGTAGGAGGGGACAATGGAGAGGGAGCCTTGGAGCAAGTACAATATGTCGCGGGGAATTCCGGATATTGGGCCAACCCGGCCGCTAGAAACCATCCGGGCTTTTCATGTGCAAAAAATGATGGTGCTTTGAACCCCCTACCACAACAACTTCCCCAAGCTCGACCTCCACTATCACAACCTCAATATCAACTGAGGGGGCCACCGCAACAAAATTACCTGCCGAGGCAACAAGTGGGACCATATAGACCTCCCGGGCACAACCAAGGTTGGAGAGCTCCCAACCCACCTCAAGCTCAACCACGATCGGACCACAAAGCTAGGATGGAGGAATTTATGGTGGTGCAGAGAAAGATAAATGCTAAATTGACGGCGGGACAGGAGTCACTAAATACCGTTGTCGCTCAACTTACGGAGCAACTCGCGTTGCTCACCAAGAACGCCCAACAATTGCCGGCTCAACCCGAGCCCAATCCATGGAGCAACACCGGACACATCAATGCGGTGGTTGTGGTTACAACAAGGGGCGGGAAGGATACCACTCCCGCTATGACCCAAAGCAAGCAACCCGTGGAGGAAATTTTGGAAGAAAAAGAACCGGCAATTGAGGAAGAGAGCCAAAAGGAGCCGATTGGAGAAGGAAATTCAAAGGTGGTGGAGCCACTTGATGAGCGTCGCTACATGCCACCGGTGCAGTTTCCACAACGGCTAGCTAGAGCCAAGATGGAGAAAAGGCTCGCCAAGTTCCTAGAATACTTGAGGGGAGTAAGCCTCAATATTCCTTTCTTAGACGCAATTGTTGAGATCCCATCTTACGCAAAGTTCTTGAAGGACTTGATTTCGGGAAAGAAAAGGAAGGAAAAAATCATGCTTGCGGAGCAAGGAACTTGGTTTACCTGGAAGGAGAAGGAACCGGTGAAATTGAAGGATCCCGAGAGTTTCCGCATCCCTTGCACACTAGGAGGCGTCCCTTTGCAAAAAGCTCTAGTTGACTTGGGCGCGAGTGTGAGCCTTATGCCCCTTAGTATGTTCCGGAGATTGAACACGGGCACCGACTTGAAGCCGACCGACACGAGGATTCAACTTGCGGACGGTCGGATTACTAGGCCAGTAGGGATCACAGAGAATATTCCACTCCAAGTACCGGGAGGTATATGCTTGCCTTGTGATTTTGTCATAATGGACATCAAGGAGGAGGGAGACACTTCGCTCATACTTGGACGCCCGTTCCTCACAACCGCCGGCGTTATCGTCGATGTGCGTGAAGGAACTCTATCCTTGAATGTCGGGAATATAGAAGTCGAGCTTCACATACCCAAGGCCATGAAACACATGCCTTATCACGAGGAGTTGGACTATGTGGATCTCCTCGATGAAGTGATTGAAGAAGCAATCCCCCACTCTATTGGTGCTCTCCATGACGATGGCTTCGAAGAAGGCCAAGCTTCAGGTGAAGAAGAGAAGTTGGAGGACACTCCAGATAGCTCCATGGATGATGATGAAGGTGACGCTGATGTCACAAGAATACGAGAGCTTTGCAAGCTCTCAAAGGCCAAGAATCCGAAGAAAGCTCCACCGAATGAAGATCGGTGTCACCGGCCAAGAAGAAGATAGGAACAAGCTCTAGCTTGGAGGATTTATCCCCCAACATTACCCATGATGAGGGGGCGTCGAGGAAGACCGATGATAATCACGACCCAAATCCAAGCGGCCTTCCCGGCAAGTTTGACGGGTGCATCTCGTATGCGCCCAATATCGCGAGCTAAACGAATATCTTAAGGGGTCGAGCTCATGACCTTAAACGAGCACTTGTCGGGAGGCAACCCGACGGTTTTAGCATTATTTTTATTTGATTTTCATTTTTGGTTTAGCCTTTTATTAATTTTTAGATTTTTATGTCCATGAAAATCGTGACAACGGGTCTTAATTTTCATGACAGGAGAAGGAGAAAGGGAGACCAAACATTTTGAGGATGATCAAGGCAAGGAAGAGCGCTCCAGGAACGCGCTCAGGCCTTAGGAGGAGGAAGAAGTTGACTGGAGGAAGAAAAACAGAAACCAGAGCGAAAACAGAGAGCCGATGCAGAAAACAGCACGTCACTCGGCCGAGTAGCATATGCCACTCGGCCGAGCAAAGACTCCACTCGGCCGAGTGGAGCACAAAACAGGAAAGTTTCTGCAGACCAACTCTCTATTAATTTCTGTAAGTTTTAGTTTTAATTGCCACTCGGGCGAGTGACTTGTCACTCGGCCGAGTGGAACAGATACCCTCCTAGCTTAAAAATTGCTGAGTGGCAGAGCCACTCGGCCGAGTGGAGTTTCTCCCTTCGGCCGAGTGAACCAAAGCCACTCAGCCGAGTCGTAAATGGCGAGGAAAATTTTGAAATTTTTTTGCGTTTACGCACTCGGCCGAGTGACGTTGTCACTCGACCGAGTCGTAACAATTCTTATATATATGCGCTGCGGGCTGCGCAAAAATCGAAACAAAAAACCCCAAATTCTCAGCCCGAGCCGCTGTCGCTTGCTCTCCCTTGCCCGCTGCGATCGCTGTCACGCCTGAGCAGATCACCCCCCCTTCGCCGGCGATCGGTCTGCCCTCCCCTCACCGACGATCGGCCGTCACCCCCCCTCGCCGGCGTCCGCCGCCACCGTCTCCGATCACCCTATTTTCGCTCCAAAAACCCCGTTTCTCCCCGTTTTCTCTTGATTTGTACACCCGTGAACCCCGTTTTCAAATTAACTTTCATATCTATCTATTATCCCCTATCTCCCCCATACATATTGAATATTATCCGCTGATTTGATCGTTTGATTTGCAGGCTAGTTTGGGGGAGCTTTGGGGAGCTTTTGGATGCGCATTGAGCTTCGCGGCAGAGGTGTCTCTTCGCACGCACTACTTATTGCTCTCGCGGCGTGTTCAGGTACATTCGTTCCATCACTTAGCACGCCACATTATTTATTGAGTTGGGACACGTCTCGCGGCACACATGCCGCCACGCACTAGGCCGCGTACACGGGGAGCCTCTTCGAAGCGGAAGAGGACCGATGATCCCGGTCCCTCTCACGCTAGGGAGGACTCCCCTCCACCTAGCCTGCCACCGCCACCACCACCCACACAGCCTATCCCTGCTGATCCTGTCCCTCCACCCACTCCCGTCGTCGGGCCGATGGGGATTACGTTTCGAAATGACGCACACCGTGCCAGATTCGAGCGTATCTGCCATCGCTCGATAGTACCCTCTAGGTTTGCACACCTAGCTGACCTTGATCACCTAGGGGTACTCGAGGGGCTTCTCACATTGTACGACAACGTGGGATGGCGTGATTTTTTGTCGGTGTCGGCAGATACTTACATCCGTCCGACACTAGAGGTCCTGAGCTCTATTGACCGGACCCCTGGAGGATGCACATTCCGCTTGATGGATCGAGAGTGCGAGATCACTCTCGACATGCTTAGAGCATTCTTCTAGTGGCCCGCCGTCCCTGTCCCTGACTACGCCTACGCCCCCACGCACATCCCACCCCCGTCGTTCGACACACGCACATTCTGGACACGGATCACGGGATCCCCACTTGCCTTTGACCCTAGTAGGGCCAAGGCCTCAGCCATCCTGCACCCCTGCCTCCGCATTGCACAGCGCCTCATGGCGACTACTTTCCTAGCGAGGTACGAGCCCGGGACCTTGTCTACGCGAGAGCTCTACATGCTCTACGCGATGACTCGCTCTAAGGTTTCTCGATAGGGGTAGCGACGACCTGGTCCCCGCTGTCAAGATCTACATTGCTAGTTGGTTTTTGGACCGCATCATCATTTCGGTGAGTGCTCGCTCACCTATCTGTTGTGGCGGTCTGATCACTCTTTTGGCCCTTATGACCGGCGTGGACCTACCTGACGACTTGCGTCGAGCTCCGGGCCCCACCGCACTTTTGATAGATGTTATGGCCCGGATGAAGATGCTTCGTCTCAACGGTTGCCAGTACTGGGTTTGGTTGCACGGTCCCTTCAGCGCTGACTACATGGTTCTTCCGAGCCCCGCTCGGACACACATTGGACCGGCTCACGAGGACTGGATTCCAACGATGGATCTTCTTATCCCCGCCGCCTACGTGCTTGAGCCCGAGGGTGCTGAGCAGGCACCCCCTGCACCTCTGTCCACACGTCTGTTAGTGTCAGGAACACTTTAACTGAGTCCACCACCACCACCACCACCACCACCGCTGAGCCTATGTCCGTTGAGACTATCACCTCTCTGAGTCCTGAGCGTCCACCCACTATTCTTGAGAGCGGGGAGTCTTCCTTTTCTGCTGCTGTGGAGACCCTCTCCCGATTGTTGTCGACGGCTCCTGGGGAGTCCTCTTTTGTGCCCTACACTACCTCCCCAGTCGTCGACCTTACGGTCTCCACTGCCCCTGTCTATACCGAGAGCGTCATGACTTCTTTCCCCACTTCTGCGTCACTGACCTCTCCTGCTGCCTCGTCGCCCATTTTGCCTTCCACTTCTGCTGCTACTGCCTCCGCTTCGACACAGCCTGCGTCCCAGCCTCACACCGAGGCTGTGCATCACTTACCGAGCACGACACCCCTTCCACACTACCCTGCTGGCCCCATCCTATACACTGCCCGCCAGAGACAGACCCGCACCTCACCTGTTAGACCTGTGCGTCCCTCCGCTCCACCTCCCCCTGACTCTCTAGTTCAGAGCATTCGTGCTCTCGAGGGGGATGTTAGTGGACTTCGAGGAGACTTTAGGGCTCTCACAGCCACGGTCAGTTTCATGCAGTCCCGCGTCGCCATGCTTCTCGATATTCAGGCTTGCCTGAATCAGATTCTGGCGTGTCTACCTCCGCCACCCACACCCACCCAGCAGATTCCATGCCCACCACCTCCACCACCACCTCCGCCACAGGACGGTGCTGGTAGAACCCCACCACCAGCTTAGGCACACTCTTGATGCCTCTGATATTTTTTGTCGTTTTGCTGCCCGTTTATTCTTGGGCCTGGTGATTTTTTTTGCCCCCCTCCTCACGTACTATTTTGGTGCCTTCCTGATCATATCTTTTTATATTTTTTTGGGAGTGAGGGAGAGACTTTTTGGGGACACTTATATTTGCACCATCCTGATCTTCGCATGCATCCCATTCATTCACATCTTATTTTCTTTTTATTTTTCTTTCTTTTTTATTATGCATGCATCCTCACCCACCCCACCCACTTCACGTCTCTCGGTGTGCCACACTTCGCACATTGAGGACACTGTGCACTTCAGCTTGGGGGAGTGAGTTCTCACACTTTTTACCTTTTTTGCCACCCTTTATTTTTTATTTTTCACATTTTCTTTCCACTTTTGCACTTATTTTCACCACTTTTTCATTTTTTATCATGCATCACGTTTTCTTTTCCTTTTTTGAGTATGCTGCATTGTATATATAGTTCTATTTTCTTTTATCTTTGTTTCTTTCATCTTTTGCTAGAGATGATTTTTCTGTGATGATGATGACGTGGTGTTAGCTTATCTCTATGTGCATGCTATTTTGTCATGTCTTAGCTTTTGTTTTAGATATCATATGCTATGTTCTGCTTTGCATTTTGAAATAGTAACCCACTCATTTCCTGTATGAATATGGATGAAATTCTGTTATTAGCTGATGTCTGATGATTCATATGTATGCTTTTCATAGAAAACACACCAAGCTTCACGCATTGATTGCTTATATCTGGAGTACTGCTTTCCTTTCTCATATCACTTCTTATTGCATGAATTGTGCGCTTCACTTTCAGGTTGATTGAATGATTGCTAGGATGATATATCTGGACTAGTTTACTTTTTGAGATTAAACTGAGTAGATTATATTACTCTGCTGAAAGTTGTCGTGCATGTCTTATAGAGTGAACCGAGTGATACATTTATTTCTTTCTCCACATATCTTGAGCATTATTTCTCTACTTCAAATTCGTTGGTGAATCCTCCCCTTAGCAAGTCTATTATCGGCATTTCCCCCGCTATTAATTATCATGCTCCAATTCCCAAAAATCAAAAAGGAAAAAAATATATATACTTGTGTATCCTTCTCTCTTTTGATTTGGGATCGCCTATGTATATATGTATTGTAAAAAAAAGAAAAAAAAGAGAAAAAGAGAAAAAGAGAAAAAAAATTGAGAAAAAGAAAAGAAAAGAGAAAAGAAGTTCATAACGATCCCATCTCATACTATTTCTCTTTTTCTTCCATCTTTTTGTTTTTATTTTTTCTTTTTTTTGGAGCTTCAAAAGAAATGGGGAATGTACATATTGACTTGTTTATGCCACCACGTTTATGGATAAGCTTGGGGGAGAGGATCCGATGATGTGTGAGAGAGTGACTACTTGACGGTGCATGACAACCTAGGCTAAGTAATCTTCTATACTCGGTGAGATTGCTAAAGTTTCACGAAATCCAGAAATCGACACTTAGCATTCATTTCATGAAAACCATACTTTTCTATTCTTACTATTCCATACCATGTGATATCTCTTATACTCCTTATAGAAAGCATTTAATTGAAAAGTGTGTGATCTATGGTTATGCATACCGCTTTAGATGCTTCAGACGATGCTAATCCTAGAATGATTCCATATTTCATGCTATTCTGATATTTTCGGGGTTTTCTATTTCGAATGCATCATTATACTATGATATCGAAATAAAAGTCTGTGACATGTGTTTTATATTCGATGCATGCTATATGAGTAAGCAAAACCCACGTCCTGAGATAAATGATCTAGCGCCTCTCTTCTTCGCTTTCTATTCTGTTTTTTATTTTTATTTTCCTTCTTTTCCATTATTTTGCCCGTCGGGTTTACTTTTTACTCATCATCCTCGAGGACGAGTAAGAGGTAAGCTTGGGGGATTTTGATCACTCCATATTTTACACTCTTTTTCTGTATGTTTGCATGCCACTTTGGTCACTCATATCACGTTTTTCACGATTATTCGACAATATTGCGATGCTTTTCACGATTTCTTGCTTTTGTCGTATTTCAGAAGATATGGAGCGATTTGGAGTGATTTTGAGATCAAGAGGATTTGCACCCACTCCGGAGTGTCACCCGAGGCTCTTTTGAGGGCTATTCGGCGATGGAAGACAAGTGGAAGAAGAAGGATCGTCGTAGGAGCGACGAGGAGGCGAAAAGATGAAGATTGGGCATTTGCAGCATCTCACTCGGCCGAGTGAAGTACTTACTCGGCCGAACCAGAAGACCACTCGGCTGACCAGAACGGACACGCATCAACAGAAGGAAATCGGCGTGAACTCGGCCGAGTGACGATAGTCCACTCGACTGAGCATGGAAATCCCCTCGCCCGAGTGGCATGGGAAAATCCACATCAAAAGAGGCCGAGTTACTGGAAATGTACAGGCGATTCAGAGCTTCCACTCGGCCGAGCAAGAAAAGCCCCTCGGCCGAGTGAGTAAATCCACTCGGCTGAGTCACCTCCGAAGACAGACCCCCAAATTCCCGAACTTACTGTAATTGTATAGGGTTTGTCACTCGGCCGAGTGACATTTGTCACTCGGCCGAGTGGGCCGCCCCGTCTGCTGCGTAAACTGCGATTTTTGAGCTGCGCAGGGGAATTTTTGTCATGGTTTTTTGGGCGATTTTGAGGGGTATTTAAACCCAGTTTTTGCCCTAGTTTAGAAGAACTTTTTGATACTTTTGGCAGCCTTTTTAGAGAGCTTTTTAGATCAATAGATTTAGCTTTTCTCTTGGAGATTAAAAAGGTTATTTTTGTTGGATGCTATTGGGTTCTCATTGGTTTGTCTATCTTCTTGTCAAAAACTCTATTTTTATTGATAATCTCTCTATTGCAATGATTTGTGCTGAATTTGTTATTGAATTTCTTATGAATTTCATGATGATTAGTGAGTAGTTTTATTGTCCTAGGGCATAGGGATGAACCCTATGAACCATATTTCTAAATTATGATGAATTGGTGAAATTCTTGCTAGAATTGATTAGGGTTAGGTTGGGATTGATTAATTACGGATAGCTAGGGATTCATATTGATTGGGATTTGCAAGAGATTAGGTCCCAATTGATAGGAAACCCTAGAAATTCGATTTAAATTTACGATTGGACTTTTCTAGAATTGGTTTGCAAGAGATTGGACCAAGGCTAGGGTTTTCAATCGTAATTCTATACCAATACCCGTTTGCAAGAGATTGGAAGGGTAGGAACTATCTCCACCTAGGTCGTAGTTCGAGTTTGCATGAGAGTGGGCTCGAGATACGGTTGAACGATGATGTCATTCTTCACGCTAGTGACTTAGGTTAGGGTTTGCAAGAGATTGGGCCCTACCCTAGGTTCGCTATAGACCGGCAATAGCGAGAGAGCGTGAGCTTGGTTCTACATTTAGTTGTGACTAGTTCACCTAAAATTCAAGTCTAGCAATGATTTAACCTACGAATCACAATGATGAGATACGGTCCGTAGCGGGGATTCCCTATCCCTAGGCGCTTTATTTCATTGATATTTCTATCGATCTTCGAACGATTGTGACAATTTTACCCCAGATTATTTTCGACCATTTTGATAGCTAGGTGATTAGAAAGAGACACTATCATTGTTCCTCCCTGAGTTTGATACCCGTTCGCCACTACGCCGTGTGCTTGCGGTAAGACTATGAGTCGCTCGTCCCGGTTGCGTGTGCATACCGGGGCGTCGGTCAAACTTGTCACTCGCCCGAGTCACTCGAACCACTCGACCGAGTTACTCGAACCACTTGACACAGCCGAACCGCCATATTTCAGAAGTTTTGTTGATTGGGCTACTCGACCGAGTGACGATCGCCACCCAGTCGAGTGACTCGAGCAACCCAGCCCTATAAAAATCCCAAATTCAACAGCTCGGACCCAAAATCCCCAATTCGACCGAGCCCTTCCTCCTCCCCCCGACTCACTTGAGCCAAACCCTGACTCGCCCAAGGCCCTCTGCCCACTCGCCCGAGTTCATTGCCCCCTCTCATCGACGGTACCCACTCCGACGACTCCTGGCGGCCCATCTCCGACGATCGTCGCCCCCCTTGAGCCCTAATTTCAACCTATCTTCTCCTACCCTATTCGTAAGCCCAAATCCAACCCCATTCTCAAATCAACCCTATTTTTCACCCAATACTCTTGATTAACCCCAAATTTTTTTGAGATTCATTGCTAATTCATCTTTTTTATGCTTCAGGATAGCTTGGGGGAGATCATACACTAATTTGGAGTTTAGGGGAGGTGCCTATCGCTCATCTGCTCGCGTGGAGTCACATCGTGCTTGGTACACTCGTTCCTTATTTTATTTCGAGCACCTTGTGACTGCTGTACATCTCACGATATTTACACATGCCTGCTCACACCCCACGCCGCACTAGGTCTAGCGTGCGGGAGCCCGCTGCTAAGCGAAAAAATAACAATAACGCCAGCTCTTCTTCCTCTAGAGTAGAGTCCATGATGCATATCGATCCACCTCCCACACCCCCAGCTTCCACTGCACCTATTCCATCTCCCACACTCCCAGCTTCCACTGGACCTATTCCACCCCCACTAGCACAGCCTTTCCCTGTGATCGACACGCTTGGGATCACCTTCAGAGATGACACACACCATGTCAAATTTGAGGGGCTCTCCAAGCGACAGATCGTACCCATGAGGTTCACGCATATCAACACACTCGAGAGCCTAGGGGTACTGTAGGGCCTACTTAGTTGTATGACAACGTGGGGTGACACGACTTTTTGTCGGTGTCGACAGACACCTTTGTCTGACCGACCCCCGAGGTCTAGAGTTTTATTCATAGGACTCCCAAGCGACATTCTTTTAGGCTTATGGATCGTGAGTGCGAGATTTTGCACGACATGCTTCGAGCTTACTTTCACTGGCCCCCTGTCCCAGACCCCAACTGAGCTTACGGTCCCACCCACCACACCCAGTCTATCTTTGCTTCTGATGCTTTCTGGGACATGATCATTGGCACGCACCACTTTGACCCTAGCCGGGCCAAGGCCTCCTCCATATCCACCCTTGCATGTGGATTGCACATCGCCTTTTGGCAACCACCATTTTAGCCAGGCCAGAGGTTGGGATGGTGTCTATGTCAGAGCTCTTCATGCTCTATGCGATGACCAGGGAGATAGCCTTAGATGGCAACGGGGATGCCTTAGTCACTGCCATTTCCATAGATGTAGCTAGGTGGTATTTAAACCGCATATTTTCCACGGTCGCCTTTAGGAAGGAGATATGTTGTGGCGGTTTGATTACCCTCCTCACTCCCATTTTTGGGATTAAGCTTCCTGCCGGTTTGCATCGCCCTACGGGCCCTACTTCACTATCTCTCCATGTATTGGCCCGTATGAAGATGCTCCACCCCTATGGTCAGCGACATAGGGTCTGGCTACAGGGTCCATTTTCTGCAGACTATAAGGTGCTTTCGAGTTCCGCTCGGACCTACATTGGACCCGTAGGTGGGGAGTGGAGGCCCCCGATGGACCTTCTTATCCCAGCTGTCTACGTGCTAGAGCCCGATGGTGACTAGCAGGAGCCCCTTCTCGACCCTCTTGCCCCTCGGATTCAGTTTCCTCAGCCTGCCTCTGATCCGTTCCCCGAGCCCGGCACATCTGTCCACACTTCAGCTTGTACCGAGAGCTCTTTCGTTGATGTGTCTGTTCCCACTGCCTCTTCTGTGCTGCTGAGAGTAGATCCTATTTCGTATATGAGCTTTGAGAGCACTGACCACATCACTTTTGAGAGTGGCGAGCATTCTACCTCCACGACGGCCGAGACCCTATCCACCCCTGATTTTTCGACTCCTGGGGAGTCATTCTCTGCTGATTTCACGACCTCCCTAGCTGTCGATAGCTCTGTCTCTACCGCCGCCGTATATACCAAGAGCGTCGTGGTGTCTGTCACCACAGCTGTTGCCACGACCTCTCCGCTTGCCTCGTCCTCTGCCAAAGTCCCATCCTCCTCAGCCGCTG
This sequence comes from Scilla litardierei, assembly GCA_030789695.1. NCBI lineage: Eukaryota > Viridiplantae > Streptophyta > Magnoliopsida > Asparagales > Asparagaceae > Scilla > Scilla litardierei. Next base: position 439,485,577 of record CM061142.1, on the reverse strand, counting down.
CACACGCTTCTTAGAGCGTTCATGTGTCTTAGCATCCACTAGAGGCTGAGCGTCTTGTTGTGAGCACCACACTGCACACACACCCGATAGTGGCCCCACTTGTTTTTGGAGGCCGTGTGAGACACCCCTGCCCACCACCTGTTCGACCCTTTACCTCCGCTCCTGACGTCCTTGACTTGTGCCTCTGCATAGTCGAGACGGTAGTGAGCGGGCTTAGAGTGGATTTTAGGTCTCTCACAACTTCCGTTGATACCCAACAAGCCCTTGTCGACATGATTGCTGGTATTTAGCTCACACTGAACTGAATTCTTCAGCACTTGCAGTAGTAGCAGCAGACAGCACCCAGTCTGCCCCTCAACAGTCTGCACCACCGCCCCCAGTGCCCCCACCACATGGAGGTGATGATGCTGCTCCACTAGTTTAGGTATGTACTTTTGATGGGTGTCATAATTTTGCCTCACCTCCCCCCCATTATTTTGTTTGCCCATTTGTCTTCACCATTTTGCAGGGCACTATATATATATCAGTTTGGGGGAGAGTATGTATTTCTGGGCCACCATATTGTATCCATCTTGCATATATCATCTACCTTGTTACATCCATTCATCACTTTGCATGCCTATTTTGCATATACCACTTGCATACATCATCATCTTTTATTTTCTTTATTTTCTTTTATTTTGCATCATACATGCATCCTCACCCTACCCACCCCTACCTTATATGTCCTTGTGCCACACTTTACACATTGAGGACAAAGTGATGTTTAGCTTGGGGGAGTAAGTCTACACACACACTTTTTATTATTTTCATTTTATCTTTATTTTTCACTTTTCTTTATTTTTCGCTTATTTTCATGCCCATTTTCATTTTTATTGCCATGCATCATGTTTTATTTATTTTTGGAGTGTTTTGCATGTGTATAATTAGTTTTTATTTTAGCTTTATTTCTTTTACTTTCTTTGCTAGATATGAATTCCCTATGATGATTATAGCTTGGAGTCGCTTTACACTTATGCACGTATCTCTTGCCATGCTATTGCATTTTATTTCTGATAACTTATGCGATATATTGTCATGCATTTGATAAAAAGAACTTCCATAGTGTTTTATTTGTTTATGAATGAATTTTAGCGTTGGCTAAGTCTGGGAATTACATTATTGTATACTCCTTATAGAAAACACGCCAAGCTTCATGCATTGACTGCCTATTACTGGGAGTACTGCTTTGCATCTTATTATCACTTCTTATTTGCATGAAATGTGTATTGAACATGCAGGTTGAATGATTTGATTGTCGTTTGATATGATTAGATTAGTTTACTTTTGATATCAAACTGAGTAGATTACATTACCATACTGAAGTTGTAGAGCACATGCAAAAGAGTGAACCAAGCGTTATATTATATTCTTTCCCTATATATCTTGAAAATCATTTCTATACGTATAGTCATTGGCGAATCTCCCATTTAGTAAGTCTTACATTTGCATCTTTCCCATGCTAAAAAGAATAAGCTACACGAATCCCAAAATCTCAAACGAAAAGAAAATTTTCTATCTTTGTATATTTATCTGGGATTGTTCAAGTGTATAAAAAAGAGAGAAAAAGAGAAAAGAAAAACAAAAAAAATAAAGTTCTATTGTATATACACGATCCCTTCTTATTTCATTCTTATTTTCCATTTTATTCACATGGAACTACAAAAATATATGGGAAAAATTTGCATTTTCTATTTGATGCCACCATGCTTATAGATAAGCTTGGGCGAGGGAATCCAATGACGTGTGAGAGAGTGACTACTTGTATGTGTATGACGACCTAAGCTAGGTAATTTCTGATACTTAGGGAGATGACTTAGTGTATAACGATGTCTATGAATTGAAAAATTGGCATGAAATTCATGAAAACCATCTCTTCCTATTCTTTTTGATTTGAAATGTGTGATATCTCTTATACTCCAATTAGAAGCAATCAATTGAAAAGTGTGATGTCTATAATCACATATATTGTTTTATATGCCTCAGACGAGGCTAATTCTAAAATAATTTCATATTTCAGGCGATTCACATTGTTCTTAGTTTTTTCTATCAAATGTACCGATATGATGTGATATCGAAATAAAAGCTTTAGCTATGTTTCTTATTCGTAGTTCATGCTATTTGAGTAAGCAAATATGAGTTCTGAGAGAATGATCTAGCACTTCCCCATCTTCAGCTTCTTTTTCTTCTTCTTTGATTTATCTTTATTTTTTTCATCCATCTTCCTCGAGGACGAGTAAGAGGTAAGCTTGGGAGATTGTGATAGGCTCATATTTTACACTTTATTTCTGCATTTTTACATGCCATTTCAATTGCTCATATCGCGATTTTCACGATTATACGACGATTTCGCGATGCTTTTTGCTATTTCTTGGTTTCGTCTGATTTCAGGCGATATGTAGCAATTGGGAGCGATTTGGAGCCATGAGCGCATACACACGTCCCAGAGCATCGTTGATGATGATATCGGAGAGATAACGACGTTGGAGGATGAGTAGAAGAGGAAGAGAGGCAAAGGATTCGACGAGGAAGCAAAAAGGAGTTTTGAGAAGATTTACAGGCTACTCGGCCGAGTGAAGCAGCTCACTCGACCGAGTGAAGCTGATACGACGAATCAAGTCTGATTGAGAACTGAAATGTACTCGGTCGAGTGGGAATTTCCACTCGACCGAGTGAGGATTCCACTCGACCGAGTGGAGCCAAACTTTGTAAAGAAATTCTTTGACACTTCTCTGTTTTTTTAGAGGATCTGCATAAGACTCCACTCGATCGAGTAGAAACTCCACTCGACCGAGTGAGAAGACTACTGGGCCGAGTGGTCTGAGGAGCCCAGAATGCTGATATTCATATTCCAAAGTGGATTCCTCACTCGACTGAGTGAGATGTTCACTCGGCCAAGTGGTGCCGTCTGCCCAGATTGCAAACTAAGGTTTGAGGCCGACCAAGGGCAAAATTGTCAGGATTTTTGCATCTTTTGGGCACATATAAATAGCCAGATCTGGAAGCAGCCCAAAGGGGAGACCCCATACTTTTATTTTTAGGGTTTTAATTTTAGTTTAGAGAATTCTTTTGACGAGAGTTTAAAAAATTGGATCTTGATTTTATTGTTAAAGCTTGTAATCGACATTGGTATCTCTAAAAACTCTTGGAAGTTTACATTTTTATGATATATCTCTTCTTATATCTGAGTTTTGCAATGAATTCTCTTGTCAATCTTATTTCTCTTGTGATTTTCAAGATGATTTGTGAGTAATTCCCTTGCTCTAGGGCAAAGGGATGAACCTTATGGATCTAAAGTAAGATTTGTGATATCTGTTGAATTACAATGTTGCTAGAATTTCTAAAGGTTAGATTATGATTGGATTACTACGGATAGCTAGGAATTTCCATTGGATCTTGAGAGCTTGAGAGAGGATCTTGATCTATGGGAAGTTCTAGTTATTCGATTTAGATCTATAATCGAGATTTACTAGATTTGGTGCACGAGTGCGACCAAAGCTAGCATCTTTATTATGTAAGGTCCCTGGCAATGAGGAAAACACTAGAAGGAGGTTGAATAGTGTTTATGTAATTTAAAAAGATAGTTACACCAAATTAAATTCTTAACCAACAAATAATGCGGAATAAGTGTAAACCCAAAATGAAACAAATGCAAACGTAAGGATGTTTCAAGGGTTCGGATTACCCAAGTCGCTTCCAGACTTGTTCCCGGTAATCCTATGTCCCTTCCACCCGGTAAACAACCGGATACTCAAGTTAGAACCCTAACTTGATGTTTCCTTAAAAACCCACTTGTAGCAACCTTACAAGTGAAATCGAAATACACTCGATTGACCTTGACTCCCACAACTTGGGAGCAAGCAAACCACTCTCACAACCCGAGAGTTAATCAAATAACGAAAGTTATGAAATATGAAATTAAGCAACACTTACAATCACATATGCCTTGAAGTAGAACTTGAAGGAGAAGTGTGTTGTGTGTTGAAAGACTCTCTTGGAAGAGAGGAAAGCCCTTTCTTTTGATTGCACCAAATACGTAGAAGATTTCTCTTTGGTTCTAGGTTGGAGAGCAAGAGATGAAAGATAGAGATTCTAGGGCTTTTGGATTTTGAGAGCTTTGATCTTTAACAAATGAAAGCTTGAATGTTTGAGCAACAGATGATCAAAGAGTCTAGCCTCTCAATGGAACAGTATAGGCTTCTTTTATAGGTTTATCAAACCCTTCAAACTGAATCACCAAAAACCCCATTAAAATCCGTGAGGAAAAACTCAACGGATAGAATCTGTGTGCACGATAGTCGACTGTTGAAGAACTCACAGTCGACTGCTGCACAGTGACAAAGGGTAGGTGAGAATTCATAACGGTAACTTACCACGTGGACAGTCGACTGAAGAGGCGTAGACAGTCGACTGTTAAACCAATAGGCAACTGTAAATCCTACTACATGCAACTGGCCGTAAGTTGGGTATGTAGAGGAAATCTGAAAAAAGTCTAGAAATACAGGACATGCGACTGATGAGGAGAGGACAGTCGACTGTAAAGCTAAACAGGCGACTGTAATTCCTTCTACAAACAACTATCAAAACCCTGACATTTTCCAGAGAGTTGAGTCATCAAAGAGGCTTAAAGACAGACGACTGTTGAAGCATTGACAGTCGACTGTGCGATTAAACAGGTGACTGTAAATCCAACAATAGTCGACTGGCCAAATCAAACAGAGAAATAGAATTTGGCTGATGATAGACATGCGACTGATTAACAAAACACAGTCGACTGTCACTTGGACAGGAGCCTGTGCAATGTACAACAGTCACCTGAAGGAGTTAAAGCTATAAAGCCCAAAACTAGACTGAAAAAGTTTGTGCATAACAGGCGACAGTAGAACAAAACAAAGTCAACTGTTTTGAGACAGGCGACTGTAAATCGTTTATGAGTCGACTATTAAAAACATGCATAATCTAGATAGAAATGAATTGGAGTCTAAGGAAGGTTGATCTAATGATATCCTAAGACTGAAAAGAAGATGTGTGTGTGCTCCAACAAAGTTCTACTTCTAAGCTACATACTAGAAGAGAAAAGAGAGAACTACATTTGAAGAACTCTATCTTCTATCCAACGCATGAGTTTGAAGTCTTCTAGGAGCTTCAATCACCATCTATGATCATCCATCCACTTCCTTTACTTTCAATGATCTTTGAGTGTCATCCATTACAAATTGATCTTCAGGATATGCTTAGGCAATGGATTAACTGCAAATAGAGGATTAGTCACAAGTATTTATGTTTGCTCATCATTAACACCAAGTAGGAAGAAGTCCAATACTCAACATTCTCCCCCTTTTTGATGATGACAAACAAACAATAACATAAAGATAAATAATTGTGCTTAAAAAAAACTTACTCCCCCTACATAGATGCCAATCAAGTTAGACAATAAAATTTAGGGCATCTATAGATCAAATGAAGCAAATGAGTAAGATATGCATGAAAGAAATGTATCCATGAAATCTAGGATTTATAATCCATATTCATTATATCTTACTCCCCTGGAATCTAAAGCAACTTCAATCTTAGATTCAAGTGTAATTAGAATTTACTTAGCACATTCATTATGAATCTGTTTATTTCTCTCCCCCTATGGCATTATCCAAAAGGTGGAATTAAAATAACAACAACAATCGTGCTAAATAAGAACTAACAACAATTACAAGAGTCTAAAGATATACATATCAAAAACTCATAAACCACATGATAAACTAAGCTGATAATAGGAATGCGAGTCCAATATCAACATTGAGGGACACAGGAAAAAAATCGTCTCATATCACATCACATAGAGAATATAGCATATATGGAGACAATATCACAAAATTCACACACATATGATAGACAATTATACAATGTATGAAACTGAACGAAGAGACTGCATGTTCATATATATATATATACATATATACACATATACATATATACATATACATATATATATATATACATATACATATATACATATACATATATACATATACATATACATATATATACATACACATATATACATATACATATATGAGGAGGGATCAAATGACCCCCAAAAATAACCCCCAAAAATGACCCCCTATCAAAAATCCTATGCCCCCCATTTTTTCGGAAGATCCGAACCGTTCATCTTGATCTCCACCCTCTAAATACCTGACCCACAAATTTTCAACCCGATCCCATGCGTTTTGCCCGTTCATCCATCCGACCCAAATTTAACGGTTTCGCATGAACAGAACTTTTGCGAGTGGTTGATGAACGGGCAAAACACATGGGATCGGGTTGAAAATTGGTGGGTCAGGTATTTAGAGGGTGGAGATCAAGATGAACGGTTCGGATCTTCTGAAAAAATAGGGGGCATAGGATTTTTGATAGAGGGTCATTTTTGGGGGTTATTTTTGGGGGTCATTTGATCCCACCTCTACATATATATATACATATACATATATATATATATATACATATATATATATATATATATATATATTTCAGATCAGGAATTTAGCCGGACAATCGACGTACAAAGGGGAGAATTCACGAAGGATCCAGCAGGCAAGGAGGGTAGGTAACCTTGATCATGTTAGAGCTAGGTCTCAATTTCGTAACAATGGAGTTGGGGTAGGCCAAGTGCTCGACAAAATTCCGACTAGAACGATTACCCCAATCGTTTTTAACCCGTCTGCTGCAAAGTTGACTTGGTCAGAGATTTGCTCAAATAGGCAATCCTACGGAGAATCCATTGGTATGACTTTGGTGCCTCCTAAAATTCGCGAAGATGGAACTTCTGTGGCTCGGGTTCCTAATTTACTATTGGAGAAGGGAGGAGAAAAGTGTCAATTTACCCTAGTGGGCTATGTGTTGGGGGAAGTTCCATTCTTTGGGCAGATTCAAGCTTGGGTGGATAGGCTATGGAAGCCGAGGAAGAGGATTCAAATTTATAGTAAAGAGAATGGATTTTTTTATTTTAGATTTGTAACGACCACTTTTCGTTGTACGTTGTTCGTGCACGTGCTTTTGACCGTGCACGTGTTTGTTTTAGACTTTGTTGTTCGTGAACACTTTCGCGTGATATGTCGTTGTGAACGTCTCTGAGAGTATTAAATAGTGGCACTATCTTGGAACGACACTTCTCGAGTCGTTTTTCCACAATTTAAACTTACTCGATGAGACGTGACGATTTTCACTTTTGACGGGAGACGTTTCTATTTTTAGTTTCGTCGTCCGACGTCGAATTTGAGATCCGTCTTCTTAGTTAGCTCACATTCGTCATCACGATCACCCCGATATTTATTTTATAAATTTTGGATTTTATTTGACCACTTTTATATTTTTAAAAAGCTTTAAAATATTTTTAATAATTAATTATAAATTATTTTCGGCCAAATAAAATTTATTTAAGTTTTAAACGTTTTAAAGAATTTTTGAGCCAATTTCCAGCTCATTTGGACCAAGTCAAATCCTTGGGTGAGTTGGAGTAGTTGGAATTCAAATTTTAAATTATTTTAATATTCTAATCCTATTAGATTTAGCCCTAGACCAAGTCAACACATCTATACTATATAAGCAACCCCTAGGAAGACCTATTTTCGCAAGAAATTATCCCTAGCCTCTTCCAAAACTCAGATTTGACGTTGCGACGATTCGTCGCAACGTTGCGACGTTCAGCCACCGCAGCGACCAAAGGAAACGGCCCCGTTCCCCCGCTCCGACCGAAGCCCCGCCCCGCATCCAAGCGCTTCGCATCGCTGCAGCAGCACCGCTCCGTTCCCTCGGTCTGACCGAGGGATTGGCCCGCACCAAGCAGCTCCGCATCGCAGCACAGCTTTCCGCACCGTCGCCCGCTTGTCGCTCCGCTCCGCAGCCCGCACGACCGACCCGCTGCTCCGCACCGACCGCTGTTGCGAGCGCTGCAACGTTGCAACGCTGCCCCGCCCCGCATCCAAGCGTCTGACCGAGGCGCCCGACCGGTCTGACCGATAGGAACCCTCGCACCAAGCCTCGCCCCGCAGCCGCTGCACACCAAATCGTCGCAGCCCCGCATTCTCAACGCACGACCGAGGGATTCTCCCGCATCGGAGGGGTACGACCGAGAGTCACTTGTCGCAACCCCGCACCCGTCGCACCGCTTGCCACCGTGGGCCCCCCAAGTTCTCCAGAGTTATTGTGGGTCCCCCAAAGGCCCCTAGGACTACTGTGGGCCCCACCTAGGTGCTTGCTCTTTGAGGATTCGTCGCGTACGACGTCGTCGCACGTCGTAGCCCGTCGTCGCACGTGCTAGCTTTGGAATCTGGAACCGTCGCCCCGGTTGAAGCTCTGAATTTTCCAGCGAGGAATATATATTGGAATCAGGACTTGGAGCGCGATCTATTATTCCAACCCCTGGTGTCGCTACCCGACGCCGGTGTAGCTTTCGCGTCGTGTTGAGGTAACGCTTTGCACCCCTAGGACCCCCAACCCAATTGCATGCTAATCAAGACTAAAATCAGTATTTTAAAGTATTTTAAATGTTTTAGAATTCACTAATCAAGATTAATAAAACGGATGTAGGCCGGTGGACTTGTGCACGTAGGATAATTGTGATTCTTGGACTCATTAGACGGTGTGCTCAGACGTTGTACTTGCAGGCAAGTGAAAATTGCCAACTCTTGTGTAGGGCCATGTTTTTAGGCCACTTCCTTGCTTTTAGCGTAAAAGAGACTAGTCAGTGAAATGATAGCTGGCTAGACGCCTACTTGATCTAGTTTGACAACGAAACTAGATCCGTCACCTAATTGATCTAGCTTGACAACGAAGCTAGATCCAACCCTTAAACTTGTTGTTCATGCATACTAAACTGTCACGTTTACTTTCCTTAACTGTACGTACTTTTAACTGCCATGCATTGCATCTTACATGTCATCCATGCATTGAATGTCGCATTCGTAGCACACGCTACAATACTTGTACTTGTACTCTCTTGACTGGCTAGGTGCACCCCTAGACCAGCAAGATAAAACACTTCCTGGCTCGTGTTCCAGAAGCGAGCATTCCCGTTCGGGGGTAAGGCCCTGGCTCGACACACGTGGAGGGGTAGGGATAAACGGTCAACTGAGCTTAGGAGAGGTCTGATCCGCCCTCTAGCCAGAAGACGGAATCTCTGTGCACGAGGTGCTTACTTTCCTTGTCTTGTACTTGTCTTGTGAATGATTCATGTAATACTTGTCATCCATGCCATGCCATGCTCGTACTTTACTTTACTTTAGTTTACCTGCTGCACTCATACTTTAACTGCCATGTCATTGCATCATGCTAGAACTGCTAGGTTGCTCTTACTTGTACTTTCAGTTTCACTTGCACAAGTCTTCCAGACTTGCTGACATGTGCCCCTTTCTCTTTGGGTGTCACATGTTAGACCCGGAGCCAGAGATAGTTGTAGCGGACGAGGTAGTTGCTGACACTGAGCCTACGTTCGTCGAGGAGTACGTGGACACCGGAGACCAGTTTTAGAGACTGTTGGCGTTGCTTTTGCTTTAGGTTGCTGTTAGATGTCGGTGCTTGCACCATTACTTTGTTGTTGTACTTTGTACTTTTGTTGGCCATGCTCGGCCTCTTTTAGACTCTTTTCTTTTAGCCTGGTGGCTTTTTTGTGATGTTGAGATTTATTGCTATGGATATTCTGAGATGTTTCTTTTGTCTCTTTCGTTATTATTATCTTTGTTTCGTTTCGCGTTGCAAGGACCTGCAGTTTTAATTTGATTGACGCTTATCGGACTTGCAGCTTTGTAGCTTCAAGTCTGAGCGGACCTTCTCACGCTTCGCCTCCACGTTTTTGGGAAGCGGGGCGTGACAGGTTTTGTTGGTGGCCCATGCAGGTTCAATCTTGCAATTGCGAATTAACGAAACAACGATAATAACGGAATGTCCATTAAATAAATTGCAACATCCGAGTCATAAGCCCTGAGTCTAGTCGTTTTCTTACGACACTAGGTGATATGAAGGCTTAGTTAGACGTCTGTGCTTGCTAGTTAGAGGCCCTGATTGTAGTTAGACTCCCTTTTAGCAATTGATTTAATCACCATAGGAGTTACCTTAGTGGTTCATGTCTACCCTTGACCATATTAGACTTCTAGAATTTCCTTTAGTCGTTCGCTTGGGTTCATCGATTTCGGACCAAGCTGAACGCATTTCTTTACCGTCTAACCTTTAGAAGTCTTAGCGCTTAGTTTTTAATCTTTAGTTGGTCGACCGTAGGAGTTTCCAGTAGACTCTCCTGATTCATACCCTAGGCGTATGCATGTTTTGATCATCCGACAAATTTCCTTGCCTCGATTCACGAGTCGCCTCATGAAGATCGTCGTCAATTTTCAAACACCTCCATTGCAAAACTTGAACCTTCTGAAAGAATTTTTCCAATCTTCTCTTCCACTAAGTTTAACTTTGTTAAAAATTTTAATATACTTATACTCCATCCTCCCTCATTGATTTAAATTTTTTAAAACGTTTGTCGGAATTTTTGAATACTAGCTTATAGTATTTTCCCAGCCTATGTTTTTCGTACTTATGCAAATGCGTCGTCCCTTCATATATTAATTTTATTCTGAATCGTACTTTGATTCAACTTGTAATTTTCCCTCCTGATTTATGCCATTCTTATACTTTTCAAGACACATGGAATTTCAGCTTTCAGCAAGTTGGACTTTGCTCGTCGTTTTCGCTACTTCAGATTTTTGCAAAATTACTATTTTCATAGCCTCTTCCTGCTTTAGACCCTCCCTGATTTGATTTTAAAGATTTGCTATTCGATCTTGATAATTCTTATGCTAAGTTACTATTATTTTCTTTCCGCTCACCATACACGCTTTTAGAAAAATTTCTAAACCAAATTGGATTTCAATTATTTTTATATCCGTACCAGACTTGTTGTGCTCGTATATTACGAACCTTGTGTAACTCTGTTTCTCATTTTTGGCAAACCTTGGTTCTCTAAAAGTAGTTTCAATGTTGGTTATTTTAAATTTCTCCATAGCCTAAAAGTTTTGAAAGCATTTAACATGGGTTTAAATTCTTCCGTTACTTGATTTCATTCTTTGACTTCCCAAAACTTTTTGACAAAATTATATTAAATTACTGACGTATAGAATTTTCTAAACCATGTCCTTAATATTCGTGTAAATGATTTTACTTCCTTTTACATTGATTTTATATAAACCAATAAAACGTTTTCTCTTATTACGAATATTCGACTCAAACTTATTTCAACTCGTTTTATCGATCTTCAAATATTTTATACAGATGAGGAATTCCAATTTTTTTTGAAGTACAACGGTTTTCAAAATCCACGTATTTTGGCTCATGCTATTTACCCTATTTTCTTTTCCCCTCCTATATAAGCATCACTACATCTCCCTTTCCCACAACCTAAACATCACCATTGAGTCAATGTTTCGTCTAACCAAGCTATCTCCTTGTATTCGTCCTATCTGAACTTGTGCCTATCGATCCTTCCCTCGTCACGCCCTCGACCTCGACCTCCCTCTATTGCTTAGGCTTTAGTGTCCGTCAATGTCTGTGTCAACCCTTAATTGTTAGTAGGCCCTTGGACCTTGTGAGGTAGTCGTAGTGCACGTACCTAAGCTGTGTACGTGGGCTTGAATGAGTGTACCCCCATAGTATAACGATGTTGCCTATTGAGTGATATATATTTATACTCGGAGTTATTCGTGATGGTATGAAGTTGTTGTGTGTTAGTAGTTATAGATTTTTGCGAGGATATCTATACTATACTAGGGATGCCTGTGTATATAAGAGTTAGCGTTGAAATATCTAAGTTGTGTATGTAGTAAGAGATACTTATAATGGTTGAAATAAAATGATTGGTAAAGCTATGTGTATGATAGTAGTGATAATAATAAGAGTACGTATGGTTAAGAGGGTAGGCCTATTATGTGATCTATATGTTAGCACGTATGAGTGTGTGCTCGTATGTGGGTATGTATTGTGTTTAGACGTAAGTAGTTATGTTTTGGTTGCCTGAGTATATAGGTGATATACATATGATAGTAGGAGTATAATTTTGATTGGTATTGCTTGCTTTTCGGGATGTTGCATGCGTGCATACCGTGAGGTGTACACGACTATTGCACATCTTAATTACGTATGTGTGGATGTGTTAGTATACTAATTATAAGTAGTAGGCTATGGTGTGAATATATATATATATATAAGTTAAATGTGGGTGTGTCTATACGATGAATACGTATGCATGTATTAGGGAGTGTATTATAATTATACGTGTGCTGATGTCTGTATTATTATTATTATGGTATATAGAGTGATTGAACTATGTAAGTATTACCTGACTAAATATTAAGTGTGATTGATTTATGGAATGTATATGGTTGTATTGGTAGATGTATATATCTATATTATAAAACAGGGATGTTATCATGGGTTTTTGGATAAGAGATTTGGATAAGAGATATTGGTTATGTGTATTTTTGTTTGTGGATAGATGGATTATGTGTATAAGAGATAATGGATAAGAGATTTTGGTTAAGAGAAAATGGATAAGAGATAATGGATAAGAGAATTTGTTTTTGGTTATGTGTAATTTGGTGTGATGTTTATATAGATAGATTGTATATAGGGTATGATGAGAAATTGAGATATGAGATATTGAATTTTATATAGGGTATGATGATAGTTTGTATATAGGGTTATATGTGTAATTTTTTTGAATTCCCTCAAATCACCTCACCTCCTATCACAGCTCATTCATCTCATTTTTAAAAAAAAAATTGAATTCAAATTTATGTTTCCTTCTTCACATCAAATTTGTGAGGGAATTTAGGGCGGGAATTGATTTTTGATCAAATCACCCACGCCAATATCAGCTGTTTGGGATTTTTGATCAACATTTTGGGATTTTTCTTTTGTGTTTGAGATCGTAGCTACTCTCCTTTCACCCACTCCATCTTCTTCTACCTCCAGCTTCCTCTTCTTCTTCCTTCACAAACGCAGAGTCAGCACATCACGAAGAGCATCCTCTTCTTCTTCTAGCTCCATTATCACGAAGAGTAAGCACATCAAGCAGAGCCCCCATTGCTGAGTTTGAGTTAGAGAGCTTGAGAGCTTCATCACTTCCTCTCCACCTCAACGCTGGGTGAGTTTTGTTGGCAGTTGGTGTGTTTTGAGTTTGACCTTGCGAGCTTCCTCTCCACCAAAAAAATGCTTTTTTTCATATGCATAATTCTCTATGTTTGTTATTCTATTCTCTATGTTTAGCACTTCTCTATGTTTAGCACTTCTCTATTCTCTATGTTTCATATGCAAAAATTGTTTATCACTTCTCTATGCTTATATTGTTATAAACAAAATTTGAAGGATATCACTACCCTATGCAAAATTGGTGTGATGTTTATAACATTATCACTTCTGCTATAAATTGGTGTGATGTTTATAACATTATCACTTCTCTTTGTTTCCATGTTTATAATGCCATTGGCTATATCATTGGCATTCAAAAAAATTTGATTTTTGCCAATGGCTATATAATTTTTTTCATATGCAATATATTGTAATTTTTTTCCATAGCAATATACATGTATGGCAAAAATCAGACTCCCATTATATTCTCTTCATATGTATTGCAAACCAATGGCTAAAAACTGGTAAAAACTGAAAATACTAAACTAAATATAGTAGTTGAGTATGCTGTTTTTAGTAGTTTGAAAATAAATTCCAGTTTTTAGTAGTAATTGAGAGATGCTAAAATAAATTCCAGTTTGAAAATTGAGTAGTTGAGTATGCATATGAATAGTTCAGTATTTGTGCTTGAGTATGTTTAACATACTCAACTATTCAGCATTTGAGTAGTTGAGAATCCTGTTTTTAGTATACTCACATTGGTGCTTGAGTATGTTTAACAATATGAATAGTTGAGTATTAGTGTATGCTTGAGTAATCTTAAACATTCCAGGGTGTTTAACAATTTGATAATTTGATAATTTGAATGCCCATAAGTTCATTTGCATTTGAAATGATAATTTGATAATTTGATATTTTCAGATTTTTGCCAATGATTTGAATAATGAAGTCAGAAATTTCTCATGAGTTGATGTGATAATTTGAGAAATCAAGTAGGCATGATTATCAAAATTTGAGAAATCAACTTTGAGGGTTCAATTTGACTGCCAATGATTTTTGCCAAATTATCACAAGTTGAGGGTTCAACATTTGAATGCCAATGATTTTTGCCAATGGGAGTCTGATAATCATGAGAAATTTGATAATTTGAATACTCAAGTCTGAAAATGCCAATGATTGAGAAATTTAATTTGACTACCATTCTTGCCATTAGCCCAAATGTGATGTTTATATATTTGTCCAAATTAGTTCAAATTAGTCAGGGTTCAACTTAGTTCAATTTTTGTCCATGTGATGTTTATATTGCTGAGTCCATTCACAATGAATCATTTATATTGCTGACTCCATTCACAGGAGTGGATTGAGTTTTTACTTGAAATTGCATATGTAATTGACATGCTTCTAATATTTGCTTCACTCATTTTAGGGCTGAATTTATGTGTAATTACACATATAAATTAGGTGTTATGTTTATGTGTAATTGGGTGTTATGTGTAGTTGGATAATAGATCATTCTTACATAAATATAATGGATAACCTGAACTTGCTTATACATGATGAATTGCTTATATAATGGATAACCATAAAAGCAAGTTGCTTGGATAAGAGAATTGGTGGTTATGAATCATTTATATTACTTAAGAATGAGCTTGCTTTTATTGTTATGAATCATTTCTCTGTGTATAGCTTGACAGGATAGAGATGTTTGCAAAAAAAACAAGGACAAAAATTTTAGTCAATTTGAGAATTTGCAACTGTCAGTCCTGTAGTATTTGATGATATTGCAAGTTGAATACATGTTGCAATTTAAAATTTTTGTCAATCATTGTTGATGTTGTATTTGATGTTATGCTCAAGATAGGTGAGAATACAATATTTTTTTATATTGTCCCTGTTATTTGTTTTATTTGACCTGAAATTTCAGAGATTGGTATTTTTTTTGATTGGTTATCATTTTTGAGAATGATTTAATATTGCATTTCATTCTCAAAATTTTGAGAATGAAATTTTGAGAATGAAATTATTCAAATTTTTCAGTCCATTTTTCATTTATGCACTTCTGAATTGAATTTGAGAAGAAATTTTTATGGATCAGGTTATCAATTTGCACTATCAATATCAGGTTTTTGAATGTTAATCTTGAAATAATATGCATATCAGTTTTTTGAATGTTGGGTTTAGCAATTACACACACATTCAAGATAGCTTGCAAGTTTATATTTTTTTGTTGGTTTAAAAATTTCATTCAGGTTTCACTTTTGTTGCAACTGAATGTTGGGTTAAAAAGAATGGATTTTGTAAACTTGCAAGTTCAATTTAATGGGTTTGAATGTTGGGTTTAGCATATTATTTGAATTTTTTTCCTGAAGTTGATAACATTCAAGATAGGTGAGTATTTTGTCTATGAAGTTATAAAATTGTTTATGAGACTTTTGTATATGGTTATGAGATTTCATTTTATATATCTCTGAAATTTTTGTCTTTGAAGTTTATATATTTTGCATGAAAACCAACATTCAAGATAACTTGACATGAGTTTTATGAATTGGTGGTTATGAATCATTTATAATGCTTAAGAATGAGCTTGCTTTTATGGTTATTTAACTGTGTATGTATAGCTTGACAGGAGTTTTATGATATCTTGACATGAGCTTTTATGTTTAAATGGTTAAATGGTTAAATGGTTAACATGACCCAAAATAGTTGAATGGTTAACATGAGCTTGGATGGTTAAATGGTTAACATGACCCAAAATAGTTGAACATGTTTGGATGGTTCTCAATCTTGGATGGTTAAATGGTTAACAGGATTTGATCAATTTCTCAAGCTTGGTTAACAGGATTAAATGGTTCTCAATTTCTTAAGCTTGATTTCTAACATTTTGATCATGTTAACAGGATTAATCAAATTTCTCAAGCTTGATTTCGAACATTTTGAACATGTTAACAGGATTAATCAAATTTCTCAAGCTTGATTAACATGTTTGCTTAAATTTCTCAAGCTTGAGAACCATCTTGAGGATTTGATCAATTTTTTCATGTTTGACAAATTGATGGTTAACAGGATTAAATGGTTAAATTGTTGGTTTCTCAAAAATGATGGTTAAATGGTTAAATGGTTAACAGGTTAGAAATCAAAATGTTCTCAAGCTTGATCAATTTCTCAAGATTTGATTTCTAAAATTGTGAACATGTTTGCAAAATAAATCATGAATTCAAAATAGTTGACAGGACCCAATTCATGTATTCAAAATAAATCCAATGCATCAATTTCTCTGCTTTCAGTGTCCTGTTGAATGTTGAGAGAATTGAGTTTCAAAATGTGGTTTTTTTGTTACTTTGATGTTATGAATAAGCTCTTCATTTTCATGTTGAGAGAATTGAGTTTCAAAGTGTCCTGTTGACTCATGTTAACAGGAAAGTGTCCTCATGAAATTCTGTTGATTATTTTCATTTTCATGTTAAATTCTGTTGATTATTTTACTTTGATGTCATGTTACTTTGATGTCATAACAGGACATTTTGTTAAATTTTGTTACTTTGAAAATTTAATAATGAAGTTAACAAGATTATACCTGCATAAAAGAGAGCTTGAAATGTTGATGATATAAGAAAAATGTTGACCTTGAAATTATCAAATGTTGGTGTTGAAATTGAGATTTCATTTTATATATCTCTGAAATTATCAAATTTCCTGTTTGCTATTGGAAACATTTCAAATTTGCCATTTCAAATGTCCTGGTTGATCATGTTTGCTATTTCAAATTTCCTGTTTGCTATCCATATATGGATGTCCTGTTGATCATGTAAATTTATATAAAACTTTTATATGGCACTCACAATTTTTTCTTTTAATTTACCCTCACATTGCAGCTTTTTCAGCTTCATCATGGCCTCAGCAACTCAACTCTTGGTGTGGGTTTGAGGGCTTCATCCACCTCCTCTTCGCCTCAACCGTTGGTGAGTTTGAGAGAATTGTATTGCAAGCTTATATTGCAAGCTTGAGCTTGAAATCAAAGAGGCATTCAAAAATTTTGGTTTAAATATTTGTCCTGCAATGTTAATTTGTCCTGCAAATATTTAAACCAAAACCAAAGTGTTGAGTTCTTCACATCAAGTTTATATTGCAAGCTTGAGCTTGAATGTTTCAGCTTCATCATGGATTTGAGTTTTTGTTATGGAAAACAGTGATCATTTGAAATTTGAAATTTGAGAATTTGAGAATTTGAAATGGTTCTGTGTATAAAATGATACTTTGAATGCCTATGAGTTCATTTGCATTTGAAATGATACTTTGATAATTTGAGTTCAATGTCAATTTGATTGGAATGCCAATGATTTGCATTATGTATTCAATTATTCTGTTGTTATAATTCTCATTGACAGGACCCAAAAAAATTGTTTTTTTCATATGCTAAATTCTCTACTTTCTCATATGTTTATCACTTCTATATGTTTATCAAAAATAGAGAATTTTGGGTTATCAAAAATGATATAAGGACTGTCAATATTCTATTTCATATGTATTGCAAACCAATGGATAAAAACTGGTAAAATCTGAAATTGCTAAAATAAATATAGGATAGATGCTAAACTAAATTGACTATCCTGAAATGATTTTCATTCAATAAAATGATTTGGTGCAATTGGTTCAATATGTGTAATTTGGTGCAATTGGTTTTGGGTAAGAGTTTGAAATTTAGTCTCACATTATCATTTGGGTAAGAGTTTGAATCCATTTAGATAAAAATGGCAACTGATTTTCATTTAGATAAAAATGCCAAATGTGAAATGCATTGCCATTGCCAAGATTTCAATCAAATCATTTCACAGGACAATGCATTGCCATTGCCAGGATTTCAAATTCATTTCAGAAATCCTGGCAATGACAATGCATTGGCAATGGCAATGCATTCCTGGCAATGCATTGTCATGATTTCAAACAATGAATTTGCCATTGCCAGGATTTCAAACATTGAGAAATGCATTGCCATTGCCAGGATTTCAAATAATGTGATAGTTTGGCAAATTCATTTCAGCAATGCATTGCCATTGCTAGGATTTCAAACAATGTGATAAAAACAAATCATTTCACTTGACAATGCATTGCCAGGATTTCAAACAAAACATTTCAGTCCATTTTTTTCTAAATGAATACACTTCACATTATCATTTGGCCAGGATTATCAATGGCATTGTCCTGCTATTCAAATCAATTTGCCAAGATTCAAACAAATCACATTACCATTAGATGGCAATGCATTTCAAAAAAAACATTTCAAATGATTATCAATGGACAAAAAAACTATGAGCATGTCTGAAATGTTTTTTTGGGTATGAATTTGATGATTTCCTCAATCAGGAAATTTTGTTGATCTGTTTACCTTTGGGTATGTATATGAGTTATTTTGTCTTCCCCAATTCCTCAAATTCATGGCAATGACAGGATTTTTATCAATGACAGGATTGATGATTTTTAGTCCAAAGCAAAAGAAACTAATTTTGGTTAGCAATGATAGGATTGAGGATGATTTTAGGCTTATACATTATCTTGGAAATTTCCTTGGATCACTTCTAATATTAATAATAATTTAGGGATGTTTTTGGATAATACTTGGGGATCCCCAAAAACATCCTCAAATAATAGTTGGAAATTTCCTTGGATCCAAAAACATCCTCAAATAATAATTTGGGGATCCCCAATTATGATTTTAGGCTTATATATTATATATTATCCAAAAACATCCTCAAATAATACACATAACCAAATTTCCTTGGAGAGGAGATACTGGACATGTTAGTTTGCATCAACTGGAAATTTCCAGGACATATGCAAACTGGAAATTTCCTCAATCACATGATATTGTTTGTTTTTGTGTGTTCTTATGTTGTAATTGTCAAAAGTTGATTATCCTGGACTCATACTTACTTAATTTTGGCCATTACTTCCAGAATAGCATGATACAATGAAATTTTTGGTGCTAAATAACATAAGTCCATGTATTTAATCATATAAGTAAATTTCCCTATCATTCCAGTACATATGAGTAAATTGGGTTAAAATGATGAGCTTATTTGGAATTTTTTTGATCAGAATACATTGAAGAGAAAATGATAAGAAAATTGTATTGCTAAGAATACTGCACTATTGAATATTAGTCAAGTTTAAGTTCAATATACTGCATACACTTCAAATTGAGTATTCCATGAAATATTTTTGAATCAATTTCATTTTTTATTACTGTAAAATATATGTGAATGAATTTGATATTCACATATTCATCATTCTCTTCATCATTTTTGAACTCAATTTTGAAGTGGGATGCTAAATTTCAAGTAACTGGATCCTAGCAATATCCTGGGATATGAACAATTGAGTTCAAGATTGGGATATGTGAATTGAATTGAATTGGGAGAGCAATATCCTGTCAAGTAACAATTTTGAATATGTGAATTGAATTGGGATTTTGTATATGAATTGGAATTTTGAATATCAATTTGAATTGTTATATGATATATTCTCAATTTGAATTTTGACTTTGAATTTTAGTTACTTGGACTGGGATATGCTAAAGTTCAAGTAAACTGGATAATACACATTGTAAGCATGTGTAGTATTCTCACCTATGTATAAAATTTCTAGATGTTTTTAAATAATACTTGAGAATATATAAATTTCTGTCCATGTGCTAATGAATTGAGATGTTTGCAAAAAAACACGGACAAAAATTTAGAGAATTGGTTATGAATTGGTTTGAGAGAATTGGTTATGACTTGGTTATGAATTTAGAGAATTGGTTATAAATTTCTTGAATTTTAGTTTGAATTTTAAGTTTGAAGTTTGAACATAAAATCTATATTTTAAGTTTGGACATATATTTTAAGTTTGAATATATGTGATTACAAAAATTTTTGATTTACACTTCAAATTGAGAACTGATAATTTTCATTCATTCCTGTCTTCATTCATCTTCATTCAAATTGAGAACTGATAGTTTGAACATAATCTTCATTCATTCATGTCTTAATTACTGTAACATATATGAGAACTGATATCCTGAATTATCACAGGAGTACTTAAATATAGCCATAACAATGATATCAGGATATTCATAACAGGAGTATACTTAAATATAACAGGAGTACTTAAAAATTCTTCAAATTTAAAACAATGATAGCCATAATAGGACTAATTAAAAAATCTTCAAAAAACAATGAATATCATTGTTATGGCTATCATTGTTATGAATATCCTGATAGCCATAACAATGATAGGCATAACATGAGTACTTAAAAAATCTTCAAATTCAAAAATTGATTGTTATCAGGATATTCTCAAGGATAACCCATTCATTGTCATGTAAATATTCAGGAGTACTTAAAAGTTGTACTGAATGTGAAATTTAGTACATTCAGGAGTACTCTTGAGAATTCCTCAGAAATATGTACTTAAAAATATGTACATTCAGTACATTCAAAAATTTTATGTACATTCAGTTCAAGAGAATATTTGTATTCCTATCTGAATATCTGAATTATGAATTTTTTGTTATGAATTTTTGTTATGAATTTTTGTTGTTGCTCATATGAATTTGGTTATAACCAACATTCATAACCAAAATTCTCTATGTCCTGTTGCATATAGCCAAAATTCTCTATGTTATAACCAAAATTATCTACGTGAATGAATGTCCTGTTGCTTATAAGCAAAATTCTCTATGTTATTACCAACAGGACCAAAATTTTTTTTATCAATTCTCTATGTTAATTGATTAGCATAACATAAGGAATGCCAAAATTGATTAGCATTCCTTATGCTAATCTATGTTATAACCAACAGGACCCAAAATTTTGGTTAAATGACAGGACCCAAAAATAAGGAATGCTAATCAATTTTTTTGTGTCATGTTGCTTAAAATTCTCTATGTTATAAGCAAAATTTTGGGTCCTGTTGGCCAAAATTCTCTATGTTATAACCAAAATTCTCTTTGTTATACCCAAATTCATATGAGCAAATGACTGTCCTGTTGGTTATAACCAAATGCTCATATGAATTTTGGTTAGGACATATGTCAATTCTCTAAGAATTGATTAGCATCTGAATATTAGCATTTGTTATAACCAAAATTCTCTATGTCCTAACCAAATATAACCAAATTCATAACCAAAATTCATAAACAAATATTCATAACCAACATTCATAACCAAATATTCAGATTAGCATTCCTATAACCAAATTCATATTCCTATAACCAAATTCAATTGGGTCCTGTCATATCTGAATACTGCATAATTGATTAGCATTCCTATAACCAAATATTCATAACTAAATATTCATAACCAGATATGCATATAGAGAATTCTGATATTTGAATATGAATATTTGCTATAGAGAATATTTGGTTATGAATATGAATAGCCAATTATTCAGATATTTTGCTCATAACATCTGAATTTTTTTGATCATAACCAACATAGCCAATTCTGACATATAGCCAATTTTTGCTCATAACATGTTGGTTATGAATATCTGATAACAAATATTTTGCTCATATTATCTATGTCCTGATAACATATAGAGAATGTCCTGATAACAAATATTAAATAGCCAATTCTCTCTGTCCTGTTGCTCATATTCAGAATGTTGGTTTGCAAAAAAAACATGGCCACCAATTTCATTTTATATAAACAGATATGCTCATTTCCAAAAAACTTGGCCAAAAAACTTGGCCAAAAAACTTGATATCATGTTAATTTTGTATTATCATGTACCCAATTGAATTTCAAAATGTTAATTTCAAAAATGAAGAGCTTGATTATGTAAATGGGAGTATTTTAATTGAACATATACCATATTCTCAAAATGAACATCTAATATACGCTAATAATGTATTTTAATTGTAATTAGTTTGGGCTTAATTTGGATAGGGCTTTAGCTCAACGCAGTAGGATAGAACGAGAACGTGAACAAGAACAACGTAATATATCTCACGCTCTGCCTTCTGACGGTGTACTTGATATACCTCACATAACACCAGCCATGACAACTTCTCCGGTTGAACAAGAAGATGATGTCTCGGCCTCACGTAACGATATGATTTCCGGACAAGTTCCTGGACCATCTGTCAGGTCATTATCAACCCGACTGTACATAAAACCTTTTCACCAAGCCATGTATTTTAGTAGTGTTTATTTTTGTGTTTAAATTTGGATAGGGCTTTAGCTCAACGCAAAAGGAGAGAACGAGAACATGAACAACGAAACATATCTCACGCTCTGCCTTCTGACGGTGTCCTTGATATACCTCACATAACACTAGCCGTGACAACTTCTCCAGTTGAACAAGAAGATGCTGTCTCGGCCTCGCGTAATGCTATGATTTCTGGGCAAGTTCCTGGACCATCTGTCAGGTAATTATCAACCTGACTGTACATAAAACCTTTTCACCAAGCCATGTATTTTAGTAGTGTTTATTTTTGTGTTTAAATTTGTATAGGGCTTTAGCTCAACGCAAAAGGAGAGAACGAGAACAGGAAGAACGAAACATATCTCACGCTCTGCCTTCTGACGGTGTCCTTGATATACCTCACATAACACCAGCCGTGACAACTTCTCCGGTTGAACAAGAACATGCTGTCTCGGTCTCGCGTAATGATATGATTTCTGGGGAAGTTCTTGGACCATCTGTCAGGTCATTATCAACCCGACTGTACATAAAACCTTTTCACCGAGCCATGTATTTTAGTTGTGTTTATTTTTCTGTTTAAATTTGTATAGGGCTTTAGCTCAACGCAAAAGGAGAGAACGAGAACAGGAACAACGAAACATATCTCATGCTCTGCCTTCTGACGGTGTCCTTGATATACCTCACATAACACCAGCCGTGACAACTTCTCCGGTTGAACAAGAAGATGCTGTCTCGGCCTCGCGTAACGATATGATTTCCGGGCAAGTTTCTGGACCATCTGTCAGGTCATTATCAACCCGACTGTACATAAAACCTTTTCACCAAGCCATTTATTTTAGTAGTGTTTATTTTTCTGTTTAAATTTGTATAGGGCTTTAGCTCAACGCAAAAGGAGAGAACGAGAACATGAACAACGAAATATATCTCATTCTCTGCCTTCTGACGGTGTCCTTGATATACCTCACATAACACCAGCCGTGACAACTTCTCCGGTTGAACAAGAAGATGCTGTCTCAGCCTCGCGTAACGCTATGATCTCCGGGCAAGTTCCTGGACCATCTATCAGGTCATTATCAACCCGACTGTACATAAAACCTTTTCACCATGCCATGTATTTTAGTTGTGTTTATTTTTCTATTTAAATTTGTATAGGGCTTTAGCTCAACGCAAAAGGAGAGAACGAGAACAAATACAAGCAAACACATCTCGATATATGACTCCTACCAGTGTACTCGACATGCCTCAAAGCACATATGCAGTACCAACTTCTCATGTTGAACATGTAGATGAGGTCTCAGCCTCGCACATCTCTACGATATGTGCTGAAGATGATGAACCATCTGCCAGGTTATTATTCATAAGAGCTCCTCTTCTTTAATGTAAATTAATTTTATTTAATTATTATGGTTTTATTTTGGCTAGGTGTTTAGCTCAATGTCACAGGAGAGAACGAGAAAAAGCTCAACGAAACATATCTCGATATATGACTCCTATGTGTATAACTCAAATAACACTTGGATTAACAACTTCTCCAGTTGAACAAGAAGACGCTGGCTCATCCTCGATCTTCCGATGTCGGTCAACTCAGCATGGCTCTGGTCCACCAACTCAGGTTGATTTTGGTCGGCACCATCTTGGATTAATGAACATTCCATGCCCTCATTGTTCAGCCTTACACTGGTTGGATGAACAGTTGTCGAAGTCAACTTTGAGAACACATCTTTTTGGAACATGTTGTTTGCAAGGAAAAGTAAAATTGCCGAAACTTAATGAACCCCCTCCAGCACTTAGAGAATTATATGATGGTGACAGTGAGGCATCAAAATCATTTCGAATGTATACTCGGGAGTATAATGCAGCTAATGCATTTACCAGCCTTGGTGTGACAATGGATCAAAGATTGATTGCTGGCAGAGGCCCGAACATATTTACTATTCATGGGGAATTACGCCATCGAACAGGATCACTTCTGCCCCAACCGGATCAAACAGCAAGTTATTGTCAACTTTACATATATGATCCGGATTCTGCTATGGAGTTTCGAAGTAATAGAAATCCAGATTTGAGCAAGGATGTCTTACAAATTATTCAAAATTGTTTATCGGGCATAAATCCATTCATCAAACTATATTGTCAGGCGTATTCTGTTTTATCTCAAGCAGATTCATGTGGTCATGATCTTCCTGTATATCTGCATTACAATTCAAACAAGGATCGTCGCCGTTATAACCTCCCAACCGTAGATGAGATTGCGGTTATTTTACCTGGCGATGGCTATCGACCTTCCGGGATGCGAGATATAGTTTTACATCTTCGAGGAAATCATCAATTAATGCAAATCAATGAGACTCATCCTGCATACTTACCATTACACTACGTCTTATTATTTCCTGATGGTCAGCTTGGATGGGAACCTGAGTTGAAGCAGTGGGATCCAGTTCAAAACATAGCATCAAGTAGACGCCTGACCATGTGTGAGTTTTATAGCTACCGTCTGTTTGAAAGACAGAACGAGTATTCTTCAATTTTGAGAGCGGGAAAGTTATTCCAGGAGTTCATAGTTGATGCTTGGGCAGCAATTGAGCAACATCGTTTGACATTCATCAAACTTAATCAACGAAAACTCCGCTCAGAGCTCTATCAGGGTCTTGCAGATATCGATGCATATGCCAGATGCGACCAAATTGGACAGCGCATGATACTTCCTTCATCTTTCACTGGCAGTGCACGTCACATGTTTGAAATATTTCAAGACTCGATGGCTATCACACGTTATAACCAGCACCCGGATATTTTTCTTACCATGACCGCAAATCCAAAGTGGCCAGAAATTACTTCAGCTCTACTGCCCAATCAAAAGGCTACCGACCGTCCAGATTTAGTCGCACGTGTATTTGAGTTAAAAAGAAAGGCTTTGATGAAGGAGATTGATGGCAATAATGTATTTGGAAAGAAAGTAGCACATGTATTTACAATTGAATTTCAGAAACGGGGTCTTCCACATATGCATGCTCTTTTCTTTCTTCGTGGACCCGATAAGATTCATACATGTGATCAAGTGGATAGAATTGTATGTGCTGAATTTCCTGATCCTGCTCAAGATCCTGCATTATTCGATACTGTGTCAAAATGTATGGTACATGGACCATGTGGTGCTCGGAATCCAAATGCTTCATGCATGGAAAATGGTAAGTGTACTAAGAAATACCCTCGAAATTATGCAGATGCAACAACCTTGGATCGTGATGGATATCCTATTTACCGTCGTCGTAGTAATGGGCATCTATATACTGTAAGGGGGCATCAGGTTGATAACCGCGATGTTGTGCCGCACAACAGGTATCTCTCAAGGCTCTTTAACTGCCACATTAATGTCGAAGTTTGTGCCGGGGTAAGATGTGTGAAGTACATTCATAAGTATATTTATAAAGGTCATGATCGGACCACAATGGTATTGGGCGCAGTAAATGAGATCCAACAATACCTTGATGCAAGATATATTGGACCACCTGAGGCTGCTTGGCGAATATTCGAGCATCCTTTGCATCAAGAGATTCCGTCAGTTCAAAGATTGATACTTCATTTACCAGGGCAACACCGTGTTATTTTTGATCCAGATGAAGATGTAGATGCAATAAGGTCTAGGGCTGAAAATGATAAGACAACTTTGACTGAATTTTTTACATGTTGCGCTTTACATGAGTCTGCACATGATCTCACATATCAAGAATTTCCTCAAAAGTTTGTGTGGCATTCGTCAACAAAGGTCTGGACTCCAAGACAATCTGGATATGCAATTGGCCGAATGTATTTTGCCTCCCCTAATTCTGGTGAGAGATTTTATCTACGGTTGCTACTAACAGTTGTTAAAGGGCCAACATCGTGGGAAAATTTACGCACATTCAATTCTATCGAGTACCCTACATTCAAAGCAACATGTATTGCAAGAGGTCTTCTTGAAGATGATTCCGAGTGGAGACAATGTCTTTCCGAGGCTTCAATTATGAAAACAGGATATCAATTACGAAGACTGTTTTGCATTATTCTTATCAAATGTTTGCCGATCGACCCACTTGCATTATGGAATGAATTTTCAGTGCACATTTGCGATGATCTTCCACATAAATTGCAAACTTTATTTGCAATTTCTTTCCCATCTCAATGCCAACTTGAAGATTATGGATTATTCCTTATCAATGAATTGCTTCAGGAGTACGGTAAGTGTCTATCTGACTTCCCACCAATGCCACTTCCTGCTGGAGATTGGAATGCAATTGTTGGCAATAGATTGTTGTATGAACATCAGGAACTTATAAATAAGGCTAAACAAATGGATGCTCAAAAAGACATTGATTGCCTCAATGATGCACAACGCCATGCTTACTCGGCAATTACTTCATCTGTATTTGAAAATAAAGGTACTACATTCTTCTTGAGCGGCGGTGCTGGAACTGGAAAGACTTTTTTGTACAATGCACTTGCAACAATGTTGCGGAGTCTTGGACATATAGTTATCACCGTCGCGTCATCCGGTATTGCATCATTGCTGCTTAGCGGAGGCCGGACTGCACATTCCACATTTCGTATCCCGTTAGATGTGCATGATACTTCAATTTGTAATTTTAGCAAGCAATCCATGCAAGCTCAATTATTCAGAAAAGCAAAACTTATAATATGGGATGAAGTACCTATGCAACATCGGCACTGTGTTGAGGCAGTGGATCGATCATTACAAGATATTTGTGATAACCCCAGAGCATTTGGTGGTATTACTGTTGTTCTTGGTGGGGATTTCCGATAAATCTTGCCCGTCATACCAAAGGGGGTTCGAGAAGAAATTGTTGGTGCCTCATTGAGACGATCTGTATTATGGTGCTCTGTACAAGTTTTGATCTTGGATCAAAATATGCGGTTAAATAACTCATCAGTTGAGAATGCAAATTTTGCAAAATTCATTTTGGAGGTATTTTATTTCATGCCTAATTTAATTTTACTTACTATTTTTATCTTAGCCATTCCTTAACTTAAATTTTATCTATATAATGTATTAGGTTGGCACAAATCCTACAGAGGTGGTAGAACTTCCTTCTCACATATTCAGGTGCAAGGATTTAAACGAGTTATTACTTCGAATTTATCCGCAGCTTGATATTGAGGGTGCAGTGACTCCGGCATACCTGACTGAACGAATAATTCTTTCTGCACGGAATGATGATGTTGCTTTTATAAATGCTGCTGCATTACACATTTTTCCGGGACAAAAGATTACATATCTAGCTGCAGACAGCCTGTCTGAAAATGATGAAACAGACCCAACCATTATAAATCGATTTCCAACTGAGTACATAAACTCTTTGGATCTTCCTGGGTTGCCACAATTTAAACTTGATCTTAAGGTGGGTTGTCCTATTATTTTATTACGAAATATTGCACCAAAAGATGGGCTCTGCAATGGCACTCGATTGATGGTTGTCAGATGTGCATCACGTGTCATTGAAGCTCAAATTTTAAATGGGGATAAAGCCGGTAGTTTTGTGTTTATTCCAAGAATATCTTTGTCACCTTCGGCTACAACATTACCATTTCATATGACAAGACGGCAGTTTCCTGTCCGTGTAACTTATGCCATGACAATTAATAAAGCTCAGGGACAATCTGTAAAGTTTGTTGGAGTGGATTTGCGGACCCCAGTTTTCAGTCATGGACATCTTTATGTGGCACTTTCACGGTGCACATCTTTTGATCGTGTATGTGTCCTTCTTCCGGCCGATTCAAATAAAACATTAAACATCGTTTATCCAGATGTTTTGCTATGAATTCCACTATATGATTAATATTGTAAGTTAGTAGTTTAATTTTTTTGTAAATATTTCTATTTATTTTATTCATTTAGTCATTCTTTAAAAAAATTATTTATCGACTGTTGTCTACCATACAGGTACACCATTATCATATAACCACTAGCTGCATAATGTGGATTGGCATCACTATATATGGCGATGTAAGAAATTTTTAACTTAAGTAAAAAATCATTTTTGCCTTATTATTTGTTTCAATTTGAATCTTTAAATATGAATGGTTAGCTAAAATATTTGTTTGTATTTTTATATACAGGTTGATGCAGATTTGTTTAAAACTGTAAGTCTTTAATCATAACTTTTTATTCTTTTATTTCATTTCATTTCATTTGATTTCTTAATATTTTTTGTTCTTATAGGTTGTGTTACTTGCTGCCAATAATATAGCTGTCAAGTTGCGTGATTATAAAAGAATTTGGTGGGACAAGGTATGCTGATCAATAAATAAGTTATCATTTTCATATTAAGACTTTTTAAGTTAGTAAATTATTATTATTATTATTATTAACAGCAAGAAGCAAAAAGAATTGTAGATGCACAGGTGACAGGGAATATTGATGCACCTGAAAAATGTGTTATGGAGGTAATGTAAAAAACTATTAGAATTTTATTCCCACACTATCATTTTCATTGAATATCAACATAATATCGTTTGTGTTATAGAATTGGAAGTTAGTTCTTAAGGAGCTTGATTGGGTCCGTAAAGCACGTCCACATATGCTCCCCCCGCATAAGGTAAAAGCCTTTTAAGTTTAAATATTAATGTTATCACATATTTCTTTATTTCTCTAACCAATTTACGTTTGTAATTACCTAGGTTATTGTGCATCCAGATGACACACGCTGTTGGATTGAGATTGACACGCATTCCTTTTATATTGTAATGCAGAGGAAGTTTCCTGTTGAACCATGATGGATTGCGTATTAACAGCGTTGATGTAACAGATGTATTTTTGATGTAACAAATGTAAATATTATTATGGTGTTACTTGGCTTAGACTAAGAGAACTGGATCTATATTACTTTTGTGTAACATTATTAAGGTGTTACTTTTTGATGTTAGAAATGTAAAGTTCAATAGTTGCTTGCATGGTTTTTTACTTCACCAATTTCAATTGTTTTCATGGTTGGATGTGATTGGGGGGAACGTGGTGACATGGCTAATACACATAATTTGATCAATGCTGCTAACTTTCGCACTCCTAGGTTTTGGTGACATGGCTAATTTTTACGTCCTTCTCTATTTTTATGTTTGTTCATGTATCTTAATATTGTAACATGTGTTTTAGCTCCCATCTTTATAGAATAGATGTCTAAAAAATGGGGGGAAATGCAACTAACTTTACAAAAAAATTTATAAACGAAATACATATTGGGGGACAAACATTTTTGCCAGTAATTAAAATTTTTTTGAGTAATTAAGCAATGTGAGAACTAAAATCTCTTGAGGTGACCTAAATTTTGGGGAACTAAGACTTTGATTGGGGAACTAAGATTTTGAGGGGGTATTTCTAAAACGAATCATATACACAATTTCAGGGGAACTAAGATTTTGAGAGGGGAATATCTACAATGAATCGTGCCCACATTTTCGGGGGAACTAAGATTTTGAGGGGGGGGAATATCTACAATGAATCGTGCCCACATTTTCGGGGGAACTATGATTTTTAGGGGGGAATATCTACAATGAATCGTGCCCACATTTTCGGGGGAACTAAGATTTTGAGTGGGAAATATCTAAATTGAACCGTGCCCTCGGGCACGGGTTATAGACTAGTATATATATATAATGGAGTGGTATTGGTATATGTATGAATGCCGTGTTACGCATATAGAATATTCTGATGTGTGTACTGAGTCTCACTCAAGCTTGAGTGGGTATACTCTAAGTACATTGAATGTATGTTTGTAGTTTGAATATAGCGATGTTTGATGCATGTATAGTGATAGGAGTGTTTGTGCCTGGTTGTGTTACGCACATGATTGTGGGTCGCTACACCAGTATATAGTTATAGGTGTTGGTCCTGTGGTATAGCTAATTACTAAGGACTTGCTCGTGTTAACGTATGTGTACTAGCTAAAACTAGGTGTGTATGTGTGCTAGTAATATAATGGTATGATTGGTATGCGTAAATGAAATGCTAGCGTGTATGGGTGTGCACCATGCACGGGTAAGTATGTGCTTAGTTATAGGAATTGATGACTACGATATATGTGGCGTGTCGTAAATACAGTTATAGGACCGTACGTAATGTGAATGTATGGTGAAATATTTGAATGCATTTGAATGACTATATATAATATGAAATTATAGAAGTGGTGAGTGTATATTATATATGGTGAATTTGATTTAATAGTGGTATGGTGTGACTATATGTGTTGAGATGTTTTGTATTGGATGAATATTAGAGGGTAGTATACCCTTGATGTTTGTTCATAGGTAGCTACATATATGTAGAGCAATGATTGTATTGGCTAAGTGTGAGACTATCCTTATATGAGTATCTGAAATATTGTTTTGTGATTAGGTAGGTAGTAGTTATATAAGGGATGCATGGTTATATATATGATTGAAATATGTGTATGAAATTGACTGACTATAATAGGTATAAGTGTATACGTACGTGAATGTATATACGTGTTGGTAGCATTAATGTTTGACGACTTAGTGCATATATAAGCACTTGTAATGACTATACCTGGTTGAATTATTATATGACTTGATTGGGGTAGTTACTAGAGTGACTAGCGATATTAGAAAGTCAGAGGACGGACTTTATTCTAAGGTGGGGAGGATGTAACGACCACTTTTCGTTGTACGTTGTTCGTGCACGTGCTTTTGACCGTGCACGTGTTTGTTTTAGACTTTGTTGTTCGTGAACACTTTCGCGTGATATGCCGTTGTGAACGTCTCTGAGAGTATTAAATAGTGGCACTATCTTGGAACGACACTTCTCGAGTCGTTTTTCCACAATTTAAACTTACTCGATGAGACGTGACGATTTTCACTTTTGACGGGAGACGTTTCTATTTTTAGTTTCGTCGTCCGACGTCGAATTTGAGATCCGTCTTCTTAGTTAGCTCACATTCTTCATCACGATCACCCCGATATTTATTTTATAATTTTTGGATTTTATTTGACCACTTTTATATTTTTAACAAGCTTTAAAATATTTTTAATAATTAATTTATAAATTATTTTCGGCCAAATAAAATTTATTTAAGTTTTAAACGTTTTAAAGAATTTTTGAGCCAATTTCCAGCTCATTTGGACCAAGTCAAATCCTTGGGTGAGTTGGAGTAGTTGGAATTCAAATTTTAAATTATTTTAATATTCTAATCCTATTAGATTTAGCCCTAGACCAAGTCAACCCATCTATACTATATAAGCAACCCCTAGGAAGACCTATTTTCGCAAGAAATTATCCCTAGCCTCTTCCAAAACTCAGATTTGACATTGCGACGATTCGTCGCAACGTTGCGACGTTCAGCCACCGCAGCGACCGAAGGAAACGGCCCCGTTCCCCCGCTCCGACCGAAGCCCCACCCCGCATCCAAGCGCTCCGCATCGCTGTAGCAGCACCGCTCCGTTCCCTCGGTCTGACCGAGGGATTGGCCCGCACCAAGCAGCTCCGCATCGCAGCACAGCTTTCCGCACCGTCGCCCGCTTGTCGCTCTGCTCCGCAGCCCGCACGACCGACCCGCTGCTCCGCACCGACCGCTGTTGCGAGCGCTGCAACGTTGCAACGCTGCCCCGCCCCGCATCCAAGCGTCTGACCGAGGCGCCCGACCGGTCTGACCGATAGGAACCCTCGCACCAAGCCTCGCCCCGCAGCCACTGCACACCAAATCGTCGCAGCCCCGCATTCTCAGCGCACGACCGAGGGATTCTCCCGCATCGGAGGGGTACGACCGAGAGTCACTTGTCGCAACCCCGCACCCGTCGCACTGCTTGCCACCGTGGGCCCCCCAAGTTCTCCAGAGTTATTGTGGGTCCCCCAAAGGCCCCTAGGACTACTGTGGGCCCCACCTAGGTGCTTGCTCTTTGAGGATTCGTCGCGTACGACGTCGTCGCACGTCGTAGCCCGTCGTCGCACGTGCTAGCTTTGGAATCTGGAACCGTCGCCCCGGTTGAAGCTCTGAATTTTCCAGCGAGGAATATATATTGGAATCAGGACTTGGAGCGCGATCTATTATTCCAACCCCCGGTGTCGCTACCCGACGCCGGTGTAGCTTTCGCGTCGTGTTGAGGTAACGCTTTGCACCCCTAGGACCCCCAACCCAATTGCATGCTAATCAAGACTAAAATCAGTATTTTAAAGTATTTTAAATGTTTTAGAATTCACTAATCAAGATTAATAAAACG
The DNA here is from genome assembly GCA_030789695.1 of Scilla litardierei. NCBI lineage: Eukaryota > Viridiplantae > Streptophyta > Magnoliopsida > Asparagales > Asparagaceae > Scilla > Scilla litardierei. The sequence continues at coordinate 439,452,964 of CM061142.1, read as the reverse complement.
GATGTAGGCCGGTGGACTTGTGCACGTAGGATAATTGTGATTCTTGGACTCATTGGACGGTGTGCTCAGACGTTGTACTTGCAGGCAAGTGAAAATTGCCAACTCTTGTGTAGGGCCATGTTTTTAGGCCACTTCCTTGCTTTTAGCGTAAAAGAGACTAGTCAGTGAAATGATAGCTGGCTAGACGCCTACTTGATCTAGTTTGACAACGAAACTAGATCCGTCACCTAATTGATCTAGCTTGACAACGAAGCTAGATCCAACCCTTAAACTTGTTGTTCATGCATACTAAACTGTCACGTTTACTTTCCTTAACTGTACGTACTTTTAACTGCCATGCATTGCATCTTACATGTCATCCATGCATTGAATGTCGCATTCGTAGCACACGCTACAATACTTGTACTTGTACTCCCTTGACTGGCTAGGTGCACCCCTAGACCAGCAAGATAAAACACTTCCTGGCTCGTGTTCCAGAAGCGAGCATTCCCGTTCGGGGGTAAGGCCCTGGCTCGACACACGTGGAGGGGTAGGGATAAACGGTCAACTGAGCTTAGGAGAGGTCTGATCCGCCCTCTAGCCTGAAGACGGAATCTCTGTGCACGAGGTGCTTACTTTCCTTGTCTTGTACTTGTCTTGTGAATGATTCATGTAATACTTGTCATCCATGCCATGCCATGCTCGTACTTTACTTTACTTTAGTTTACCTGCTGCACTCATACTTTAACTGCCATGTCATTGCATCATGCTAGAACTGCTAGGTTGCTCTTACTTGTACTTTCAGTTTCACTTGCACAAGTCTTCCAGACTTGCTGACATGTGCCCCTTTCTCTTTGGGTGTCACATGTTAGACCCGGAGCCAGAGATAGTTGTAGCGGACGAGGTAGTTGCTGACACTGAGCCTACGTTCGTCGAGGAGTACGTGGACACCGGAGACCAGTTTTAGAGACTGTTGGCGTTGCTTTTGCTTTAGGTTGCTGTTAGATGTCGGTGCTTGCACCATTACTTTGTTGTTGTACTTTGTACTTTTGTTGGCCATGCTCGGCCTCTTTTAGACTCTTTTCTTTTAGCCTGGTGGCTTTTCTGTGATGTTGAGATTTATTGCTATGGATATTCTGAGATGTTTCTTTTGTCTCTTTCGTTATTATTATCTTTGTTTCGTTTCGCGTTGCAAGGACCTGCAGTTTTAATTTGATTGACGCTTATCGGACTTGCAGCTTTGTAGCTTCAAGTCTGAGCGGACCTTCTCACGCTTCGCCTCCACGTTTTTGGGAAGCGGGGCGTGACAAGATTTGAAGCTAAAGAACATTGGAGAGAATCCTACACGGGGGGCCTTGGCTATTTGATGGACACTTGTGGTTCTAAAACAATGGAGCCCATTGATTCGACATGATCGAGACATTCTCACTTCTATCACAGTCTGGGTGCTGCTGCATGGGGTGCCATTGAATATGTGGAATATTCCAGTCCTCAACATTCTGGCTTCTGTCATTGGAACCCCATTGTGTTTGGATCGAGCTACTGCTAATCTGGAGAGAATTACATATGCTAGGTGCTTGGTCGAGGTGGATGCTAAGGCTCCTTTATCCAATTGTGTAGAGGTTGAACTTGATGATGGGTCATTACTGTCCATCGAGGCAAAATATGAAGGAGAACTCCCGCATTGTAAACGCTGCGTTTGCTTTGGCCACTTTGACGTTCAGTGTCCTATGCAAATTAAGCAATCCCAAGACCAACAAAAAGGTAAATCAGCTTTGCAAGAACCCACACAATTGGTTGGCTCATTTGATCCTGGGCAGTCCTCTAGTGTAGGCCAGTTCATGGAGAACACTGCTCCAGCTCAAGGCGAAGATAGCATTAGCCGTGAGAAAGATGGTCAGGCAAAAAATATTGGGCTAACAAGTATTACAAAATATCGAAAACTGGGGGTTTTCATGAGGGTGCTAAATAACCTGAAACACATTTCTGAGCGACAAGCTGCTCCAGAAAATGTGGATACTTCAAAGCGTGTTGCTGTAAGTGACACACTTGGCTTCCCAACTGTTGGGCGGACATCGCCTCAAGCACATCATCAAGATTCCTTGGGTGCCCTTTCAACGCATGAAGAAAGTGTTTTTATTAGCAATTCTGAGAACATCCTGCAACAAAACCCAGATCCGGAGGATGAGGTAGAGGAGTTGCCCCAAGACCCAACGTACGAGAACCCAGACTGGAATTCTGAGCGTATTACCCTTCTTCAAGAAGTGGTAGCTGCAAGGCCTAAGAAAGAGGGAGCTTCAGGCTCGATCACTAGCTTGACTACAAGGAATAGCAACCGGCTGAGGGAAGGGAGCCAGCTGCGAAACTCAACCATTAATAATCAATGACCATACTTATATGGAATGCAAGAGGGCTTAACAATTCTGTGCGGATGCGAGATCTTAGAGACAGAGTTAAACAGTTGAAACCATCGGCCATTATTCTCCTTGAAACTAAAATGAAACCTGAGATGATCAAAAGCAGGGCCTGTTTTCATAAGGGCTAGATTACCATTGACAATTTCACTTTGCATAAAGGAGGTCGTATCCTAATGGGTTTTGACCTGTTGGTATGGCATGTTGTTGTTCTGTAATCCTCTAGGCAGCACATAACAGTTCGTGGTTCCAATGTTGGGGGCTTTGATTTTGCTTTTACTGGAGTTTATGGGGGTAACACCATCTTGGAAAGGAAAGAGTTATGGGTTCGGCTAGAATATGATGCTGCTAAGCTAATTAATGAACCATGGTTGGTTGGAGGGGATTTTAATTGCGTATTGTACGCTAAAGACAAAATTGGCGGGCGAAGACTGGAAGAAAGCATGTTAACTGACTTTAACATGTGTATTTCTAATTGCCGTTTATAAGAGCTCAAGAGCGTTGGGAATCGGTTCAGCTGGAGTAATAACCGGGTGGGAAAGAATCGCATAGCAGCACAATTGGATAGGACACTCTGCAATGGAGCTTGGGCGGACAAGCTTCCGAAATCTTTTGTCACTTATCTTGATCATCATACTAGCGACCATTCCCCCATGATCGTGAATCTACACCCCTAGGTACAATCGGACCCTAAACCTTTTAATTTTTTCAATCATTGGGAACAGTTATCTGGGTACCAAGAACTTTTACAAAGCTCCTGGAACCTCTGGGTTAAAGGATCACAAATGTTTAGATTGGCCAATAAACTTCGCCATCTGAAAGATGAATTGCGTATATGGTCCCGCGCTCATCATGCTAATAATTCCATCTTAAAGTGTCGCACTCAACTGGAGGAAGTAAGGAAACATACAGGCATTCAGTATGACTATAACTTGCAAGCGAAGGAGAGCAAATTGTCTAAGGAACTTGCAGAGCTACTGGGGTTAGAAGAGGAGATGTACAGACAAAAAACATGCAAGACTGGTTAAATTTGGGAGACATGAATACAAAATTCTTTGACAACTCTATGCGGGCAAGGCAGTGTCACAATAATTTATTGCACCTGGTGGATGAAAATGGGATACAAAGCAAATCATATGGGGAACTCAAATCAGATGCCGTCAATTTCTATGAGGATCTCTACAACCAGACTGATTATTGGACAGTGTTTCCTAGACTAATCCCCAAAAGGAAAGTTAAATATGAGACTGCAAGGTGGCTGGAACGAAATGTTTCGGCGGAGGAGATCAAAGAGGCTGTTTTTCAGATCAATGCGTCCAAGGCGCCTGGCCCAGATGGATTTAATGGGTTCTTCTACCAGTACAACTGGTGTCTTATTGGGGCAGATGTGGTTGGTGCTGTACAATCTTTTTTCAGAACGGGTAGCCTTCTCCGTCAATTTAACCATACCTTCCTCACTTTGGTCCCTAAAGGTTCTAATGCTACAAATCTGGGTGACTACAGGCCGATAGCATGTTGCAATGTTATCTATAAAATTGTTAGCAAAATCATATGCAGCAGGCTTAAAAGGATTATTCATGATCTAGTATCTCCAAATCAAGTGGCTTTTTTAAAAGGTAGATTGCTATTCGATAGCACCCTGTTGGCCCATGAACAGATTAGAGGTTTCAGCAACCCAATGGGTTCCAGGGCAAGTTTAAAGCTGGATCGTAGAAAGGCATTTGACAGCGTAAATAGAGAATTTATCTATTATATTATGCATCAAATGGGGTTCGGGTACTCTTTCATTAGTTGGATCAAGGAGTGCATTTCAACAACATCTTACTCGGTGATGGTTAATGGCTCTCCGGTGGGCCATTTTGAAGGCAACAAAGGCCTCAGGTAGGGTGATCCTCTTTCACCCTATCTATTTGTCATGGTCATGGAAGCGTTCTCTCTTCTGCTGGAGAAGGACCTCACTAAAGGAGTCATACAACCTAAGCGGCGGACGGGATCCATTTCGCACCTTCTATTTACAGATGATTTGCTAGTATTTTACCGAGCTAATCACAAATCACTATATGGGCTCAAAAAGCTGCTTGAAGAATTTAAATGTTTTACTGGCCTTGAAATGAATTGGGACAAGAGCATAGCTATGTTCAGCAAAGGGACTAATAATCCTGGGGCGCTTGCGGAATATTTGGGGGCAAAGCACGCAAACACCATCACCACATATTTGGGCCTTCCATTGTCTTCTAAATACCCGAAAACTTGCATGTATAACCGGCTCATTGAGAAGTGCATGAAACAGAAGAGTGGGTGGACCTCAACAATGCTCTCCATCTCGGGCCGAATTGAGTTAGTAAGAACGGTAATCTATGGTATGATCTTCTTTTGGTCTCAAGTCTATAGAATACCGTCCACTGTGTTGCGTACCCTTACATCTATGTGTAGAAACTTCATTTGGAGGAATAGTAAAATCTGGGCTTGGCGTGATTCCTGCAAGCCCAAGTATGAAGGCGGCATTGGATTGAGGCTTCTCTCTGATCTGAACTTGGCAGCGGGAGTAAAGCTAACTTGGAGAATGCTGAAGGCCAGAAGCTTATGGTCTGATTACATGCGCATCAAGCACAAAGATATTAATGAATTCTACGATGCGAATGAATCGGCGATCCAATCGGGTACGTGGAAATTTCTTCTTAAATGCAGGAAGCTATCCCAGAAGCTAATTGTGAAGAAAGTGAGAGATGGCAGTGACACATTATTTTGGCACGACAATTGGCTGCCTTGTGGCCCTCTCAAAAATCTTTTTGACATACCGAATGGAGCTAGCAGACGGAGAGTGCGAGATTTCTGGGAGGATTTGGCATGGAGAGATGATGCGGAAATTCAAGATATCAAACCTATCCTCCAGCAAGTGAAACTGATCGAAGGAGCGGATTCCTGGGAATGGAAACTTGGGCCGGATGCTAAATTCAAGGATATCTGGGAAAACATACGCACCAAATCAGCGCCATTCGAGTTCTTCAGGTTAGTGTGGTATGGCGGTCATGTGCTGAAGCTATCGCTAACTCTGCTTCGTGCGTTAAAGGGAAAGCTGCTAACAAAGGATAGGCTGGAGAATTGGGGACTGCAAAGTTCGAGTGACTGTGTGCTATGCTTGGAGCGCTGCCCAGAAACAATTGACCATTTTTTTTCCACTGTTCATATGCAAAGTACATTCTTCAACGTGCGTCACTCAAGCTGGGGTGCGGAGTGCCTACAGGCCTCAAGTTACAGGAGGTATGTAGCTTGTTTTTGGCTAAGTTTGGAAAGAAAAGACCTTTGGATCGGCTCGGAAAAATAGTGATTGCAGCTTGTGTCTGGCATTTGTGGAGAGAGCACAACAAAAGAGTTTGAAAATTTGGCGAAGCCGAAGACAGTCCTATTTGAGGAAATTGCTGCTGATGTGAGAATTGCGCTATGTAATGAAGATGGGGCAGAGGTTGAATCATCAATTGCTTTTGAAAACTGGGAGATACTTGATAATGGTTGACATTGGTTGACCTTGCTTGTATTATTATTTTATGAGGCAGTTTAAGAATTGTATCGTTGTGTGGTTGGTACATAGAGGCTGAAATTGATAGTTGAGAGTGACGACGCATGTGTCCTACCCTCTCTCTATTAAGAACAGCACTTTATGAACCCCACTTTGTACCTTATGTACATTATTTAATAGAATATTTCACTTACCGTTCAATATATATATATATATATATATATATATATATATATATATATATATATATATATATATATATATATATATATATATAAGATCACATGGGTACAAAATACATGCACATCACCATGTGCATCAAAACGAACAAAAACATACACCACCACATACACCATCACTAGTCATAAATGACGACACTCAAACACTAAAACCAAAAAAAAAATTATGGGTGAGTGTCCCTTTGTGCAGTAGAGGAGGAAGGTAAATCTAACTCGAACCCCAGAGACTCTGGGTCAACGGGGGCATCCTCTATAGGAGGAGCAGCTGCAGCAGTAACACCCTGAGTAGCAGATACACCAAGATGCAAAATAACCTCAGTGATGATAGGTGGAGGAGGCTGACGAGGTTGAGGTGGTACAAAGTGTACGAGGTGCTCAGGAAAAGGAATTCCATGATGCTGGAACGACAATACTGCCAACTCATAAAGACCAGAAACCATCTCAAACAGAATGTCATGAGAGGGAGGAGCAGAGGTAGATGGCTGGTCAGCAGGAGGAACAGTGGAAGACGAGGAAGCAGATGTAGATTGCCTCTTCTTAGATGAAAACTGCAGAGCCGAAGAGGACTTCGACTTCGCAGAAGCATCGAGAAGAGGACCAAAAGGCAATTGCTCGAAAGGGGTCAAATCAATCCCAAAGTGACGAAAAACAAGCGTAAGGAGACCACCATAAGGAATGTGGGAAGAAGCAGTAGTAAACTCGACCTTGTCCATCCTATCAAGGAGGACGCTGGTACAGTTTACTGACATGCCAGAAAAGATCGCGTACATACACCTAAGGATCTCCTGGGAGGGCTGGTCTGAAGATCCATACTTCGGCAGGATGTTGCACTTCACCACAAGGTGAACAGCCCAACCCCTCGCCGAGAACATGAATGCCCTAACACCGGAAGAAAGAATAGAGGGGATCTCACGAAACATGTCCCGGAGGACAGTCTGATCAAGCTCACTAACATCTGAAATAGAAATGTCAGCAGGAAGGGACCCAGAGGAAGGATCCTAAGAATGGTCCCTAAAAGAGTAGGATCAAGGAGAATGTGGGTCCCCTGGACGACACTGTCAACAATACCAGTGTCCGCATACTCATCGCGAATACGGTTAGCATAGAAAAGCTTAACCAAAAATGGATAAGTACGAGGGGATTCGCTGTGGGAGAAGAGAAAGAGGTCAGCCAAGCAAGTAGCGGAGAGGATCTCTGATAGTCTCTCAGTGGTGAAATCGGGATAAACAATGAATCGCTCTCGAAGGAGCTTGATCCCGAGTAGCGAATGGAATTTAGCCAAGCACAGGTCGTCGCGGCAAATAGGAATGAGTGGATCAGAAGGAGGCATGGCAGGGCTTTGTTCATCAGAGCTCGACATAGAATGTGAAGGTGAAGCCTCAGCGCAAGGCTCATTGATGCGAACACCAACAGGGTTGTGCGGACTCTTTACGAGGGGCTCAGCTTCAGACGAGGAAGTGGCAGAAGAAGGAGAATAACCACGCGTAGAAGAACCAGAGGGAGGATCAGGTTTCTTGGTGCGGGCCTTGAAGGGTTGTTTGTGTTTGGCAATAGTAGGCTTGGAGACCCTAGTACGCTTAGGAGCAACAGCTTTCCCCTTGGTCTTGGGTGCCATTGAACAATCAATCGAAAGGAACGAAAGAAACACACGAAAGAAACAACGAGAGGAAACAAACCAAATCCGAGACGGAGGAGAGACAATCAACCAAGCAATCTAGAGACGCAATCGAAAGATCAACAAGTGGAAATCGACGGCGGAGTGATCGACTGTGAAGTTCGAAAGGGGAGAGGAGGGAGTTTTTCAATCGGATGAGAGAGAAAATGTTGTATCGAATCGAAGGATCTCGATGATATAACGAGGGGTCAAATGAATCTGGGCCGTTGGATCAAAGAAAACGACGGCTCAGATGAAATTAACGAACCGCCACAATAGGAGACAGTCGACTGATGAACAATAGTCAGTCGACTGGTTGAAATGATAAGAGATGAGCTTAGGTTGACAGACAGTCGACTGTTGGGTAACTTATAGTCGCCTGTCCGTGAGACAGTCGGATGTATTTTACTCATCAGTCGACTGACTGCGAATCAATAAAATCGATGATAGAAACAAAGACTACTGACAAAATGGACATGTGCCTGATGACCAAAATGCAGTCGCCTGTTGATCCAACAGTCGACTGTAAAGTCATCATCAGTCACCTGGGCAAAAGATACAGTCTACTGACAGAGAAGATATAGTAGGGCAGTCGACTGTCGAAGGAATGACAGTCGTCTGCCCTGGTCCAAAAATGCACAGTGATGTTAAAATCCATAGGATAGACACAACTCACCCTAGGACCTATACTCTAACACAAAACTCATCACGAAAACAATATCAAGAGATAAATCATTTATTAAACAAATCTCTTCAAACAATCCGAAGACGCATGAAAACAACGAAATCTCAATAGCCTTTCTTAAAACAAATATATGAGTAATATATAATTTATCAAATGGAAAGAGGCAACATGATGATATGAGTTCAAAAGATGATATAACAAGAAAGTTGAACTCCTAAATCTCAGATTCACACATAATCCCTAATTGTCAATGCAACCTCACAAATGAATCTTCTTTAAGATGTTCAGTGAAGATGTCGGCGATTTGTTTTTGGGTTTCAATGTACTCTAAGATGATGTCCTTCTTAGCTACATGATCATTGATAAAGTGGTATGTCACATCTATGTGTTTGGTACGGGAGTGATGTACCAGATTCTTGGAAAGACATATAGCACTTTGGTTATCAACCATGATAGGGCAAATATCACAATTGACACCATAGTCCTTAAGAGTGTGTCTCATCCAAAGAACTTGTGCACATGCAAGACCCGCGGTAATATATTCCGCTTCAGTCGTGGACAATGATACCGAGTTCTGTTTCTTGGAGAACCAAGAGACTAGGGAATTTCTTAGAAAATGGCAAGTGCCACTAGTACTCTTCCTATCGGATTTGCATCCGACAAAGTCGGCATCACTATATGAAATTAACTCATATGTGCTAGATTTAGGGTAAAGTAACCCATAATCTAGTGAATGATTGAGATAATGAAAAATTCGTTTAACTACAATCAAGTGTGACTCCTTAGGTCTAGCTTGATATCTAGCACACAAGCATACAGAAAACATGATATCGAGCCTACTAGTAGTTAAATAGAGTAAGCTACCAATCATACCTCGATACAGACGAATGTTTACATGTTTTCCGTTCTCATCCTTGTGTAGATGGGTTGTCATACTCATGGGAGTCCTTTTGTTTGAAGACGATTCCATCCCTAATCACTTAATAAGCTCCCCTGTGTACTTGGATTGATGTATGAAAGTCACATCCTTCGTTTGCCGAATTTGTAGTCCAAGAAAGTAGTTGAGCTCACCCATGTGGCTCATCTCGAATTCATCCTTCATAGACTTAGAAAATTCTTGGCAAAGATTAAAGTTAGTAGAACCAAATATAATATCGTCTACATAAACTTGAATCAATAGGATGTTATTTTCATAATCCTTAATAAAAAGTGGTTAATCAACTTCACCCATTTTAAAACCTAAATTCAAAAGAAAGGTTTTGAGTCGATCATACCAAGCTCTAGGAGCTTGTCTCAACCTATATATTGCTTTCTTAAGTTTGAAAACATGGTTTGGAAATTTTTCATGTATGAAACCGGGTGGTTGAGAAACATAAACTTCTTCATTAACAATACCATTTAAAAATGTACTTTTAACATCCATTTGAAACAATTTGAAATTCTTATGAGATGCAAAAGATAAAAGCAATCTAATATCTTCTAATCTAGCTACGTGGGCAAATGATTCTTCAAAATCGTTACCTTCTTCTTGCAGGTAGCCTTGAGATACTAACATTGCTTTGTTCCTTGTGATGATCTCGTTCTCATTGGTCTTTTTCTTGAATCTCCACTTGGTCCCAATAACTTGGTGACCACTTGAAAGAGGAACGAGCTCCCAAACTTCATTTCTCTCAAATTGCATGAGCTCTTCTTCCATTGCCATTATCCAAGAGCTATCCTCACATACTTCTTGGATGTTCTTTGGCTCAATGGTAGAGACAAATGTGCAATGAGAGATTCTTAAATTCTTGACCTCGTTCGAACACCCACACCAATATCTCCAATATTTGGTCATGAGGGTGGTTGCAAACGGTTGCGTAAGCTTTGGGAATTCCTGCATCACTTGGAACATCTTCAACAATCTCATTAGTAGTGTTAGTCTCAATAATTGAGTCATTAATCTTAAAATTACTAAGAGAATCACAAATAGCATCTACACTATCATCTATAACATGAGGAGAATCAAAATCTTCATAAAATGATATGTGTAGTGATTCCTCGATCGTTGAAAAGGTTTTGTTGTATATCCGGTAGGCTTTACTACGTGTGGAATATCAAACAAAAATCCCTTCATCGGATCTTGGCTCAAATTTATCTAAGTTACCAAAAGTGTTCTTGATAAAACATTTTGAACCAAAAACTCGAAAATATTTAACTTGAGGCTTTTTGTCATAAAATAACTCAAAACAAGTTTTGTTCATTCGGGGTCTCACTAGGATCCTATTAAGCACATAACATGCCATGTGCACCACTTCTGCCCAAAATCGTAGTCCAAGATGACTATCATGGAGCATGGTACGAGAACACTCAATAAGAGTCATATTCTTTCTCTCTACAACAGCATTTTGTGGTGGTGCACGAGGAAAAGAGAAATTGTGTGTTATCCCGGTGTCATCACAAAACTTTGTAAAAGACTCATTCTCAAATTCTCCTCCATGATCACTACGAATAGTGATAATGATGGATCCTAAGAGATTCTGAATCTTATTTGCAAATATGGTAAACTCTTCAAAGGCTTTATTCTTATTAGTTAAAAATGAAACCCAAGTAAATCTAGAGAAGTCGTCAATGACAACTAATCCATAATGAGCATTGCCTAAAGAGGCGGTTCTAGTTGGCCCAAACAAATCTAGATGAAGTAATTCTAGGGGCCTCTTAGAAGTTATGTCTTCTTTAAGTTTGAAAGATGATTTACTAAGTTTACCTCTTTGACATGAATCACAAAAGTTTTTCTTACTAAAAACAATTTTTGGAAAACCTTTGACAAGATCATGCTTAGCTAACTTATATAAGTGCTTGAAATGAGCATGACCAAAACGGTGATGCCATAATAGTCGTTCATTTGTATTAGCCACTAAGCAATGTTCTACGGCTTTAGGCAGGCTCAAATAATAAATATTTTTACCCCTAATACTGGTAAATAAAACAAGTGAATTAGAATCAAAAATTTTACACAAGCCTTCTCCAAAGTTAACCTTGTAACCTTTGTCACAAAGTTGACTAATGGAGATGAGGTTGTGACACAAACCACTAACTAAAAATACATTAGTAATTAGAGGTTTGGAAGAATTTTCGACTATATCTACTCCAATGATGGTTCCCTTTTGGTTACCTCCAAAAGTGACCGTTGCACCATCCTTGATGCTAATCACTTCGGATAGCAATGAGGGATCTCTTGTCATGTGTTTGGAGAAACCACTGTCGAGAATCTATCCTTTCCTTTTTGAGCTAATTTGACCTTTATTACTCTCTTTCTTTCTCTTGGGTACCTACATAGTATACCATAAGCTCATGGCACCCAATTTTTGTTGGGTCCAAGGGGATTAGCCCTTTGAAAGCCAAGTCCAAGCAGACTTCCGCTTTCCAACATAATTACCACTGTTAATAAAATTATGAAAATAGGAATCAGCATAGGCATTCCTATCATTTAGGCTAGTGTTCTTAGGACCCCAAATAGTGTATGTTTTGGGAGTCCTTTTTCTAGTTGCATGCATATTTGTTAGATTTCTATGTGGTGTATGCTTCTTAGGAACATGGGTTCTAGCATAAAAATGAGGAGGTGGATATTCATTAGACATATGAGGATTGTATGCATGCTTAGGAACATGTATGTTGTATGAAACATATGGGACATGCATGACATGTGGAAGGTGTGCATACATGTAAGAATGATGTGCATAAACATATGGGTGTATAGGAGCAGTACATGAGTATTTCTCATGTGGATTTGCACGTGTCCATGGGTGTGGTGCATAGAAGGTGTCATAAGTATCCACTTGTGAAGTGGGAGTTTTCCTACGTGGATGAAGGTTGGTGTACATGTAAGCATGGCTTCTCTTTTGGTTTTCACCCTTAGTTGGTTTCTTACCAAAAGGAAGAGATTGTGAAGTGGTGACTTTCTTGGTAGGTTTGCTACCTGTAGTGTCTTTGACACCACTTGTGGATGCACTGGAGGATGGCCTCATAAAGTCTATAGTGACACCACTATAAGAGGTGCGAGCATTGGAGGCATTTGCTTCCACAAAACCAAGTCCGACACGATGTGTGGCCAGAAATTGATTTGCGAGCAAATCATCCAATTGTCATTTCCCCTTATTAAATCTCACAATACGGGAGGACATGAGCTTATATTTCTCCTTAAGAGAAGAAATATTGGTATCCAAGGTGGACACCCGTGCTTTGAGCTCGTACACTTGGGTTTTAAGAGAATCATTCTCTAAGTCCAATTGTGTGTGCTGTGAAACTAGATCACTATTATCCTTAGGATGTGTTTGATCTAGTTGAGATTTAAGGGTATTCACCTCATTTCTCAAAGTGACAATTTGAGAAGATAAATTCGCTTCTCAAGGGTTAATGTATCAACAATGGTGTCATTTTTGATAATGCATGGAATGGATGAATTTCTAACATTCAATTTATTTAAACAAGTATATCTAAGCATTAAAGATTGATACTTAGCAAACAATTCTTCATTAGCAATACGCAATTCATCCATAGTTATCTCGTGTTCATCCATGTCGGAATCACTTTCATCAGAGAGTGAATCTTTCCGGGCCATGAAACACATGTGGGCACTTTGACCCTTCTCATCATCGGATTCGCTTGATGAGTCTCCACTTGAGTCATCGAATGTACCGACTAGTCCTTTCTTCTAATCTTTCTTATTCTTGTCAGACTTGTGGTACTTCGGTGCCTTCCACTTCTCTTTTTTTCGTAGCATTGGGCAATCCTTCTTGATGTGCCCTGGCTTATTACACTTAAAGCAAAGAGAGGAAGTGTTATTAGTAGAATCAAATCTATTCTTAGAGGGAAATTTACCTTTGCGAAAGAAGCGTTGAAACTTCTTCGCCATTTGAGCCATTTCCTCTAAGTCCATCTCATTTTCTGATTCTTCACTATCGGAGGATGAAGAATTGGCTTTGAATGTCAAAGCTTTCTTCTTGGCCTCCAAAGGGTTCATCATAGCTCGAATCTTCAATCGGTTCTCTCGTCTTACTTCGTAAGACATGAGAGTTCTGATAAGATTCACAACTGTGTAAGTCTTCAAGTCGTTGACCTCCTCGATGGCGATAGCTCTTCTTTTCCACTTGGAGGTCATTCCCATTATGATCTTCCTTACCTTATCTTGTTGGAAATAGACTTGTCCGAGAGCTTCCAGTTCATTAGTGATATTGGTAAAACGTCTGTACATCGATGCTATGCTTTCATTTTCCTGCATATGAAATATATCGAAATTTTGCACGGCAACATAGAGTTTAGAAAGTTTTACCTTGTTCGTTCCCTCATGGGTAACGACTAGATGATTCCAAATTTGATATTCACTCTTACATGTGCATACCTTATTGAACTCATCTGGGTCCAACGCACAATGAAGAGCGTTCATTGCCTTTGCGTTATTGACTTCGGCGGATTTCTCGGAAGCCGTCCATTTTTTGAAATCCTCTTGGTGGGCTCGACGTATTCCTTGTGGAGGATTCTCCAAAAGGAAGCACTCCTTAGGAACGTCTCCATCTGGCATTTCCAATAGCCGAAGTTTGTGCGATTGAAACACGGAGGATGCACCGTTGATTGTCCTTCGAATACTGTGGACGCTCCATCATGATCATGATTGTTGTACGAAGACGAGGAGGAACGTTGTTGTTGTTGGATGCCATAGCTATAAACCAGCACTCTGATACCAATTGTAAGGTCCCTGGCTATGAGGAAAACACTAGAAGGGGGTTGAATAGTGTTTATGTAATTTAAAAAGATAGTTACACCAAATTAAATTCCTAACCAACAAATAATGTGGAATAAGTGTAAACCCAAAATGAAACAAATGCAAACTCAAAGAATGTTTCAAGGGTTCGGATTACACAAGTCACTTCCCGACTAGTTCCCAGTAATCCTATGTCCCTTCCGCCCGGTAAACAACCGGATACTCAAGTTAGAACCCTAACTTGAGGTTTCCTTAAAACCCCACTTGTAGCAACCTTACAAGTGAAATCGAAATAAACTCGATTGACCTTGACTCCCAAAATTTGGGAGCAAGCAAACCACTCTCACAACCCGAGAGTAAATCAAATAACGAAAGTTATGAAATATGAAATTAAGCAACACTTACAATCACCTATGCCTTGAAGTAGAACTTGAAGGAGAAGTGTGTTGTGTGTTGAAAGACTCTCTTGGAAGAGAGAAAAGCTCTTTCTCTTGATTGCACCAAATGCCTAGAAGATTTCTCTTTGGTTCTAGGTTGGAGAGCAAGAGATGAAAGATAGAGATTCTAGGGCTTTTGGATTTTGAGAGCTTTGATCTTTAACAAATGAAAGCTTGAATGTTTGAGCAAGAGATGATCAAAGAGTCTAGCCTCTCAATGGAACAGTATAGGCTTCTTTTATAGGTTTCTCAAACCCTTCAAACTGAATCACCAAAACCCCTTTGAAATCCGTGAGGAAAAACTCAACGGATAGAATCTACGTCAGCAATAGTCGACTGTTGAAGAACTCACAGTAGACTGCTGCACAGTGACTGAGGGTAGGTGAGAATTCATAACGGTAACTTACCACGTGGACAGTCGACTGAAGAGGCGTAGACTGTCGACTGTTAAACCAACTGGCGACTGTAAATCCTACTACAGGAGACTGGCCGTAAGTTAGGTAAGTAGAGGAAATCTGAGAAAAGTCTGGAAATACAGGACATGCGACAGATGAGGAGAGGACAGTCGACTGTAAACCAAACAGGCGACTGTAATTCCTTCTACAGATGACTGTCAAAACCCTGACATTTTTCAGATAGTTGAGTCATCAAAGAGCTCAAAGACAGACGATTGTTTAAGCATTGACAGTCGACTGTGCCATTGGACAGTTGACTATAAATCCAACAATAGTCGACTGACCAGATCAAACAGAGAAATAGAATTTGGCTGAGGATAGACATGCGACTGATTAACAAAACACAGTCGACTGTCACTTGGACATGAGCATGTGCAATGTACAACAGTCACCTGAAGGAGTTAAAGCTACGAAGCCCAAAACTAGACTGAAAAAGTTTGTGCATAACAGGCGATAGTAGAACAAAACACAGTCGACGGTTTTGAGACATGCGACTATAAATCATTCAACAGTCGACTGTTAAAAACATGATATGCACAATCTAGATAGAAATTAATTGGAGTTTAAGGAAGGTTGATCTAATGATATCCTAAGACTGAAATGAAGATGTGTGTGTGCTCCAACAAAGTTCTACTTCTAAGCTACATACTAGAAGAGAAACAAGAGACTTACATTTGAAGAACACTCTCTTCTATCCAACGCATGAGCTTGAAGTCTTCTAGGAGCTTCAATTACCATCTATGATCATCCAATCCACTTCCTTTGCTTTCAATGATCTTTGAGTGTCATCTATTGCAAATTGATCTTCATGATATGCTTAGGCAATGAATTAACTGCAAATAGGAGACTAGACACAAGTATTTATGTTTGCTCATCATTAACACCAAGTAGAGAGAAGTCCAATACTCAACATATTATACTTCTATACTTATATTCGTTTGCACGATGGTGAAACGAGTACGAACTATCATGATCTAGATCCTAACTTAAGTTGCACAAGAGCGAGCTTGAGTTGGGATTGGATATAATTGTCGATCTTAATGCTAGTATTTTGAACTAGCTTGCACAAGAGTGAGGCTCAAGTTTAGATTGCAATAGACTTGCATAGCGAGAGAGCATGCGTTGATTCTCTATTTAGTTACGACAAGTTCACCTTAAACCCAAGTCTAGTAATATTAAGATTCATAATTTGCATTGATTACTTGAAATCTATAATGGAGATTTCCAAGCCCTAGACATCTTTATATACTGAATTTACATCGATACTTGAACGATTATGACATCAACTCTTTCAAAACTAATTTTCCACCAATATCTTAGTAAATCATATAGATTACCGTTATTAGTTCCTCCCTGTGATCGATACCCGCTTGCCACTAGGCCGTGCGCTTGTGGTCAAACTGCATTGTTTTCGGAGTTGTATTCCGGGACGACCAGGAGCATAGAGAGGAGTCGCCTAAGGACGATCATGAGAGTCTACCCAAGACGCTTAGTGATGATACCGCGGATAGAGCCATCTTAGTGCACGAGAGTAGAGATACAATCTCAAGGAAGTATCATCAATCAGATTTAATTTCCATTAATTATGTTGATGATTTTCTTTGGGATTCATATATCACGGGGGGAAATTTTCAGAGACGAACTGATGTAGCTCGTCTCCTATAGGGTACAATGGAATCCTTGGGGAGATGCTAGGAGATGCATTGATGGAGTTCGTTGGTATCTGTGGAGACACGCATCTGGCGGAGCCATGGAAGGTGCAGTTGGAGCAGCTGCCTATACCGGCAAAGATACTGGATCTGACTTTTGCTACAGCTGGTATCAATCCAGTAGTGTAGCTGTATGGTAAATTTTTATGCTTTGAATAATCACGAATCCTCTCGATAGCGAGAGGACCGTAAATGACTTTTATGCTGTTCTAGTTTAATAAATCCGCCCCATATGTTGGTTGCTCAATTATCTTTTGCACCCCACCCTATTCTATGATTTAATTTCCCACCCTAATTTTATGGTGCTTACTTTGCTTCTCTCCCCAATTTTAATGCCCATCTGTCCACACCGGACACCATATGAAATAGCATGGGGGAGAGTTATTACTTTGTCGTGTAACTCCCTATTTATCCGTTGTCCTCTATCCATGTCATACACACATTAAGGACAATGTGACGTTTAAGCTTGGGGGAGTGCACAGTGCACGTACTTTGCTTCGTCGTGAAACACACTTTGAAATTTTTAGTTGAACCATGTTCACCTCTCTATTTATGTCTCATATGCTTCATTTTCTTTGAAATACTATGAATTCATTTTTTATAAACTCTGATATCCATTAGATAGAGTTCAATTCCTTGATTAAAGTATCACTATTAATATACTTTTTCATAGTAGAATCCATAGTTTCACAACCATATTCTCGAAACAGTTGAGCTAAAAATGAATGAATCAAAAATCTAAAAATTATTTGACTCTTGCATGATTTGATTGATAATTCTATTGCTTCATGTATGTTTAATAATTCAAAAGAGATACGATAACCCCACGACAACCAAAGTAGTGGTAATTAGAATTCCTGAAACTAAGCCATGTATATATTCTATGCTTTTTCTTTTTCCTTTTTGTATAGCCAAATAAATGATCTTTGATCATGCTTTGCATTTCATCGCGTTTACGTGAGTTTGAAAAAATCACAATAATACAAAAATCAAACAAATATCCTAAATAAAAGGTCCGAGGGGTTCTTTGTAGCCCGATGCCCTAAGACCGTCTAGTCTGGGATGCATAGGCCGCCTTTTGTATGTATTGAGTTATCTCGTGTATATAAAGAAAGAAAATATGTGTATAAAAATTGTATAGCCAAAAACATTATAAAAACACAAAAATTCCATATCCTTTCCCCACTTTCTATGTAGAATATATACTTGGCAAAGTTGATGGGTTCTAGGAGTCATGAAACGGGCGTAGTGTGGTGACACCTTACCTTAACTGAATTCACTAACTCATTCCGTGAAGCTCCATGCATGCTTGAAAATATTTGATCATGACATATTTATACTGCTTATAGAATGAGTTATGGACGTTGGATTTATTTCTGTGACTTAGCTTATTTCATGATAAACTATGATAGGATGTAGCTCTACTCCTATTTTATTGTTTATCAAGTTCATTGCATTTATTGAAATCCACAATATGTTCATTTGAGCGAGACTTAAGTATTTTATGTGTATATGTGATCTTATTACATATTGATGTGTGTTCACGTAATCTTATATTCCTTCGGTTTATATTTTGCTGAGTATTAAGAATGAGCCCCTTGTGTCCATCACACGTCTTTGCCTCACCTCTTGATTGTATTCCTCTCCCGGGTTTTCCTCTTACTAGTCTTCCTCGAGGACGAGTAAGAGGTAAGATTGGGAGATTTTGATGTGTCATAATATTCCACAATTCTTCTATATATTTACACATCAAAATGATTGCTTAAATCCTGATGTTGTATGCTTTTATGCTGATAACTAGAACTATTTGACTTTAAGAGCGTTTGGTTGCATTTCAGGGAATATCGAGCAATTCGGAGCATATTGGAGAGGGAGCACGGACTCCAATGCCTGGGCACCAGCGGCACAACATTTGACGACTCAAAGCTGCTGGAGAGCAACGAAGGAGAGAAGAAAGGAAGAGAAGAGAGAAAGTAAAGGAGCAAAGTAAGAAAGGAGAAGAGAAGGAGGAGCCATAGGTTGCCAGATCACTTGGTCGAGTGCTTCACACGCTCGAATGAGCTATAACTCCAAGACGAGAAGCGAAGTCATAAGGGGTCGCTCGGCCGACCGACCCAACTCTCTCAACCAAGCAACCAAGTTGCTCGCCCGAGCTAGCTGTCAGAGGACTTCTAAGAAATGTTGTGCAACTCTCTGGAAGTTTGGCTTTTAATTCGCTCGGTCGAGCGAGTTGTCATTCGACCGAGCAGCATCATGTTCAACCGAGCGACATCGATTCCACCAAGGCAAAGATCAGAGGCCCCAAGAGGCACTCGACTGAGTGCTAGGGCATGCTCGACCGAGCGACCCAAGTCACTCGGCCGAGCGGAGTAGAAATGGCCAAAAGTACAGATTTCGGGACAGCTCTTCACTATTTGAAGATATTCTATCACCAGAGAATTTACAGTATTTGTTTTTCCATATTTTTCCTAGATAGTAGACTTCATATATATTCCAATGACACTAATAACATGCCAAATGGAGGTCAGATGAGCCCTGGGGAATTTCTGCAAGTTGGAGAATCTGTGTTGGAATCTGGCTCAGGCAGGCTGGTATTTGTGCTTAACCGAGCAACCTGCAGAAGCCCGAGCTACCTGGGCAGCAAGCATGGGTCCAGGTCAAGTTAGGGTTGTTTTAGGGGGTTTGGGGGGGTCTATATATTTGGATTGTGCAGCCATTGTTGGGGCATCTCCTCTTTTGTTAGGAGAGCTAGTTTTTAGGGTTTTGAGACACTTTTTGGAGGCTAGGCTACGCCATCGGCCCCCTCCATGGTGATTCTTGTATCGGATCTCAATTAAGCTAAGTATTTCTTCGTTAATCTCTTTATTTGCTTCTTGTATTTGTTCGTGATGTTAATTTCAGTTGTTCACATGTCTTTTCCTATGATTGAGTAGATTTATTGCTAGGATTAGAGATGAACCCTAGGATTCTAGGGGTTAGATGACAGGTTAACTTTAGTTGGATGAATCTAGGGTTGCCCCGCGATAGTCTGAATAAGGGTTTTGGGGGATTAGCCTTTGGATCGGAGGATTGGGAAAGCGACTCCATATCATAGGGAGAATCCACACAAATCCGATTAGGGTTAAGCGGTCATCTTCTAGGGCTCGCGCTCATGACAATGACTCATGCACTAGGGATGATTACTAACCTCCGATCCGCTAGTCGTGACTACGATAGTAGACCGACTGCTAGAACCAACCATGGTGTAGTATCACGGTCCATAGATTACGCGAGTGGATACAGATTGTGATGCTCATTCAACGAAAGGATTCATAACCCGTTATCCAACCCTAAAAGTCCTAACAGGGATTCCCGATACCCTAGTGATATTTCCCTCGATTGTTTCCATTTGTTCCATTTGTTTTCCTTTGTGTTTGGATGTACCCCGCCAATAGTAATACCCTCGCATTCCACATCCATCTCCATCACGACACTCCATAATCCATCTCCACCAATATAACATTGAAGCCTAACCTAGCCTAGGATCGATAGGTAGTGTGACATTGCCTCCCTGTAGATATGATACCCGCTCGCCGATATACACTTATACTGTGCGCTTGCGGTAAAACGACATTTGCGCATCCTGGTGCAAGTCCGAAACTAGAACATCGGTTTCTTCACCCTCCTAGCCCTCATGTTAGGGTTATATCTTCCTACCGATCTTTTGGCAGCGAATGGGCCTACCCCTACCAATCTGACGACAGACGTGCTTGCACGTATGCACATTACTAGGTTCCAGGTGGCCATCACTGGAACTATCTTTTAGGTCCTACCCATGAGCCACACATGATCCTACCTAGGCCTGATCTGACTCGTATTGAGCCTGTCTATAGAGATTGGCTTCTTCCTGGTACACCTATCTTACCTATTCATGAGCTTGAGCCTAGAGTAGAGGCTGTTAGGGAGGGAGATAGAGACTTGGAGCTTAGTTCTGAGGGAAAGCCCGAGAGAGCAGCTGTCACCACTACCACCACTTCAGCCACCATAGCGAGCACTTCTGTCACCACAGCTGTCACTGCTCCTATGACCATACCCACCACACTGGTTGAGAGTTCTGGGGTAGTTTCCACCACCGTCCCTAAGATTCCCACACCTACAACATCTGCTACACTACCCGGTATTCAGGGTATTCCAGTATCAGTCGCTCCTGTTTCCACTGAGCATACACCTGTTCAGCCTAATACCTCGGTCCTCATTTTCGATGCCTCAGTGCCTGTGGACTCTGTACCTATTGCTTACATTCCTATCGAGTCCACACCAATAATGTATGCACTTCTTTCTGAGAGCATTTCTGTCCCTATCACCGTCGTATTCACAGACAGCGTCGTGACATCTGTCTCCACTTCTATCGCCACGACGACTGTAGCTGCTAATATTCCTTCCATCCCCTCATCTGCACCTGATCTCACTTACATTCTTGTTTCCACATCTGCTGAGGTCCCACGTAGATCGCCCTTCCCCGAGTTTGTTTTTTTGCCCTCGTGCACACATAAGAGCGCATAGGGAGAGAGGCGAGTCTAGCGGTGCACATTCAGCTGGTCATACAAGCAACTCCGATGCATGTCTTATTGCGGTAGAGATGGCGATTGTCGGTTTGAGGAGTGACTTCACGTCCCTCACTCGGGCAGTCTCATCCTACCATTGTTCAGTGGAGGAGACCGAGCGAGATGTGAGGGAGATTTTAGATATTCTTCGAGTACGAGGTGCACCACATGTTCCATTATCATCTACTGCTCCTTCTGCACCTCCAGTGATACCACCACCAGCATCTTCGGCACCGTCATCTGATCCCACATCTGGTCCATAAAAGCAGGTCCCATCACCACCTCCAGAGGGTGGTGCCGTTGTCTGATTTTGTATTTTCTCCAGTTCTTCCCTATTATTGTTTGGTGCATATCTATCCACACGGGACCCCGTATCTCATAGGTTGAAGCAGAACCCACTCCATTGCACCCACATCATTCCATCATCTGTATGCATGTTTTGCATTAGGCATTAGGATCATGCATCTGCATTAGTTATATTTTCTTTTTATTTCTTTTGCTCCTAAGATTTTTCTTTTCTTTTATTTCACCACACCCACCCACCCTTAGCATCATCTTCCATCTTTTCACATGTGTTCTCAACAGTGAGGACACTGCTGTGTTTATCTTGGAGGATGAGCACTATCGCTTTTCGTTTGTTCTTATTATATTTTTTACGTCTTCTCTTTATTTATCCATCCTTTCCACCCCATTTTTACTTTTTTAAAAGCATCATGTTTTTCTTTCTTTTGTGTGCTTGCATGTTGATTTTTAATTTATTTTCCTTATTTTCTTTTCTTCCTTCTGCTAGATGAATTCTCTGTGATGATATATCTTGGTGCTTTCATTGCTGTCACGACGCTTATTCTTATGTCATGCTAGTTAGAGTATTTCAGAGTCTTGACCTTTATAATTACTTGCGAATAAATCTCTTTTGATGATCTCTCTAGTGTGACACATGAAGCCTATTTAAACTGTATGGGTAGAGTAGTGTTTAGTATGTTTTCGTTGGATACACACAAAGATTCACATATCTCTAACATATCTGAAGCCATGCTATCGCTTCGTATTCGTAATTCTTGATGCATGCTTGGTTTGAAAAAACTTTACTACTTGACTTCACTGTTTATTGATAGGATTAGGAATACACATGCTTATAAATGAGATTAGTTGATGTATTATCTTACCGAACCGTTGTGCACACTTTTGAGTGAACCGGGTGTTATATTAATTCCTTCTCCACATATATCTTATATTCTCTACATGTCATTTGATTTTCCTCCCCATGGCTATTTTTATCACATCCATTCCCAAAAATTTCATACAATTGCAAAGTTTGCTCAAAAAAAGATCAAAAAGCCAAAAATGAGCCAAAAATCCAAAACTACAAATACTATTGCTCATACAAAAGTTTAAAATCAAAAAGAAGAAGCAAAGCTTCGAAGATCAAAGAAAAGTTCAAATTGTTGAATATTGGACTCCCCGGATTTGGTTTTGATGATGAGCAAACATAAATAATCCATGAACTAACAATTTATGAGCGCAGTATTGGAGATCGTCGCCAAATTCACGAGAACATTCAAAGCGACATCTCAACACTTCCCAAAGCTCGTATTCATGCCCAAAGCTTCGTTGAAGCTCTTGCGCCGTTTTGGAAGTTATGAAGAATCAATCGAAGCTCTCAAAGACCGTTTATTAAGGTTTTATTTATAGTCTTTTTAGCTTCGATATATAGAATGTTAAGCCTTGAGTAAATCTTACGATTCTAACTTCATAACGCTCATATCGTAGCTCTAGGATCTTAGTACAAGTTCATTCTAACTTCCTCGAAGCGTCGCGCTTCGATTCGGACTTGTTTGTGCATGTTGGTACAAGAAGAAGTACTGACCGACTAGATGGTGATCTAGTCGGTCAGCAACTCTTCTTGGACCGACTAGTTTGATTCCTTAATTTCTTGGACTTTACTGTTTACAGTTAGTCGGTCTACGTTGACTCACCGACCGACTAGTTTGTGAACTAGTCGGTCAGTGATGCTTCTTTGACCGACTAGTTGTGACTTACTGTTCATACTAAATTTCTCCTAAGCTACTGTTTATCGTTAGTCGGTCTAAGAACGTTTGGTGACCGACTAGTTGACAATCTAGTCGGTCAACTTTTGTTCTTGGACCGACTAAGTCAATTTGTATTCAGACTATTTCATTATGCCTCTTAGTCGGTCTACGTTCATTGACTGACCGACTAGTTGTGAAACTAGTCGGTCAGAATGTCTTCTTGGACCGACTAGATTTCTAGGTCTGAAATTCTCTTTCTTCTCAGTTCCTCTCTTAGTCGGTCCATGCTGTTTGACTGACCGACTAGTTGATGAACTAGTCGGTCAGTGATTGTTCTTTGACCGACTAATTCTCCCAGATTTCTATCCGTTGGAGAATGTCCTAAGTTGTTTTTATGGGACCCTATAAATACGAACCTAGGTCATTTCTATCTAGGTAAGAGCTTCCATTCAGAGATTCATTGAGATCAAAAGAGATAGCCATTCTCACTCAAATCTAAAGCTCTCTTCCTCACAAGAAACCCATTCTCTCACTATTTTAGATCTAGAATCCCTTTTGAGAGAAGCTTGTTCTTGGTGAGCTCTTCAAGCTATAGCTTGATCCAAGTCTCCAAATCATCCCTAGGCACCGATTGCTGGTCATTTCCTTGGTGCTAGGTCTTGGTGACTTCATCTTCCTCAAATCCTTCATTTCACCTATTGGGTAAGAAAAACTCAAGGTATAGGATTTTGTGGTAAGTTTGCTTATTTCAATATAAACTTTTTTATATTGCTTGTTGATTCTGTCGGTTGTGAGAGAAGGTTGTGATCCCGGGATGTGGGATTCACTATTGCCGTTGTTGTATGATTTGATCTTGTGAAGGTTTTTTTTCACAAGATATTCATAGTGGAAATCTTGGGTTAGGGTTTCTAACCTAAGTATCCGGAGGGGATCCGGGTGGTTGGGACGTAGGATCACCGGGAACAAGTCGGGGAGACTTGGGTGGATCCGAACCCATTAACATCATTTGTTTGCATTGTTAATTTTGTTGTTGTCATTCAATTTAAGCTTCCGCAAATTGATTTGGTAGTTGTTTGCAATTTAATTTGGAATTATACTCCTTATTATTTTAAAGTACTATTCACCCCCCCCTCTAGTACTTGTGCAGTAGCTTGTAGGGCATTACATTTGGTATCAGAGCCAGATACTTAGCTATGTCTGCCAACGACAACAAGACCGTGCGTCCACCTTCCAACTATGACACCTTCAGGAACCGTGAAGGAGCATCTTCGGTGATGGAAGGACATTCCTCTATGAGGCCTCCATTCTTCAACGGTACCAACTACGGGTACTGAAAATGCCGGATGGAAACCTTCCTCCGGAGTGCATCCTTATGGAGGACCACAATGAAGGAATACATTGAACCTGAAGAAGAAGACTTTGAGAAATGGACTACCGCGGAGATCGCCGCGGAGGTAAGCAATGCCAAGGCAATGAATGCCTTGCAATGCGCTTTGGAGCCCGAGGACTTCAATAAGATATGCACATGTAAGAGTGCATATCAAATTTGGAACTCCCTCCTCATACTTCATGAAGGGACGAGTAGGGTAAGAGACTCTAAACTCGTAGTCGTAAACAAAGATTACGAAATGTTTCATATGCAACAGGGCGAGAAGATGAAAGAATATTATGCTCGTTTCGTTGACATAATAAACGAGTTAGAGGCCCTCGGCAAGTCCTACACTCAAAAGGAGAAGTGCTCAAAGCTTATTGAAGGACTTCCCTCTTCTTGGGAAAAACGTACCTTCGCCATCGAGGAAGGTTATGACATGAACAAATATACCGTAGTTCAACTAATGGGTACTTTAATGTCATACGAGGTACGCAAAGATAGCAAGGTGAAGTTACAAGAAAAGATGAAGTCCTATTTGAACCAAGACGCGCCTAAGAAAAAGGCGATTGCATTCAAGGCGGCTTCATCCACCTCTACAGATGATGAGGACTCGGAAGAAGAAATGGACATGGAATCCATTGCACTCATGGCAAAGAAGTTCAATCGCTTCTTCCGAAAGGGTAACTTCAAACAAAAATCTAAATTTCCTTCTACTAACGCCACTCCACCTTTGTGCTTTAAATGCAATAAGCCAGGACACATCAAAGAGGATTGTCCTCAAAACAAGCAAAAGGAGAAGTGGAAGGCGCCGAAGTTCGACAAGTCAAAGAAGTACAAAAAGGGGTACAAAAAGGGACTTGTCGGAGCAACATTCACCGACTCCGAGGATTCCTCAAGCGGAGAGTCGGATGATGAGAAAGTGGAGCAAGCGCACATGTGCTTCATGGCAAGAGAGGAGCATGATCAAGGATCCTCCTCTTCCGATGATAGCGACGACGAAGGCGATGAGGTAACTATGGATGATCTTAGGGATGCTAACTCTCATTTATGGTCTAAATACACTAAGTTAGTAAATAGATATACTAAAGTAAAAGATGACCTAGCTAGCATTCAAACCTCGCCTAAGACTATCATCACCAACAACGACACCGTTGTTGAAGAGTTAAGAAATGAGATTGTTAATCTCAAATCTAAACTTGAACATGTTAGCATTGATGATCCGGAAGAACATAGGATAGCGGATTTAACTTCTCAAAACTCGACTTTGAGTATTGAGAACGAGAATCTTAAATCTCGTGTTTATGTGCTCACATCGCAAGTATCCACTTTGGATATTTCTATGCGTTCTCTCAAAGAGAAATATGAGAACACATTAGGCCGAATCAATAGATTCAATAATGGTAAGGACCATTTGGATAAAATCCTAAGTGACTTACTTCCGGCCAATCACCACATTGATTTGGGGTATACGATGGGATGTCCATCCAAAGCGGCCACTACTTTTGTTAGGCCAACTTCCGGTGACTCTACGAGTGGTAGCAAACACTCTATTGGTAGTTTATCTACCAATGGTGCTTCCACCTCGTCCACACCCTCTTTTGGAAAGAAACCCACTTTGGGTGGACATCCAAAGAAGGGGCATGCTTATATGTACACAAATACCATGCCACGTAGGAACACACGTCCTACTCCACCATCTCACACATATGATGATTTCTATGCTACACGTTCACAGGCACGTGCACACCATGTGAGACAACCTCACGCACGTGTTCCCACACATGCATATGTTCACCCACCTCATCATATGAATAATTCTCGTTGTGCACCATTCCATCATGTTCCGTATGCCTATCCACAACATGCATCACGTAGAAATCAACGTCGCATGCATGCACCCAATAGGATGATGGCTCCCAAAATTTTCACTATTTGGAGCCCAAAGGACACAAGCATGGATGAAAAACAAGTATATATGAATGCTTATTTTTCGGATGTTGTGCATAGTAGAAATTATGTGGGGAAGTCAAAGTCCAATTGGACTTGGCTTCCAAAGGTCTAACTTTTGAGGACCCAATGACCTTGGGTACCATGATATGAATGTTTCTATCTTTAGGTACTCAAGGAAAAGAAAAAGAAAAGGAGCAACAAATTTAAATTTAGCTCCAAAGGGAATTGGATACTCGATAGCGGGTGTTCAAAACACATGACGGGTGACGCTCAATTGCTCTCCGAAGTGGTTCCCATTGCAAATGGAAATCGCGTCGTATTTGGAGGCAACGAGAGCGGAACCATCGTCGGTGTTGGTAAAGTGGGTAACCCTTCTAAACCCTTAATTAGTGATGTTTATCTAGTTGATGGTTTAAATCATAATCTTATTTCAATAAGCCAACTTTGTGACAAAGGTTACAAAGTTAGCTTTGCGAAAGGATTGTGTCATATTTCAAATGATAATAATAAATTATTATTTTCCGGCACACGCCATAAAGATATTTATATTTTGGATCTTCCTAAGTCATATGAACAATGTCTCGTTGCTAACACAAGTGAACAACGCTTATGGCATCGACGCTTTGGACATGTGAACTTTGGAACACTTTATAAGCTTTCGAAATTAAATTCCATTAAAGGTTTTCCGAAGCTCGTTTTTGAAAAGAAAAGTTTTTGTGATTCTTGTCAACGTGGCAAGCTTCCTAAATCTTCATTTAAACCTAAGAAAAGCATTTCTACGAAACGGCCACTAGAGCTATTACATCTAGATTTATTTGGGCCAACTAGAGTTGCTTCCTTAGGAAATGCAAGATATGGACTAGTCATCGTTGATGATTATTCAAGATTTACATGGGTATTTTTTTTGTGTAATAAAAATGAAGCTTTTGAAAACTTCACAATATTTGTGAAGAAAGTACAAAATCTCATCGGAACCACCATTGTCACTATTCGTAGTGATCATGGGGGTGAATTTGAGAATGAGTCTTTCTCAAATCTTTGTGATGATCTTGGAATTACTCACACGTTTTCTTTCCCTCACGCACCTCCTCAAAATGGTGTTGTTGAGAGGAAGAATAGAACGCTTGCGGAGTGTGCTCGCACTATGCTCGAAGATAGTCAACTTGGCTATCAATTTTGGGCGGAAGCGGTGCACACCGCTTGTTATGTGTTTAATAGAATACTTTTGAGGCCCGGCACCAAACAAACTTGCTATGAATTGTTGTTTGGTAGATTGCCTCAAGTTAAACATTTTCGTGTTTTCGGCGCAAAATGTTTTATTAAAAACACATATGATAATTTGGACAAGTTTGATCCGAGATCGGATGAGGGGATATTTGTTGGGTATTCCTCACGTAGCGAAGCCTACCGGATATACAACAAAAGATCCTCTACGATCGAGGAATCACTTCATGTCTCTTTTAATGAGAATTTTACTACTTCTAGAATTTCAAATGATAATGATTCTATGGATGTTTTATGTGATTCGTTTGAAAATTCTAAGTCTATTGATTCAATTGATTCTATTGATACTAACCCGACTAATGAAGTTGTTGAGAATGTGCCTAGTGATCAAGGTATTCCCAAGCGGCTTCATACCGTTCGCGACCATCCCCATGAGCAAGTCATTGGCAATATTAATGATAGTGTCAAGACGAGATCTCAAGTCCACCACTTCGCCAATTGTGCCTTTGCCTCATCGATAGAGCCAAAGAATATCGTTGAAGCGTGCGAAGATAGTGCTTGGATCCTTTCCATGGAGGAGGAACTCATTCAATTCGAGAGGAATGAGGTATGGGAGCTTGTTCCTTTGCCATCGAAGAACCACACCGTCATAGGGACAAAGTGGATCTTCAAGAACAAAACCGACGAAAATCAAGTCGTCGTCCGGAACAAAGCTCGGTTAGTTGCTCAAGGCTATCGCCAAGAGGAAGGTATCGATTTCGAAGAATCCTTCGCTCCGGTAGCTAGATTAGAATCAATTAGACTTTTATTGTCTTATGCATGCCATAAAAATTTTAAGTTATTTCAAATGGATGTTAAAAGTGCATTTTTAAACGGAGATGTTGTTGAGGAAGTTTACGTTTCTCAACCTCCGGGCTTCATAAATGAAAAATTTCCAAATCATGTTTTTAAACTAAAGAAAGCTCTTTATGGTTTGAGACAAGCTCCTCGAGCTTGGTATGATCGCCTAAAGAATTTTCTTTTGGATTTGAATTTTAAAATGGGCGAAACCGATTCTACACTTTTTGTTAAGCATGCGAATAATGATATTTTATTAGTTCAAATTTATGTTGATGATATCATTTTCGGTGCTACTAACTTCACTCTTTGCGAAGAGTTTTCTAATGTTATGAAGGACCAATTTGAGATGAGGCACATGGGCGAAGTCAAATATTTCTTAGGTCTCCAAATTCGCCAATTGAACGATGCAATCTTCATCCACCAAACGGTGGAGTTGCTTAAGCGATTTGGAATGGAAAGTGCTTCCGGGAAAAAGACTCCAATGAGCACGACTATGCATCTTGACAAGGATACAGGCGGTAAGGATGTAGACATTCGTCTATATCGAGGTATGATAGGTAGTTTACTTTATCTTACCGCAAGTAGGCCCGATATTATGTTTGTCGTATGCATATGTGCTCGTTATCAGTCTCAACCTAAGGAGTCTCACTTAGTAGCGGTAAAGCGTATTTTCCGTTATCTAAGTTATACACTTGATTTTGGATTACTTTATCCAAAATCTAGCACGTATGAGTTAGTCTCATACAGTGATGCCGATTATGCGGGATGCAAATCCGACAGGAAAAGTACTAGTGGCACTTGCCATTTTCTAGGAAATTCTCTTGTCTCTTGGTTTTCCAAGAAGCAAAATTCCGTATCACTTTCAACCACCGAGGCAGAATATATTGCCGCCGGTGCCGCTTGTGCCCAGGTTCTTTGGATGAGACACACATTGAAGGATTTTGGTATTCACTGTGATACTAGCCCTATCATGGTGGATAACCAAAGTGCTATTTGTCTTTCGAAGAATCCGGTGCACCATTCCCGATCAAAATACATAGATGTCCGACACCACTTTTTAGATGATCATGTTGCTAAAAGGACATCATTTTAGTGTACGTTGAAACCCAAAAGCAAATCGCCGATATTTTCACGAAACCCCTAAAGGAGGACTCCTTTGTGCGGTTGCGTCGAGAATTGGGGATTATGGGTGAATCCGAGATATATGGTTCATGTTTCATTCAATTGTCTTGCATGCTATTCGATTTCGCGATATTTCGTTCATGCTAGCTTTATTGAATTTTTGGGAATTTTATGTGATATGTTTGAATTTATGCTCGAATTCGTATTTCAATGTCGTATTTAAGATTTCGACGTTTTATGGGGTAATTTAGATGACTAATGAGAGTGTTAAGATATTTCATCCAAGTGGTTTGTGAAGAGAAATCAATTATCAATTTTTGGACTCTTCTAGTCGGTTTCAGTTCATTTGTCAACCGACTAGATACTCATCTAGTCGGTCAGCAAGTGAACTCAGACCGACTAGATCAAGCTTTTATCTTACTCCTATCATTTTCTTTCTTTAGTCGGTCACAGTACACTTACCGACCGACTAGATTGAAAACTAGTCGGTCAGTGAATATACTGCAACCGACTAATTCTAGCCCTAAAAATCCCTGTTTGCCTCTGTTTCGACTTAGTCGGTTCAAGCTCATTGACCGACCGACTAGATCGTAATCTAGTCGGTCAGTGCTTGAACTATGACCGACTAAGTATGTTAGGGCAAATGTGTCTTTTCCAGATCTCGACCGACTTAAAACTCTTTTATCCGACTAAACCTCTTTTTAGTCGGTATTCATCTCCTCTCCAGCCCGCAAAAACCCTCTACCCTCTCGAGACCTTTCGACTTCCGGCCATCTCTCCGGCCATCCCCGCCGTCCGCCGCCGTCGAATCCTCCTCCTAGGTAAAACCCCCTCTCCTAGGTCTCATTTCCTATTCTAGGGTTTGCTCTCCTTGATTTCAACTTCTAGTTTCTAGGGTTTCAAATTTAACCTAGGGCTTGTGTGTTAGCTTCTAGGGTTTGTGCTAGGGTGTTTGATCTTCCCGTCGTTTGGTTGTACTCGTCGTGCCACGACCATGGCAAAGACGAGGATTCCTATCACCTCTTCTGGGGCTCTTCCCATGACTGTAGAGCCTTCAGACCCTTGGAATCCACCTAAGCCTAAGCGTCGTGCCAAATCAACCCAAGCTTCTCCGTCTTCTCCTCCTCTGAAGAAGCAGAGGACGGCGATGGTCAAACCCAGAAAATCTAAGACCAAAAAGCCCATACTCCACTCACCCTCTACTCCTCCCGATTCCGACACTGAGTTTGTGCCTGAGGATGAGCCTAGCCATAGGGAACCCACTCCTCCACTTCGTCCTAGGACTCGCCAGCCAAAGGGAAAGGGCCCAATGCCAGCGGGTGGTGTTGACATATCGTTGTGTCGTGACGACCCTATGTGTCTCGCGACCTACAACCGTATTGAACACTGCCCGATGCTTTTGGAGCACTACGTTCAGTTTTCAGATTTCCTTGGCTTAGCTGATCTCCTCTCCTATAGTGGTCTCCTTGATTACCTTCGATATGATCTTAAGGCCAATCCTAAACCATATCCTCGCCTTATGAAATTGTTCTATGCCAATCGTGTCCGAGGCCAGTACGACGCGAGTCACTCCATCGAGACTACTGTCTTGGGAACTCGTATAGTTCTCACGGCAGAAATCTTGGGGAAGATACTTGGTTGTTCGTCTTCTGGTCTCCTTCCTTCTGACATTTCCGTCGACGATATATCTTCCTTGGATCAGTCCGTTCTTTCTGACATCTTCCATGTGATCCCTCCTGCCTTTATTGGAGTTCCTTCGAAGTCGTTCAAGCCAAATGCCTGGGTTCTGAATCTCATTCTGAAGTCGTGCTTGCTTCCCAAGTACGGCTCATCTTCACTTCCATCCCAGCCATTTTTGAAGCTTATCTACGCTCTTTTCTTGGGTTGCGAGATTAATTGGGCTCGCGTTATACTCGATAAGATGGACTCTTTCGAGTGTATACGCAAGACCAATAAATCTGTGCATATTCCATATCCGTGTCTGCTGACCCTTGTCTTTCGTCATTTCCGAGTCCCTCTCCCTCCTGACGATGAGCGTCCCTTGGGTACTCCTCTAAACGTGACGGCCGTTAAGAAATCTCTAGCGGCGCTTCGTCACGTGCAGAGGTCTACCGCATCTGCTTCCCAGTCTACTCCCTCAGCTGCTACAGCCCCCGCTCCTCCTGCCACATTAGACGATGTCGTACGCCTTCTTCGTCAGCACGACTCACGTTTGGCTCGTACTGAGGAGGTCGTCTGTCGTATGGCTCGTATGATGGGGATTGATCTTCCTCCTTCCGTTTCTGAGCCGAGGAGATGGACGATGAGGAACTTGATGAGCTTGTCACTTCCTTGGCTCGTGGCGATGATGCCACTGCTGCTGCTACCACTTCTGCTCCTGGAGTTGGCACCTCTTCCGGTGTTCCAGAGACTTCTGCCGCAGTAGTCCAGACTTCTGAGGCTGCTGTTACTCCTGCTGTCCCTGTTGACGAGCCTGCTCCTGTCTCACCTGCTGCTGTTGAGACCCCTGCTGTTGAGACCCCTGCTGTTGAGACCCCTGCTGTTGAGCCAGTCATTTCCACACCTACCCCGACGATCCCGTCTGTTGAGACGCCTCTACTCCCTGCAGAGCCTGAGTCCACTCCGTCGACTGGACCCATGGAGACTGCAGATCCAGCCACTTCCTCGTGATCGTTTGTTCCGAGGACTCTCCACTACTCTTTGGATGACATATCTTTTTGAGAGTATTTTGGGTTAGGATGGAGTGTGAGGGTTGATTTGATGTATTTTTGAGTTTTCTGGATGTCGGTGTTGGGTATTTTGATGTACTTTGGATATTGATGATGATGTT
Source organism: Scilla litardierei (assembly GCA_030789695.1). Taxonomy (NCBI): domain Eukaryota; kingdom Viridiplantae; phylum Streptophyta; class Magnoliopsida; order Asparagales; family Asparagaceae; genus Scilla; species Scilla litardierei. Next base: position 439,420,187 of record CM061142.1, on the reverse strand, counting down.
GTATTTTGATGTGGACGATGATGTTGTACTTTTTGATGTTTATATAGATGATGTGTTGCATTTGATATGATGTACATTTTTATATTCGATATCTTTTTGGATGTACTCATGATGTTATCATTTATATATATACATCGTTGTTCATGTTGTGATATTTACTTCCTCGTACACATTAATTCTCATTCAATGTCCATGCTATGTAAAATCGTCGCTCGACGATTGAAAAACTTGGTTAAATAGATTATATTTCTATATTTGTATAGAATTGTTTTCCACGCACAAATTTAACCAAGAATATTGAATATTGGAGAGTATGTTTCATTATTCAATAAATGAAAAAAAATTATTACCAAATATTTTTTTGATGATTTTGATTATCGCTTTTTGATAATGGACAATTTGGCACACCTTGATTTGATTTCATCATTTTTCCCTTGGTGTCAATTAGGTCCATCGTCATTGTCTACGACTCCCGATGTTGGATTTTCCATTTCCTAGTTGTTGTCGTTGTATGCCCCCCATTTTTGGGATAATGCCAAAGGGGGAGAGATAATGATAATAAATAGAGCAAATGAAAATTTAACTCAATTTCCAAGAATCTAGTTTGATATGTTAGATTCAGGGGGAGTTAAGATACATATAAGGATTTTCAAAATCCGATATTTCGAAAATCGATTCTCTTTATTTATCTTACTCATCTGATTGATGCAATTCATATATATTCATTTTGGAATTAACGTGTCATCAATGCAGGGGGAGTAAGTATTTTACATTTGAATCATTATTTTTGATTATTATTTATGTTGGTTTGTCATCACCAAAAAGGGGGAGAATGTTGAATATTGGACTCCCCGGATTTGGTTTTGATGATGAGCAAACATAAATAATCCATGAACTAACAATTTATGAGCGCAGTATTGGAGATCGTCGCCAAATTCACGAGAACATTCAAAGCGACATCTCAACACTTCCCAAAGCTCGTATTCATGCCCAAAGCTTCGTTGAAGCTCTTGCGCCGTTTTGGAAGTTATGAAGAATCAATCGAAGCTCTCAAAGACCGTTTATTAAGGTTTTATTTATAGTCTTTTTAGCTTCGATATATAGAATGTTAAGCCTTGAGTAAATCTTACGATTCTAACTTCATAACGCTCATATCGTAGCTCTAGGATCTTAGTACAAGTTCATTCTAACTTCCTCGAAGCGTCGCGCTTCGATTCGGACTTGTTTGTGCATGTTGGTACAAGAAGAAGTACTGACCGACTAGATGGTGATCTAGTCGGTCAGCAACTCTTCTTGGACCGACTAGTTTGATTCCTTAATTTCTTGGACTTTACTGTTTACAGTTAGTCGGTCTACGTTGACTCACCGACCGACTAGTTTGTGAACTAGTCGGTCAGTGATGCTTATTTGACCGACTAGTTGTGACTTACTGTTCATACTAAATTTCTCCTAAGCTACTGTTTATCGTTAGTCGGTCTAAGAACGTTTGGTGACCGACTAGTTGACAATCTAGTCGGTCAACTTTTGTTCTTGGACCGACTAAGTCAATTTGTATTCAGACTATTTCATTATGCCTCTTAGTCGGTCTACGTTCATTGACTGACCGACTAGTTGTGAAACTAGTCGGTCAGAATGTCTTCTTGGACCGACTAGATTTCTAGGTCTGAAATTCTCTTTCTTCTCAGTTCCTCTCTTAGTCGGTCCATGCTGTTTGACTGACCGACTAGTTGATGAACTAGTCGGTCAGTGATTGTTCTTTGACCGACTAATTCTCCCAGATTTCTATCCGTTGGAGAATGACCTAAGTTGTTTTTATGGGACCCTATAAATACGAACCTAGGTCATTTCTATCTAGGTAAGAGCTTCCATTCAGAGATTCATTGAGATCAAAAGAGATAGCCATTCTCACTCAAATCTAAAGCTCTCTTCCTCACAAGAAACCCATTCTCTCACTATTCTAGATCTAGAATCCCTTTTGAGAGAAGCTTGTTCTTGGTGAGCTCTTCAAGCTATAGCTTGATCCAAGTCTCCAAATCATCCCTAGGCACCGATTGCTGGTCATTTCCTTGGTGCTAGGTCTTGGTGACTTCATCTTCCTCAAATCCTTCATTTCACCTATTGGGTAAGAAAAACTCAAGGTATAGGATTTTGTGGTAAGTTTGCTTATTTCAATATAAACTTTTTTATATTGCTTGTTGATTCTGTCGGTTGTGAGAGAAGGTTGTGATTCCGGGTTGTGGGATTCACTATTGCCGTTGTTGTATGATTTGATCTTGTGAAGGTTTTTTTTCACAAGATATTCATAGTGGAAATCTTGGGTTAGGGTTTCTAACCTAAGTATCCGGAGGGGATCCGGGTGGTTGGGACGTAGGATCACCGGGAACAAGTCGGGGAGACTTGGGTGTATCCGAACCCATTAACATCATTTGTTTGCATTATTAATTTTGTTGTTGTCATTCAATTTAAGCTTCCGCAAATTGATTTGGTAGTTGTTTGCAATTTAATTTGGAATTATACTCCTTATTATTTTAAATTACTATTCTCCCCCCCCCTCTAGTACTTGTGCAGTAGCTTGTAGGGCATTACACAAATTTCATCTCTTGGAGCTAATACATATACTTCTGGGAAAACAAAAACAAAAATTCCTATTACATAAAAATTCCTTTGATGTGATACATGAATTCAAGCTTGGGGGAAATCTTTTGACCAAATGAGTGAGCATGACATTAGGGTGGAGTTGTGCACGAATGGGAAAGTTTGATAATCCTGAAACTTAACGAAACTATTGAGTTATAGGGATTTCCTATGATTTGATATGAGTATGTGTATCTCTTGATTTTCATTCTATTCCATATTGCATGCCTGTTGTGGATTTTCTACTCTTCAAATATAGCTTGTGATTGAAAAGTGTGTCACCAATGTTATGTATATTCGATGCCATGAAACATAGGATGTGGATATAGGCCAAATGTATAAACTCTAGAGAGATCCCTTTTATTCAATCTTAAATTCTTCAAGTACTTTGTTTATATAATATATGAAATCTCTATGGTAGCATGTGAGTTATTCTCTGAGTCATTATGGTATGCGATGAATGACATGAGATCTGAGAGAATAATCTAGCAACCCTCTCTTCTTCGCAGTCTTTTCCATTTTTACTATTTTTTACTCCCGGTGAATCTCCTATTCGTCTTCCTCGAGGACGAATAAGAGGTAAGCTCAGGGGACTTTGATGTGGCCATATTTTCTATATTCTTACTACATGTTTTCATCCCATTTTCATCGCCCAAAGTTCACTTTTCTATACTTTATCACGTATTTCACGATATATTTGATTCTCGTAGTGATTTGTAGATTTTCAAGAATTTTGACGCGATTTGGAGATATATTGGACCATGGACACATCTGAGACAGCCGGAGCATTGATGGCATGGCCTACAATGTGATTGACTTGGTGGAAGAGAAGATTTGAGGAGAAGAAGAGAGAGGGATAAGAATTAGAACAAAAGAATGAAAGATCTAAACTATTCAGCATTTCCTAGTGCACTCGGACCGAGTAGCATTGCTACTCAGTCGAGTGAAGCATATTTCAGCACACCAATTCGAAGGCAAAAATCAAGTTACCAACTCGACCGAGTGCATTCACTCACTCGGTCGAGTAGATGATGCCAAAGAGAAGGAGTTCAACACTTAGCGGCATTTGAGAGCAAGAAGAGCCACTCGACCGAGTAGCTTTGATACTCGACCGAGTAGAAATTTCGACAGAACGACAATTTGTGAAGCTTCTGCAGCCACTTCCGCTCAACCAAGAAGACACAACCACTCGACCGAGCGACGATTTAAGGCTATTTCTCAGGCCATGCCGCTCAACCGAGTGGGCCAACCACTCGGTCCGAGCGACTGTTCTCCCAACCAAAGCCGAATGCACGATGATTCCTTACTCAGACTGAGTGGCATTGCCACTCGGTCGAGTTGGGTGGCATTGCCACTCGGTCGAATCGGGTGGCTCTCCAATAGATTTCTGGGCCGAGTTTGGGCTTTTCCTCGATTTTTATGGGTATGAACCCACTTGTATTTAAGCACATTTATTTCCTAGGTTATAGAGGAGTTGATTCATTTTAATTTTAGAGAGTTTTTGAGTTTTCTTAGCCATCGCTATTGCTTTTGAAGAACCAAGCTTGGATTTTTGGAGTTTATTGTTGCTTTGGAATCTTGGATCTTAATTCTCTGAAGTTTAGTTCTTCTTCCTCATTGGTTTGGTAACATTTTCTTTACACATCTCTATTGCTTTATTGTTTATTGTTGCGATGATGATTATTGTTATTGTTTTTTCCTTTTTCTATTAATCGTGAGTTGTTCTATCTAGGGCTAATGGATGAGCCCTAGGATTGTAGGATTTCGATGCAAAGTTGTGATTTTTCTGTTGATTTGGTGAATAATAGATGTGCTGTGATTGATCTACTTAAGTTTATAGAATTCTCATCTGGGGTTTGTGATCCACGGTAGTGGCACTCGCCCTAGAAATTATTCTATAGGCTTGATTAGGGTCATTAATGTATTCACTTAGGGTTCGTGATCCACGATAGTGGCACGTATTTTGAGAGTCTCTACTAATTTTCTATATTACTAATTGGTGATCTACGATAATAGCATCAATAAGAGCCATCATATCGCAGATTGAAACTCTGACCCACAATAGTGGCGTACGTGTAGATTGAGAATAATTGTCGAACGTAATGCCCATGTCACGTGCAAGGCCATCCATGATGTGGGGCTAAGCACGAGATACGTTAGATGAGTAGTACAACGATAGTTGGCTACGAATTACACATTCAAGGTGCGACAATCTCGCCCTATAAACCCAATCCAACCTAAAATTTATAACCTAGCATCGACGTCCGACGATCCTAGTGGTGACTCCTAACGCCCTATTTTCCATTATACTGTTATTATTTGTGAGAGAATTACTTTGACAACCTTCTTAGATACCCCCATAACCGATAAATTCATACAACTCTGAAATAAAGCCCAAACCCTCAACCAATCGCCTCCCTGTGGGATCGGCAATCTTTCTATATTACAAAGCCTCGACACCGTGCACTTGCGGACTCGAACAATAGCCATCAAGAAAAAAGGAAAAATGAATGTGTGGCTAGTCGTTCGAGTATTTGGTCAATGAATGGAAGGGGGGAAGTGGTCTTTACGGGTGGCTATTGAGTTCCTATAGTCGATGCATATGTGCCACCCGGTGACAGCCCTAGTGGGAATAAATTCATCCTTATCATTTTAACGACTATCTTGTCCCCTTTATCTGAGACTACTTGGACCGAGCTAACCCACTTATTGTCGGAGATATGGTAGATTATCCCTGCCTCAAGTAGTTTTAGAACTATCTTTTTAACTACATCCTTCATGTTAGGGTGAAGTCACCTTTGAGGCTTGATGGAGCTAGCGTGATCATCCTCAAGAAGAATTCAATGTGTGCAAAAGCCCAGACTAAGCCCCCCCTTAATGTCAACTATGCTGTCCCCTAGGATGCTCCTGTATTCTCCAAGGATAGCCAGCAAACAATTTAGTTTAGTGTCTATTAAGGAGGTATTCACAATGAATGGATATGTAAAATCCTTCCTAAAAGGCGTACTTCAAATTAGGAGGAAGGGGTTTGAGTTCTACCTCAGGAGGCGTAGCACTCTCCTTTTCTATTTCCTCTAATCGTGATGTTTCCTCTAAAGCTCTATCGTCCCGGTACGTTGGGGCTTTGTAAACTGTTTCCATTAATGCAACGTCTTCCTTGTAAAGCCCCTGGTCTAGATCATTAAAAGAGTAAGTCTAGAGCCAATTGGAGAGCATGTTTCCAGGAGCTAAAGCTTCTTTTGATGTCGACATTAGCATATCAATCCGGTAGCCGGCTTCACGGACATAGGACGCCTCACTCTAGGAAGTAGCTGAGTTGGGCCCGGAGCTTATCTATTGGGAAGAGGTGGACGTTCCATCATTCTCATGGCTTCATGCAACTAGACTATTTTCCAGGAGAACCTCAAGGTTTGGCATTTGCAAGGACGTGGAGTCATGTACGTCTGAGACTCCTGGGGATCTGCTTCTTGATAGAAAAAGGTGGAGCGATCCATCCAGCTATGGTCATATGCATAATGGTATGAATTGCAAGTGTGGTTGTTGATTTGATGCTGACTGGGGAAGTTCCCGTGCATGCTGCACATTCCATAGCTTACTAATTCTTGAGAACTGAAAGAATTCACCCCAATTCTCAACTCGGAAATCTATCGCATCAGGTTATCCATTTTGCTAGCAAGGACTGTAGCGGTATTAGTAGCCAGCATCGTCATTATGGTTCTGAGCTCACTTGCAACACAAGAAAAGAGAAGAAACGGGGGATGTTTGTCAATATAATACAAGGGGTGGTAGATGATAAAAAGAGAAAAGTGTGTAGTTAAGAACTAAACCAATATCAGAACGTTGCCTCCTAGGCAGTGGCACAAAAAACTTGATGATGTGATAGTTTTAATAACCGCAAGCACACGACATTGTTGCAGCACTTACAGGCCGAATCCATAGGGAGGCATGGTTGATTACTGGTTTATTCAGGATTTTATTAGCTACACAAATGATCTTGGTGTGAAAAGAGAATATAAACTAGAAATATCAATAACAGAAATCTCCAGTGCTGAGTATCCCCACTACTGTGATTCAAATATAGGATTGATCTTAATTGTTTAGTTATTGAATTATGTCCTAGGGTGAAGTTGCACCTAATGTTGATACCTAGCCCCCACTATCGTGATGCTATGATAGGACTACCTATCCTATGGTAAAGCCAATTATCATTGGTCATTACCAAACAATAGGTGCATTATACTCAACAATATTCCACAACCTTACTTCATACCACTGTCATGCATAGAAGTCAGGTCATTGCATGTAAGGCTTTAATCTACGCCCAACTATCGTTGGTGATATAAATAGTAGAAATCAATAAAGGTATTGAAAACCCTAGATACTGTTAAAAATAATTAGCCACAAGGGAGGCAACAATATTTATTGATAATCATTCATCCTAGGCAAAACCCTAAAGTGACAATATTCAATTACTAAGCAAAAATAAATCAATCCATAATCTTAAAACAGTGGGGTTCAACTTTAGCCTTAGACAGAGAACTACTCACAATCCATAACAAAGATAGACATGATATTCATTTAAGAATGCATAAAAACACAGAGAGAGATATAGAGATATGATGAGTGGTTTATATATACATATTTTACTCTCATCTCATACATATTTCGCCTCATTTCATGCACCATTTCATTATATTCTATCCGTTTTTGTTTCCTTTTTACTCTTTGGGTCCATTATTTGCATTTCAGGTGAAAGAGAACGAATTCGGGATTTTAGAGCATGGAAAAGGCAAAAAGGTACCAAAAGAGTCAATAAAGTGAAATGAGCAAGCAAGGCGAGGAGATGGAATCAAATTGAGAAGAATCTAGATGAAACAAGCTCCACGCGACCGCGTGGGATACCCCATACGGTCGTTTAGAAGAGAGCTAAGATATGAGCCCAAGGAAGCAGCAAGAGTACTCGACGTGACCACGTGGGATCATCTCACGCAATCATGCTAAAAGGAGGGAATGAGCAATTCAACGTGGCCATTTGAGGACAATAACCTAGAGCAATCAAATGGCCGCGTTGAATTGCTCGATTACATAACCTCCATGCGGACTTCCCGTAAAGAGCTACGATAACATTCGTGCGTTTTCGGTTTATAAATTAAAAAAATCCTACCAGGATACTTATCAATGAATTCCATAAGAAGAGGGAGCATAAAAATCCAAACATTACTTCAAAACAATACCAAAGATCCAAACTTGCTCAGAAGAAGTCGATAGCTACATTGCAAAAAAATCTAGGAATAACTCTCTAAAATCTCAGGAAAAATGTAGGAAGAAATCCTGGAAAAAGTCTAACAAAATCATATTTATACTAAGTCAAAAACGTACTCAAAACCAAGCCAAAATAAACCCAAGTCAGTGCTTTTGGTCCTTCAGAGAATCATGCTCGACACAGTCGTGTATAAGCCCTACACGACCGTGTAACTGTCGACACAGAAAGTAGCTTCTATAACTCTGCTAGCACGATTGTGTGAGGGTTGTACATGACCGTGTATAATTTTGGCAGCACCTCCTCAAAACGGCCCACACGGCCATGTAAGAGGCCGTGTGGGGTCTTCAGCCTATGTCACCTCACATGGTGGTGTTTGAAATCTCACACGACCGTGTGAGTCTCTCTTTTCTTCTTCATTTTGGGGGCTGGGTGACACTGTCATATGCTGCTTCTTCAAATGACGATTTTGAGTTCCCTCACTTCCTTGATTGCTTTTTGTGCTCCCATCATCACTCCAGAGTCCCAAATTCCTTGTTTTCACCTGAAATACACAAAAGAAACCCCAGAGTAAAAAAGAAACCAAAATTATAAGAAACGGCGTGGAGGATACGATATTATGGCATGGAATGCATGGATAAATATAAGAAAAATATGCAAAATAAACACTCATTGCATGCCATATGTACTTCTAGTTTAAATGATAAGATTGATATGCTTAAGGGGGTTTTGTGCATGAATAAGCTTAAACATGCAGAATTAGTTCTTAAGGTTGATATGTTTAAGAAAAATCCAAGTGCAATTGCCACTCACCTCCACAAGCATGTTGACACAAATATCATGGTGTTAAAAATACTAGACCCCCACATATGAATGCTAATCATGTTAGGAAACATCATACATTTCTATATAGGAAATATGCTAAGAATGTTAGGGTTCATGCACACAAACACAATGCACTTCATGTCTCACAAAAAATTGTTGATTACAATACTTATTATGATTCACACAAACACTTTTTGCACCATAATAGAAAGTCTACTAGAAATGATGATAATGTTATTTAGGTACCTAAGCATTTGAGCATGCATGCTAGTGAGGCTTATATTGCTAGAAATGTTTTTGATGGCCATTCATGTATGCACATGAAAGCAAATCCATATCGGATTTGGGTTCCTAAGGTTAGATTTATTTGAACCCATGTTTTAGGGTATCCATGTGCTTACATGATTATTTTATTGATACCCTTGTATCGCATGATAAAAATATGCAAGAATATTTGTTGAATGCTTTTTGATTATATTAAATTGATTGCATATTTCATTTAAAGAATTGTTTATCATTCTGCTACAAAATAGTCGACTACTACAGAGAAATATTCGACTACCATATGTAAATTTAAAAAATGTGCCAAATTTGGTGAACGGTAGTCGACTATCAATACTAAGGAGTCGACTATCAATACTAAGGAGTCGACTACTCCTGTTTTGTTTGAATATTTTCTTATTTATGCACATTGACTATTCATGATTTTTATTAAATTTATCACACTCGAATATCCAAGCTTATAGTTTCATTTTGTCAATATTCACATAAAGATTAAATATAATCAATTATTATTTAAGATTAGTGAGAACCTAATCATGTTGACCCCAAGGACCCTAAAAAACATTGCGTACCAAAAGTCTCTTATTTTTTCAGGTACTCATTACAAATTGAAGTCAACCCCTATACATCTCTACTGATGTGCAAATAATATTACTTAAGGAGAGGATTAAGGTTTTCTATGCATCTTAGTAGGGTGATTTTTCAATTTGTAAGTATATGTATACATTATGCCCACACATGGTATGTGTTGAACTTTATCTCAATGCGTGATATATTTTTAGGAAGCACATAGAAGTATCATAACTCTTGATATTGTAAAAATTGGCATTATTCATGAAATGTTGTGAGTATGTTTGATTCATTAACCTATTATATGCTTTATGAGAAAATTTATTGTTATTAACATGATTAATGATATAGACACGTCACATACATGTTTCTTCATGACTTGCAATATATAGATATATATATCTTGATATGATATGCTTAATGGTTCTTTATTCTTATGCTTTAAATATTTTCTTGCCCACATATATATTAGATGTTGTGTCATAGTAATTAATGATAGAATCATTCTATGGTTCTATGTATGACACAATATGTTCACACTTCACATTGCTTGAATTTTTGATTATGCAACTTATTTAGTGAAAAATGTGATTTTTAATGACATATGTATTGAGTCATGCTCGTTGGCTTAACATACGTCTCCTATGTTCTAATAAATAATATAACACCTGGTATCATACATTTCATTGAATTTTAGATGTTCATTTTCATAAGGGTAAAAATTCATATTTTGACTCAAATAAAAAGATTTGTGATATTGAGTCACCCTTATTTAAAAAAAACCATTTTATATTAATATCAAAGGAATTATGATATACTTTGTTGATATATTGTTGGATAGGTTTCATGCTAGAAAATAATTGTTAGGATTTAAATTAACCGCAAGCGCACGGTGTCTTCTGAGCTCATGGGTCGAACACAGTGAGGCGATGGTGTGAATACCGGTTAATTGTGTATATAATTAGCTACGTGAACAAAGACTAAGATGGGGTATTTACACTAAAAAAATGAAAATAAGAAAAGGGTGCTAAGGGCTAAGCTTAGCCACTAGCATAGATTAAACATGCGGGGTGATCTAGCTTCATGTTCTAATGGAATAGAGCCATCTACGAGGGTTCAACTTCGATACACGTTCTCTCTCTACGTCTGACCATAGAGGAGAGAATGAAGGGTGGTGCTTAGACTTCTATATGGCACCTGATGGTTAGTTGGTGAAGTTTAGTACGCATGCATAAACAGTTAACACATAGGAATAATAATCAACACAGCATGACACAAGGACATTGGTAACGCAGTTCGATGCGCACACCTACATCTGCGGGGCCTCACCCAGAAATTCAAATTACTCCACTAAAATAATGACAATTACAATCACCAATACTATTTGATATTAGGGGAAACACACTCCCCCTCAATACAAACCGCAAGGGTTGATCCCAATCAACCCTGTGGAGTAATTTGCGCAAGCTCCCCTTGCGTGCAAGATCCCTTTGCAATACTGACCTAGATCAACTCCCTTGATCACCTACCTCAGTAGTAGTCAGCCTCCTCCAGGAGCTCAGTGTAGCCTTCACAAAAGCTAATCTTCCAAGCAATCACCTAGCCGCCAATCCTCCTTCCACTTGACTTCGCTCCCCCTCGAAGTAGTTAAGCTGTTAATCAAGATACAACAGGTAGAATCACAGAAGATTGGCAGAGTACAGCTAGCGCAGCAAGGCTAGGTAAAGCAGTTAAAATAAATATCTCAGCCGTCAAACAAAACTGAAACCAATGAAGCAAACTCAACCATCCTTCAACAGCATCAACTAACAAAGCCTTGAATTCAATCCACATACTCGCTGTAAAAGAACATCTGTTTCTGATTAAAAATCCACGAAGATGTCTTATCTCTAATAACCGCGGTATTATCAGCTACATAAGATAACTGTAATTCTATCAGCTGCATAAGTTTACTGCTGTACATGGTCTCAAATGTTGAACAATAAGTTCAACATTTCATAGGACACAATGTTCAACATTTCATAAAACCACATTGGGCCACAAATAACAAACTAACAGACTTAACAATCTCCCCCTTTGGCTTTTAGTGGCACAATTAATTAGAGAAAATAGCTGATACAATATGCACAGACCAAGCTGAGGACAAAAACAAGTAGAAGACATACCAGCGGTCATTTATGAACATCAGAGAATACCACCGTACTTTAACAAGTAGACCATACAAAATGTTACTCCCCCAAGATACCACAGCACAGATAATTTCACCACCAACACCCAAAATACCTCAGACCGACAATTGTATCACCAACAGGACAATCACCAAAATCATAATTATCTCCCCCTTTGGGACACTGAAAGTCAAAGATCATACCTTGTCAGAAGAAACTTTAGCCTTGAGCTGAACAATCCTTTCCTGAAGGAACATCTTATGAGCTTCAAGTAGAACTCTCTGACCATGAAGCATTGCCAGCTGATCATCTAAAGATTTGACACCCCTATTAAGCACCAGAATGTCATCCAGTAAGTCTTGCACAGAGACATTTGTAGACGAAGTCCTTTTGACAGCAGATTTTGAGGCAGACGGAGGAGAAGTAGATGAAGAAGGCACAGAAGAGACGGTTGCCAAAGGAATATCAGATATATTATCAATTTTGCTTAATACTGACTTGGTAGTAAAGCTGATCATGTCACACGTCACTGGCAGTTCAGAGGTGTCAGGGACAATCCCTTGCGGGGAAAAGCACCATGGAAATGAGAGATGCATGAGGAAGTGAGGTATTAGGTGCAGAAGACTCTGAAAGTGAAAGGATGGAATCAAAGATGATTCGACCCAAATTGAAAGACTTCTTTGTCCCGGCAGCAAACAACAATTTGCACATAGCCTTGGTGATAATTGACATGTTAGAAGTAGGCAGCCAATTACAAGTGGCAATGCGATAGAGTAGAAAGAACTTTGCAGTCAAAGCCGAGGAAGGGAAGGAAAAAGTCTTTGGCCAACACTTATACTGCCCTCCAGTGACAGTCTGTATAAATGAGTCATAATCTTCAACCACAGAAACACCATAGGAAGGAAGATTCTGAATGCACGGCCACTTCAGAAGTTTGTTGATGACTGATGGGGAGAAAAGAATAACCTTGCCTCTAATAAAAGTCCTGAAACCCCATTTAGATGCAGAATCCGCAGATGACTTGTGAAGATTACAATAGAATTCACGGACCAAAACTAGATAAAACATCTTAAAGCAGCTTGCTGCTTGAAAGAGATCAATGTCCTTAAGAAAGGATAAGAAGTGAGTCTTTCCAAAAGAAGAAATAGCAATAGATTTTTCACCAAAAATAGGCCGCTCTGAGTAGACATGCCATCTATTCTGGCAGGACTTATCAAAGAATTACTTAGACAATGCTCTAGATGCAGACACAGCAGAAGGGGAGGAGGATCGTGAAACACCAGACCCCTTGAGTTTCTTCGAAGGAGAGAAACTGCATGTCCTGGATGGGGCTATGCGCTTGAGGGACTCATATCTGGTTTTGCGAGGGTGAGACATATAAGGATCCACACTAGGAGCATCAGTCATTACGGGTTCCTTCTCTTGAGCATTAGCAGACAATCTGACATTAGATCCAACATTAGATGGGGGTTCGACATTTTCACATGGAGAAGCAATCATCCCAGCAGTAAAGACACTCTCCTCTACATGATCAGAAGATATCAATACTGGAATAGCTTCATCTACAACTCTTGATGCTCTAGTTCCTAATTCCATGTCAACCCCATCCTCCTTGCTTATAACATCCTTATGTATATCATCCTGTAAATCAATCTGCCCAGTAACAGCCTGAGAAATAGACTGCTCAACATCATCCGAATCAGAAATACACATGTCAATTTGACCATCATCATTGTAAGCAATATCATAAGCAACATTATTAGAAAGTCCTTCACCAGCATCTGGACCATCAGCACACACATTATCATGATTAGACACATTATCTTCATCAATATCTCTATTAGGGACCTCTCCAGTCATAGGAGACTCTGATTCGGAGCTATCCAAAATTACAATCTCAGAGATCTTTACAGAAGATTCAGAAGGATTCCAAGTCTTTAGAACAACCAAGTCATCAAAAGGAACTCTCACGCTAATCAATTTACCATCCACATCTTTAAGATTGACAGGACCAAAACGAGCATCAGATAAATTTATCAAAGAAACATTTAATTTACGTCATGTTAGGCGAAGATACCAGAACCAGTCTTCCACAGTTTCCAGACATGGAACCCGTTCAGCTTTTTCAGAATGAGCCATCGATGGCTTAATCGGAGAACAAGGGACAATAAGAATTGGGGAAAACCCCACCACAGCAGAATTCGAGATAGAACATGGTTGCATGTTATCAGAAGACAATGGAGATGAAAAAAGAGAGGAAATACCAACAGATAAACCCCTAGGAGCACGAGAAATCGTCCCTTTCCTTCTGATATGAGAAGATGAAGAAGAGGCATGAACCTTCTGAGATGATGCAGCCTGTCAAGAGGAGTGTCAAGGGTTTGGAGAGAGTTTCTCATTTCGAGCATGACCCATTCTGCAAGAAGAACCTTTGCCGAAAGAACAAGAATCAAGAACCCTAATTTTCACTGAGCAGCCCCTTTTTTGAAACGTTCAAGTGAAATGTAGAGCGCTGAGAGAACCAAAGAGGAGAAATAAATACGGGGGAAATAAATGAAAAATACCAGACAATATCAATAAAGGACACCAGAACCCCTTTCTTAGTTGCAACATAATGTACAACATTATGTACAACATTATGTGCAACATTAGATACGACACAGCCCAAGAGCTTGTCGTAATTCCTCAAATCTACTGGAGTCCAAGGGTTTTGTAAAAATGTCAGCTAACTGACTGGTAGTATCTATATATTCCATGACGAGAACCTTCTTTTCAACCTGCTCTCTGATGAAATGGTGTCGAATGTCGATATGTTTGGTCCTGGAATGTTGAATAGGATTCTTGGAAATGTTTATGGCGCTCTGGTTGTCATACAGAATGGTCAAAACATCTTGATCAACACCGTAGTCAGTCAGCATTTGTTTCATCCACAGGTGTTGAGTACAACAGCTTCCAGCAGCAATATATTCAGCCTCAGCGGTTGACAATGAGATAGAATTCTGCTTTTTACTATACCAGGAGACTAAGTTGTTTCCAACGTAAAAACATCCACCCATGGTACTATTTCTATCATCAGCGTTACCTACCCAATCAGCATCACTATACCCTGATAGAAGTGTATTGGTGTCTTTAGAATACCAAATACCATAGTCAGTAGTCCCGTTTATATACCTGATTATACGTTTCACAGCCGTGATGTGAGATTCCTTAGGACAGGCTTGATATCGGGCACACACCCCAACACTGAAACTGATGTCAGGTCTACTCACTGTTAAGTACAGTAGACTTCCTATTATACTCTTGTACAGAGTGACCTCTACTTGTTTCCCACCATTATCCTTCGAGAGCTTCTCAGTAGTAGCCATAGGGGTGCGAACTTACCGAGCTTTTTCAAGGCCGAACCTCTTAACTAGGTTCTTAGCATACTTACTCTGAGATATAAACAGTCCATCACTAGATTGTTTAACTTGAAGACCTAGGAACATATTTAACTCACCAACCATACTCATTTTAAACTCTCTTTGCATAAGGTCAATGAATTCACGTACCAGTTGCTGTGAAGTAGAGCCAAAGACTATGTCATCTACATAAATCTGTGCAACAATGACCGCAAATTTGGTTCTCTGAACAAACAACGTTTTATCTGCTCTCCCTCGCTCATAACCCTTTTGGAGAAGGTATCTGGTCAGTCTCTCATACCAAGCTCTTGGAGCTTGCTTAAGCCCATAAAGAGCTTTCTTCAATCGATAGACATGATTGGGCAAGAACGGGTCTTCAAATCCCTTTGGCTGTTTAATATACACCTCTTCGTTTAAAATCCCATTTAGAAAGGCACTCTTCACGTCCATCTGATATAGCTTGAAATTGTAGCTACAGGCCACGGCGAGAAGTAATCTAATAGATTCCAGTCGGGCTACCGGAGCGAAAGTCTCGTCAAAGTCAATCCCCTCGATCTGAGTGTATCCCTGAGCTACCAAATGAGCTTTGTTACGTGTGACATTCCCTTTCTCATCCGTTTTATTCTTGAATATCCACTTAGTTCCAATGACATTCATCCCTTTTGCTCTCTCTAAGAGGCTCCAGACGTCATTACGCTGAAATTGATTCAGCTCTTCTTGCATAGCCAACACCCAGAGGTCGTCGAGTAATGCTTCTTTAACATTCTTAGGCTCAACACTTGATAGAAAACAAACATATCCAGTAAGATCACGATAATTAACTTGACTAGTACCTCTCGTTCGAAGACCATCTTCAACATTCCCAATGACAAGTTCAGGAGGGTGATTTCTTATAACTTTCATAATCCCTCTTGAGGAATGTACTTCATTTCCATCAGACTGTGATTCCTCAACGGATGTTGTTCCTTGTGAAACACCATTCTGTCCAGTATTCACATGTGTTGAATCAAATGTCGTAACATTTTGTTCAACACTTTCTTCCTCTTCATTACTCTCTTCCTGAGGATCAGACCCTCCATTTAAGACAGCTTCACCCTGCTCGAAGTCATCTACAACAATATTGATAGACTCCATCAGAACATCAGTGCGATGATTCAGCACCCTGAAGGCACGACTGGTAGTTGAGTATCCAAGAAATGTCCCTCTATCACTCTTAGCATCAAACTTTCCTTTAGGAGTTCGATCCTGCAAAATGTAACACTTGCTTCCAAATACATGAAAGTAAGAAACATTGGGGTTTTTACCTTTCCAGATCTCATATGGAGTTTTCTCCGTTCTAGGTCTCAGATACACTCTATTTATGGTGTAGCATGCAGTGTTAATCGCTTCTGCCCACCATTTAGTACTGACTTTCCTGGCATTCAGCATCACACGTGCCATTTCTTGTAGAGTGTGATTCTTCCTCTCAACAATTCCATTCTGCTGAGGAGTCTTAGGCGCTGAAAACTCATGACGTATTCCCTCTGCTTCATAGAAGTCAGCAAACAAGTGATTTTCAAACTCCTTACCATGGTCACTGCGAATTCTGACAATCTTTCCAATAGTGACTCCTTTCTCAGTCTGAAGGCGAGTGCATAGCTTCTTGAAAGCATTAAAAGCATCTCACTTTTCTTTGAGAAAATCAACCCATGTAAAACGAGAGAAGTCATCAACGCAAACATAAATGTACTTCTTACCTCCCATGCTGACTTCCGTTGTGGGTCCTATCAGATCGATGTGCAGCAACTCCATGTTCTTAGAAGCGGTAATTGTCACGCCCCGCTTCCCAAAAACATGGAGGCGAAGCGTGAGAAGGTCCGCTCAGACTTGAAGCTACAAAGCTGCAAGTCCGATAAGCGTCAATCACTTTCAACTGCAGGTCCTTGCAACGCGAAACGAAACAAAGATAGTAATAACGAAAAGAGACAAAAGAGATATATCAGAATATCCATATTAATAAATTTCCAACATCACAGAAAAGCCACCAGGCTAAAAGAAAAGAGTCTAAAAGAGGCCCCAGCATGGCCAACAAAAGTACAAAGCAAAGCAAGTAATGGTGCAAGCACCGACAACTAACAACAACCTAAAGCAAAAGCAACTCAGACAGCCTCTAAGACGGGTCTCCGGTGTCCACGAACTCCTCGATGAACGTGGGCTCAGGCTCAGCGTTAGCAAACACCTCGTCCTCAACTACTGTCTCTGGCTCAGGGTCTAACATGTGACATCCAAAAGAGCAAGGGGCACATGTCAGCAAGTCTACAAGACACTTGTGCAAGGAAACTGAAAGTGAAGGTAAGCAACCTAACAGTTCTAGCATGAATGCAACGACATGGCAGTTAAAGTATGAATGCAACAAGTAAGGTAAAGTAAAGTACGTGCATGGCATGGATGTCAAGTTTTACAAGTAACACTCACTAGTACAAGACAAGTAAAGTAAGCACCTCGTGCACAGAGATTCCGCCTTTTGGCTAGAGTGGCTGCGCGGGCCAACTCCTAAGCTCAAGTAATCGTTTATCCCTACCCCTCCACGTGTATCGAGCCAGGGCCTTACCCCCGAACACGGAATGCTCGCTTCTGGAACACGAGCCAGGAAGTGTTTTATCTTGTTGGCCTAGGGGTGCACCTAACCAGACAAGGAAGTACAAGTACAAGTATTGTAGCGTGTGCTACGAATGCGACATTCAATGCATGGATGACATGACATGGCAAGTAGTAGAGCGTACAGGTAAGGAAAGTAAACATGACAGTTTAGTATGCATTATCAACAGGTTAAAGAGTTGGATCCAGCTTCGTTGTCAAGCTAGATCAATTTAGGTGACGGATCTAGTTTCGTTGGCAAACTAGATCAAGTAGGCGTCTAGCCAGCTATCATTTCACTGACTAGTCTCTTTTACGCTAAAACTACAAAGTGGCCTAAAACATGGCCCTACACAAGAGTTGGCAAATTTCACTTGACTGCAAGTATCACGCAGAGAAACACCGTCCAACGAGTCCAGAGTCACAATATCCTACGTGCACAAGTCCACCGGCCTACAACCGTTTTATTAATCTTGATTAGTGAGTTCTAAAACATTTAAAATACTTTAAAAACATTGATTTTAGTCTTGATTAGCATGCATTGGGTTGGGGGTCCTAGGGGTGCAAAGCGTTATCTTAACACGACGTGAAAGCTACACTGGCGTCGGGTAGCGACGCCAGGGGTTGGAATAAAAGATCACGCTCCAAGTCCAGATTCCAATTAGATTCCTCGCTGGAAAGTTCAGAGCAATCAACTGGAGCAACGATTCCAGATTCCAAAGCTATCACGTGCGACGACGGGCTACGACGTGTCGCAACATCGTACGCGGCAATTCCTCGAAGAGCAAGCACCTAAGTGGGGCCCATAGTAGTCCTAGGGACCAATGGGGGACCCACAATACCTCTGGAGAACTTGGGGGGCCATGGTGGCAAGTGGTGCGACGAGTGCGGGGTTGCGACGAATGGCTCTCGGTCATACAGCCTCGGTGCAGGGGATCCTCTCGGTCGGACACTGAGAACGACCTAGCATAGCGCAGCGGGTCGGTGCGGGGTCGGGGCTCTCGGTCTGTGCGGGACAGGCCGTCGGTCGGGCGACTTGGATGCGGGGGTTGAAACGTTGCAACGTTGCAACGTTGCAGCTTCGGTCGGTGCGGGCGATCCGCTCGGTCAGACACGGGCGGAGGCGGGGTGACAGAGCGGGTCGGTGCAGACGGCTGTATGGAGCGGGGATGCGGGCGTGAGCGGGCCAAGCTCTCGGTCAGGGCGGGCGAACGGAGCGGGGTACGATGCAGCGGTGCGGGCGAAGCTTGGTGTGGGGGCGGCTAGCGGTCAGAGCGGGGGAACGGGCTTGGTTTCTTCGGTCGGTGCGGGGCTGCTTCGTCGCAACGTTGCGACGATTCGTCGCAACGTCAAATTTGAGTTTTGGAAGCGGCTAGGGTTATTTTATTGCGAAAATAGGTCTCCCTAAAGGTTGTTTATATAGTGTAGAGGGGTTGACTAGGTCTAGGGCTAATCCTAATGGGATTATGAGTTTAAATTAATTTAAAATTCAAATCTACTCTTCCAAATCACATATGGATTGGGTGCGGCCAAGATAGGGGCTAAGATTTGGCTCAAAAATTATTTAAAACGTTTGAAACTCGAATAAATTTTATTTGGCCGAAAATAATTTAAAACATATTTATTAAAAATATTATAAAAATTGCTAAAAATATAAAAGTGGTCAAATAAACTCCAAAAATTATAAAATAAATATCGAGGTGACCGTGATGACGAAATTTAGCTAACTAAGAAGACGGATCTCAATTTTGACGTCGGACGACAAAGCTAAAAATAGAAACGTCTCCCGTCAAAAGTAAAAATCGTAACGTCCCATCGAATAGGATTAAATTGTGGGAAAACGACTCGAGAAATGTCATTCCAAATTAATGCCACTATTTAATACTCTCAGAGACGTTCACAACGGTATATCTCAACAAAGTGTTCACAAACAAGCAAGGTCTAAAATTAATACGTGCACGGTCAAAAGCACGTGCACGAACAACGTACAACGAAAAGTGGTCGTTACATCCTCCCCACCTTAGAATAAAGTCCGTCCTCGGACTTTCTACATCTCTAGTCGTTCTAGTAGCTACCCCAATCATGTCACATTACAATTCAAACCAGGTATAGTCATTACAAGTGCTTATTTATGCACTAGGTAGTCAAACATTGTCACTACCAACATGTATATATATATATATATATATATATATATTCACGTACGTTATACACTTATACCTATTATAGTCAGTAAATTTCATACATGTATTTCAATCATACACATATACGTACATCCCCTATATAACTACTACTTACCTAACACAAAACAATATTTCAGATATTCGTATAAGTATAATCTCTCCCTAGCAAATACAATCGTTGCTCTACGTATAGATAACTACCTATGCGCAAACAAAACATGGGTATATAACTCCCTAATATTTCCTAGTATATGCCCAATACCAATCACATCTACCCGCGTAGTCACACCATATCATTACTTAAATCAAGTGTCACTATATCTAATACACATTCACCTCTACTATAATTTCACCATATATATATCGCCATTCAAATGCATCCAATTACGTACGGTCCTATAACTGTATTTACGGCACGCCACACATACCATAGTCACCAATACCTATAACTCAGCACATGCTTACCCGTGCATGGTGCACACCCATACACGCTATCATTTCATTCATATATATACCAATCACACCACTATATACTTAGCACATCTATGTACCTAGCTTAGCTAGCACACATATGTTTACACAAGCCAGTCCTTAGTAATTAACTATACCACAAGACCAACACCTATAACTATACAGGTGTAGCGACCCAAAATCATGTGCGTAGCACGACCAGGCACAAACACTCCTATCACTATACATACATCAAACATCGCTATATTCAAACTACAGACATACACGACAATATACTTAGAGTATACCCACTCAAGCTTGAGTGAGACTCAATACACATATCAGAATATTCTATGTACGTAACACGGCACTTATACCTATACCAATACCACTCCAATATATATATGTCAACCAATACAACCATATACATACCATAAGTCAATCACACTTAATATTTAGTCAGGTAATACTCACATAGTTCAATCACTCTATATACCATAATACTAATACAGACATTAGCACACGTATAATTATAATACACTCCCTAATTTATACGCATTCGTCGTATAGTCACCCACATGGAACATATATATTCACACCATAGCTTACTACCTATAACTAGTATACCAACACCTATTATTATCACACCTAGCATACACATAGTTTTCCCATCATATTGTTCAACCATTATAAGTATCTCCTAACTACATACACCCTATTAGTTATTCCCACACTAATTCTTATATACATAGGCATCCCTAGTATGATATAGCTACCCACACACCAAACTATAACTATTAACATACAAACAACTTCACACATCATGAATAACTCCGAGTATATATATCACACAATAAGCAACCATTAATATACTATGGGAGAGTACACTCATTCAAGCCCACGTACACAACTTAGGTACGTGCACTACGACAACATCACAAGGTCCAAGGGCCCACTAACAACTTAGGGTTGACACAGTTATTGATGAGCACTAAAGCCTAAGCAGTAGAGGGAGGTCGAAAGCGTGACGAGGGAAGGATCGATAAGCACGAATTTAGATAGGACGACTAAAAGGAGACCGCTTGGTTAGGTGGAGCAGCGAATCAATCGTGAATGCTTAGGTAGAGGGAAGGGAGATGTAGTGATACTTATATAGGATGGAGAAATGGGATATCATAAGCTGGAATACGCAAAATTTGAAAACTGTCGTACTTCAAAAGTTGGAATCCTCGTCCGTATAAAAATATTTGGAGATCGATAAAACGAGTTGTTCAAAAAAAGTTTGAGTCAAATATACATATAAGAGAAAATGGTCTATTGGTTTATGTAAAGTCATTAAAAAAAGAAGTGAATCTTTTACACGAACATTGAAGACGTAGTTTAGAAAATATTATACGGCAGTAATTTTTTTTAATAATGTTGGCAAAAGTTTTGAAAGCCAAAGAATGAAATTAAGTAACTGAAGAATTTAAGCTCATGTTAAATGCTTTCAAAACCTCTAGGCTAGGGAAAACTTTAAAATAATCAATATCAAAACTACTTTTTAAAGGAACCAGGATTTGCAATAATGAGAAACTGATTTACACAAGGTCCTTAGCATATGAGTACAACGAACCTGATACAGTTATATAAAATAATTGAAATTCTGTTTAGTTTAGAAATTATTCTAAAAGTATGTTATGGTGAACGGAAGGATAATAATAGCTTAGTAGTTGAATTATCAAAATTGGTAATAAGCCTTAAAACCAAGTTATGGAAGGTCTAGATCAGGAAAAGGTTATGAAATAGTAATTTTTACAAAAGTCTAAAATAGGGAAAACGATGAGCATAAAATCGACTTGCTGAAAGCTGAAATCCCATGTGATTTGGAAAGTATGCTTAGAAGTAAACACGATGTGCCATTCGAATGGCATAAATCAGGAGGAAAATTATAAATCGAATTGGGTAAAATAAAAGTACGGTTCAGAATAAAATTATTATATGAAAGGAAAATGTATTTTCATAGGTACAAAAGTGTCGGCTAGGAAAATACCATAAGCTAGTATTCAAAATTTCGACAAAAGTTTTAAGAATTCAAGTCAACGAAGGAGTATGAAATATAAAATACATATATTAAAATTTTGAACAAATTTAAACTTAGTGAAAGGGGAGTCGAAAAATACTTTCGGAAAATTCAAGACTTGTAATGGAGAGATTTGAAAATTGACGACGATCGTCATGAGGCGATCTCGTGAATCGGGGCAAGGAAAATGGTTGGATGATCAAAACATACATACGCCTAGGATATGGCCCAGGATACCTACGGGGAAACTCCTACGGTTGACCAACTAAAGTTTAAGAAACTTAATGCTAAGTCTTTCTAAGGGACCTAGACGGTAATGAAATGCGCTCAGCTCGGTCCGGAATCGATGAACCCAAGCGAACGACTAAAGGAATTCTAGAAGTCTAATATGGTTAGGGTTAGACAAGACCCACTAAGGTAATTCCTAAGACGATTAAGTCAATTTCCTAGCAGGGAATCTAACTAACAGTCTAACAATCAAACCCTATTTTTGCAAACAATCGTATGCAAGCAACCAAACATGATTTAACAAGCCAGGACTAACTAAGGAAAGAAACAACTAGGTCGAGAGTTACCTGCGATAACCTCATCCACAGTCACGCTCTCCACTGCCGTCATCGGATAAGCCTGCCCCCTCGGCTGCATGGCCTGCTGAAAAGCATGCCTCTGTGGAGCGAGGGGTGCTCCACGACTTGTAGATACAGGTGCTCTCTGCTGTAACGGCTATGCTGCGATTGGTTCCTTCCAAGGCAGCTTAGACTTCGGGCACTCCTTCATAGCATGGGTAGGATCTCCATAAATCAGGCACTGGCCCAGCTTCCTCCTGCACTGTTCCTTCTCATGGCCAATCTTGCTACATTGATAGCACACCTTCCGACTTGGCCCAGCTACTGGTGCTTGCTGCTGTGGAACTCCATCCGATGCTTTCCGTAATTTATTTGCATGCCGACAATCCTTCTTTGAATGAGTAGCAGCACCACAAATCAAGCACCTGCCTAGAAATCTTCTGCACTCCTCCTTGACGTGCCCGGTCTTGCCACAGAAATAGCAAGTCTTCAGAGTAGGTCCGCCACCAACTCGGGTCTGTCGTCTTCTCGCCATCTAACGACATAAAAAAACGAAAAAAAGTTTAGACTCACTAGCTTAATGACTTAGATGTTGTAATTTATTTAATGGACATTACGTTATTATCGTTGTTCCGTTAGCTCGCAATTGCAAGAAGGGACCTGCATGGGCCACCAACAAAACCTGTCACGCCCCGCTTCCCAAAAACATGGAGGCGAAGCGTGAGAAGGTCCGCTCAGACTTGAAGCTACAAAGCTGCAAGTCCGATAAGCGTCAATCACTTTCAACTGCAGGTCCTTGCAACGCAAAACGAAACAAAGATAATAATAACGAAAAGAGACAAAAGAGATATCTCAGAATATCCATATTAATAAATTTCCAACATCACAGAAAAGCCACCAGGCTAAAAGAAAAGAGTCTAAAAGAGGCCCCAGCATGGCCAACAAAAGCACAAAGCAAAGCAAGTAATGGTGCAAGCACCGACAACTAACAACAACCTAAAGCAAAAGCAACTCAAACAGCCTCTAAGACTGGTCTCCGGTGTCCATGAACTCCTCGACGAACGTGGGCTCAGGCTCAGCGTCAACAAACACCTCGTCCTCAACTAATGTCTCTGGCTCAGGGTCTAACATGTGACACCCAAAAGAGCAAGGGGCACATGTCAGCAAGTCTACAAGAGACTTGTGCAAGGAAACTGAAAGTGAAGGTAAGCAACCTAGCAGTTCTAGCATGAATGCAATGACATGACAGTTAAAGTATGAATGCAACAAGTAAGGTAAAGTAAAGTACGTGCATGGTATGGATGTCAAGTTTTACAAGTAACACTCACTAGTACAAGACAAGTAAAGTAAGCACCTCGTGCATAGAGATTCCGCCTTTTGGCTAGAGTGGCTGCGCGGGCCAACTCCTAAGCTCAAGTAATCGTTTATCCCTACCCCTCCACGTGTATCGAGCTAGGGCCTTACCCCCGAACACGGAATGCTCGCTTTTGGAACACGAGCCAGGAAGTGTTTTATCTTGTTGGCCTAGGGGTGCACCTAGCCAGACAAGGAAGTACAAGTATTGTAGCGTGTGCCACGAATGCGACATTCAATGCATGGATGACATGACATGGCAAGTAGTAGAGCGTACATGTAAGGAAAGTAAACATGACAGTTTAGTATGCATGATCAACAGGTTAAAGAGTTGGATCCAGCTTCGTTGTCAAGCTAGATCAATTTAGGTGACGGATCTAGTTTCGTTGTCAAACTAGATCAAGTAGGCGTCTAGCCAGCTATTATTTCACTGACTAGTCTCCTTTACACTAAAACAATGAAGTGGCCTAAAACATGGCCCTACACAAGAGTTGGCAAGTTTCACTTGCCTGCAAGTATCACGTCAGAGAAACACCGTCCAACGAGTCCAGAGTCACAATATCCTACGTGCACAAGTCCACCGGCCTACAACCGTTTTATTAATCTTGATTAGTTAGTTCTAAAACATTTAAAATACTTTAAAAACATTGATTTTAGTCTTGATTAGCATGCATTGGGTTGGGGGTCCTAGGGGTGCAAAGCGTTACCTTAACACGACGCGAAAGCTACACTGGCGTCGGGTAGCGACGCCAGGGGTTGGAATAAAAGATCGCGCTCCAAGTCCAGATTCCAATTAGATTTCTCACTGGAAAGTTCAGAGCAATCAACTAGAGCAACGATTCCAGATTCCAAAGCTAGCACGTGCGACAACGGGCTACGACGTGTCGCAACGTCGTACGCGGCAATTCCTCGAAGAGCAAGCACCTAGGTGGGGCCCACAGTAGTCCTAGGGACCAATGGGGGACCCACAATACCTTTGGAGAACTTGGGGGGGCCCACTGTGGCAAGTGGTGTGACGGGTGCGGGGTTGCGACGAATGGCTCTCGGTCGTACAGCCTCGGTGCGGGGAATCCTCTCGGTCGGACACTGGGAACGGCCTAGCACAGCGCAACGGGTCGGTGCGGGGTCGGGGCTCCTGGTCTGTGCGGGACAGGCCGTCGGTCGGGCGCCTTGGATGCGGGGGTTGCAACGTTGCAACGTTGCAACGTTGCAGCTTCGGTCGGTGCGGGCGATCCGCTCGGTCAGACACGGGCGGAGGCGGGCAACAGAGCGGGTCGGTGCGGACGGCTGTGCGGAGCGGGGATGCGGGCGTGAGCGGGCCAAGATCTCAGTCAGGGCGAGAGAACGGAGCGGGGTGCGATGCAGCGGTGCGGGCAAAGCTTGGTGCGGGGGCGGCTAGCGGTCGGAGCGGGGGAACGGGCTTGGTTTCTTCGGTCGGTGCGGGGCTGCTTCGTCGCAACGTTGCGACGATTCGTCGCAACGTCAAATTTGAGTTTTGGAAGCGGCTAGGGTTATTTTCTTACAAAAATAGGTCTCCCTAAAGGTTGTTTAAATAGTGTAGAGGGGTTGACTAGGTCTAGGGCTAATCCTAATGGGATTAGGAGTTTAAATTAATTTAAAATTCAAATCTACTCTTCCTAATCACATAGGGATTGGGTGCGGCCAAGATAGGGGCTAAGATTTGGCTTAAAAATTATTTAAAACGTTTGAAACTCGAATAAATTTTATTTGGCCGAAAATAATTTAAAACCTATTTATTAAAAATATTATAAACCTTGCTAAAAATATAAAACTGGTCAAATAATCTCCAAAAATTATAAAATAAATATCGGGGTGATCGTGATGACGAAAGTGAGCTAACTAAGAAGACAGATCTCAATTTCGACGTCGGATGACGAAACTAAAAATAGAAACGTCTCCCATCAAAAGTGAAAATCGCAACGTCCCATCGAAAAGGATTAAATTGTGGGAAAACGACTCGAGAAATGTTGTTCCAAATTAGTGCCACTATTTAATACTCTCAGAGACGTTCACAACGGTATATCACAACAAAGTGTTCACAAACAAGCAAGGTCTAAAATTAATACGTGCACGGTCAAAAGCATGTGCACGAACAACGTACAACGAAAAGAGGTCGTTACATCCTCCCCACCTTAGAATAAAGTCCGTCCTCAGACTTTCTACATCTCTAGTCGTTCTAGTAGCTACCCCAATTATGTCACATTACAATTCAAACCAGGTATAGTCATTACAAGTGCTTATTTATGCACTAGTTAGTCAAACATTGTCACTACCAACATGTATATATATATATATTCACGTACGTTATACACTTATACCTATTATAGTCAGTCAATTTCATGCATGTATTTCAATCATACACATATACGTACATCCCCTATATAACTACTACTTACCTAACACAAAACAATATTTCAGATACTCGTATAAGTATAATCTCTCCCTAGCAAATACAATCGTTGCTCTACGTATAGGAAACTACCTATACGCAAACAAAACATGTGTATACAACTCCCTAATATTTCCTAGTATATGCCCAATACCACTAACATCTACACGCGTAGTCACACCATATCATTACTTAAATCAAGTGTCACTATATCTAATATACATTCACCTCTACTATAATTTCACCATATATATATCGACATTCAAATGCATCCAATTACGTACGGTCCTATAACTATATTTACGGCACGCCACACATACCATAGTCACCAATACCTATAACTCAGCACATGCTTACCCGTGCATGATGCACACCCATACACGCTATCATTTCATTCATATATATACCAATCACACCACTATATACTTAGCACATCTACGTACCTAGCTTAGCTAGCACACATATGTTTACACAAGCCAGTCCTTAGTAATTAACTATACCACAAGACCAACACCTATAACTATACAGGTGTAGCGACCCACAATCATGTGCGTAGCACGACCAGGCACAAACACTCCTATCACTATACATACATCAACCATCTCTATATTCAAACTACAGACATACACGACAATATACTTAGAGTATACCTACTCAAGCTTGAGTGAGATTCAATACACATATCAGAATATTCTATGTACGTAACACGGCACTTATACCTATACCAATACCACTCCAATATATATATGGCAACCAATACAACCATATACATACCATAAGTCAATCACACTTAATATTTAGTCAGGTAATACTCACATAGTTCAATCACTCTATATACCATAATACTAATACAGACATTAGCACACGTATAATTATAATACACTCCCTAATTTATACGCATTCGTCTTATAATCACCCATATGGAACGTATATATTCACACCATAGCCTACTACCTATAACTAGTATACCAACACCTATTATTATCACACCTAGCATACACATAATTTTCCCATCATATTGTTCAACCATTATAAGTATCTCCTAACTACATACACCCTATTAGTTATTCCCACACTAATTCTTATATACACAGGCATCCCTAGTATGATATAGCTACCCACACACCAAACTATAACTATTAACATACAAACAACTTCACACATCATGAATAACTCCGAGTATATATATCACACAATAAGCAAACATTAATATACTATGGGAGAGTACACTCATTCAAGCCCACGTACACAACTTAGGTACGTGCACTACGACAACATCACAAGGTCCAAGGGCCCACTAACAACTTAGGGTTGACACAGTTATTGACGAGCACTAAAGCCTAAGCAGTAGAGGGAGGTCGAAAGCGTGACGAGGGAAGGATCGATAAGCACGAATTCAGATAGGACAACTAAAAGGAGACCGCTTGGTTAGGTGGAGCAGCGAATCAATCGTGAATGCTTAGGTAGAGGGAAGGGAGATGTAGTGATACTTATATAGGATGGAGAAATGGGATATCATAAGCTGGAATACACAAAATTTGAAAACTGTCGTACTTCAAAAGTTGGAATCCTCGTCCGTATAAAAATATTTGGAGATCGATAAAATGAGTTGTTCAAAACAAGTTTGAGTCAAATATACATATAAGAGAAAATGGTCTATTGGTTTTTGTAAAGTCATTAAAAAAGAAGTGAATCATTTACACGAACATTGAAGACGTAGTTTAGAAAATATTATACAGCAGTAATTTTTTTTAATAATGTTGGCAAAAGTTTTGAAAGCCAAAGAATGAAATTAAGTAACTGAAGAATTTAAGCTCATGTTAAATGCTTTCAAAACCTCTAGGCTAGGGAAAACTTTAAAATAATCAATATCGAAACTACTTTTTAAAGGAACCAGGATTTGCAATAATGAGAAACTGATTTACACAAGGTCCTTAGCATATGAGTACAACGAACCTGATACAGTTATATAAAATAATTGAAATTCTGTTTAGTTTAGAAATTATTCTAGAAGTATGTTATGGTGAACGGAAGGATAATAATAGCTTAGTAGTTGAATTATCAAAATTGGTAATAAGCCTTAAAACCAAGTTATGGAAGGTCTAGATCAGGAAAAGGTTATGAAATAGTAATTTTTACAAAAGTCTAAAATAGGGAAAACGATGAGCATAAAATCGACTTGCTGAAAGCTGAAATCCCATGTGATTTGGAAAGTATGTTTAGAAGTAAACACGATGTGCCATTCGAATGACATAAATCAGGAGGAAAATTATAAATCGAATTGGGTAAAATAAAAGTACGGTTCAGAATAAAATTATTATATGAAAGGAAAATGTATTTTCATAGGTACAAAAGTGTCGGCTGGGAAAATACCATAAGCTAGTATTCAAAATTTCCACAAAAGTTTTAAGAATTCAAGTCAACGAAGGAGTATGAAATATAAAATAAATATATTAAAATTTTGAACAAATTTAAACTTAGTGAAAGGGGAGTCGAAAAATACTTTCGGAAAATTCAAGATTTGTAATGGAGAGATTTGAAAATTGACGACGATCGTCATGAGGCGATCTCGTGAATCGGGGCAAGGAAAATGGTCGGATGATCAAAACATACATACGCCAAGGATATGGCCCAGGATACCTACGGGGAAACTCCTACGGTTGACCAACTAAAGTTTAAGAAACTTAGTGCTAAGTCTTTCTAAGGGAGCTAGACGGTAATGAAATGCGCAGTTCTAGCATGAATGCAATGACATGGCAGTTAAAGTATGAATGCAACAAGTAAGGTAAAGTAAAGTACGTGCATGGCATGGATGTCAAGTTTTACAAGTAACACTCACTAGTACAAGACAAGTAAAGTAAGCACCTCGTGCACAGAGATTCCGCCTTTTGGCTAGAGTGGCTGCGCGGGCCAACTCCTAAGCTCAAGTAATCGTTTATCCCAACCCATCCACGTGTATAGAGCCAGGGCCTTACCCCCGAACACGGAATGCTCGCTTCTGGAACACGAGCCAGGAAGTGTTTTATCTTGTTGGCCTAGGGGTGCACCTAGCCAGACAAGGAAGTACAAGTACAAGTATTATAGCGTGTGCTACGAATGTGACATTCAATGCATGGATGACATGACATGGCAAGTAGTAGAGCGTACAGGTAAGGAAAGTAAACATGACAGTTTAGTATGCATTATCAACAGGTTAAAGAGTTGGATCCAGCTTCGTTGTCAAGCTAGATCAATTTAGGTGACGGATCTAGTTTCGTTGGCAAACTAGATCAAGTAGGCGT
This sequence comes from Scilla litardierei, assembly GCA_030789695.1. Lineage (NCBI taxonomy): Eukaryota > Viridiplantae > Streptophyta > Magnoliopsida > Asparagales > Asparagaceae > Scilla > Scilla litardierei. The sequence continues at coordinate 439,390,129 of CM061142.1, read as the reverse complement.
CTAGCCAGCTATCATTTCACTGACTAGTCTCTTTTACGCTAAAACAACGAAGTGGCCTAAAACATGGCCCTACACAAGAGTTGGCAAGTTTCACTTGCTTGCAAGTATCACGTCAGAGAAACATCGTCCAACGAGTCCAGAGTCACAATATCCTACGTGCACAAGTCCACCGGCCTAAAACCGTTTTATTAATCTTGATTTGTGAGTTCTAAAACATTTAAAATACTTTAAAAACATTGATTTTAGTCTTGATTAGCATGCATTGGGTTGGGGGTCCTAGGGGTGCAAAGTGTTACCTTAATACGACGCGAAAGCTACACTGGCGTCGGGTAGCGACGCCAGGGGTTGGAATAAAAGATCGCGCTCCAAGTCCAGATTCCAATTAGATTCCTTGTTGGAAAGTTCAGTGCAATCAACCAGAGCAACGATTCCAGATTCCAAAGCTAGCATGTGCGACGACGGGCTACGACGTGTCGCAACGTCGTACGCGGCAATTCCTCGAAGAGCAAGCAACTAGGTGGGGCCCACAGTAGTCCTAGGGACCATTGGAGGACCCACAATACCTCTGAAGAACTTGGGGGGCCCACGGTGGCAAGTGGTGCGACGGGTGCGGGGTTGCGACGAATGGCTCTCGGTCGTACAGCCTCGGTGCGGGGGATCCTCTCGGTCGGACACTGGGAACGGCCTAGCACAGCGCAACGGGTCGGTGCGGGGTCGGGGCTCTCGGTCGGTGCGGGACAGGCCGTCGGTCGGGCGCTTTGGATGCGGGGGTTGCAACGTTGCAACGTTGCAGCTTTGGTCGGTGCGGGCGATCCGCTCGGTCAGACACGGGCGGAGGCGGGCAACAGAGCGGGTCGATGCGGACGGCTGTGCAGAGCGGGGATGCGGGCGTGAGCGGGCCAAGCTCTCGGTCAGGGCGGGCGAATGGAGCGGGGTGCGATGCAGCGGTGCGGGCAAAGCTTGGTGCGGGGGCGGCTAGCGGTCGGAGCGGGGGAACGGGCTTGGTTTCTTCGGTCGGTGCGGGGCTGCTTCGTCGCAACGTTGCGACGATTCGTCGCAATGTCAAATTTGAGTTTTGGAAGCGGCTAGGGTTATTTTCTTGCGAAAATAGGTCTCTCTAAAGTTTGTTTATATAGTGTAGAGGGGTTGACTAGGTCTAGGGCTAATCCTAATGGGATTAGGAGTTTAAATTAATTTAAAATTCAAATCTACTCTTCCTAATCACATAGGGATTGGGTGCGGCCAAGATAGGGGCTAAGATTTGGCTTAAAAATTATTTAAAATGTTTGAAACTCGAATAAATTTTATTTGGCCGAAAATAATTTAAAACCTATTTATTAAAAATATTATAAACCTTGCTAAAAATATAAAAGTGGTGAAATAAACTCTAAAAATTATAAAATAAATATCGAGGTGATCGTGATGACGAAAGTGAGCTAACTAAGAAGACGGATCTCAATTTCGACGTCGGACGACGAAACTAAAAATAGAAACGTCTCCCGTCAAAAGTGAAAATCGCAACGTCCCATCGAATAGGATTAAATTGTGGGAAAACGACTCGAGAAATGTCGTTCCAAATTAGTGCCACTATTTAATACTCTCAGAGACGTTCACAACGGTATATCACAAAAAAGTGTTCACAAACAAGTAAGGTCTAAAATTAATACGTGCACGGTCAAAAGCACGTGCACGAACAACGTACAACGAAAAGTGGTCGTTACAGTAATGGTCTGAAGTTGTTTATGACTTATCTTCTTCTGTTTTCCTAGCTGACAGGGACCACAAACCCCTTCTATTTTCTTGGCTATGACAGGTATCCCTCGAACGGCTCCAACTCTGGAAATCTCTATCAATGTCTTGTAGTTGACGTGCCCTAGCTTTTGATGCCACTGTTCGGAGAAATCAATGCTAGCACTGAGACAACTGTTAGTTTCCTGGAGTAAATAGCAGTTGTCGGCAGATCTTTTCCCAGTCAGAATGTTAGTCCCTGCTTCATTGAGGACTACACACTCGTTCTTATTGAACTGTACGAACAATCCTTGGTCACACAATTGACTTATACTAATCAGATTTGCCTTTAAGTCTTCTACATGCATTACATCCTTCAGAGTAACAGATCTAGTCATCTTCAGTTCTCCCTTTCCAATAACTTTGCTTCTTTGACCATCACCAAAGGTAACATGTCCTTTATTTCCTGTAGTGTATTCTGAGAGCAGACTTCGATTTCCTGTCATATGCCGGGAACACCCACTGTCGAAATACCACATATGTTCCGAGAAAGCAACCATAGAAGTGTAGGCAACTAAACTATGAATTTTTGACTTCCTTACACACCTTTTTATGAGTCTTTTGCATGTATGTCCAGTGTCTCTTCCTTCACGTTGGTGTCTCATACGACTAAAACAACTCCTTTCAGTATGACCATTGCATTGATAGTAATTACACACAGAGTGCCGGGGTGTAGCACTCCTTTTGTGTTCATCCTTCAGACCACCGTGCTTGGAAGCACTTCCTTTTTGTTCATCCTTCTGACCACCTTGCTTGAAGTACATATTCTTGTTCTGTCCTTCGATAATCCGTCCCTGTACTTTCTCGGGTAACTGAAGATGGCCTCCTCTATTGAAACCAACGCCAATACGATCTCCAGATACTTTCCCCTTGCTCAGTATGTCATCAAGCTTAGTCTTTCCGGAGTTCCATTTGTTAAAGACGCTCTCTGCCTTCTCGGCTATAAGTAGTGTTCTCCTGAGTTGCCCTTCTAGATTTCTGATTTTTGTCCGGTCTCTAATAGTTGAGAAATAACCTCTTCTTTTCTCCTTTCAGTCTAATATTTTCCTTCTTCAAAGACTTATTGATCTCACAGATTTTCATCCAATTTTTGAACATAGTTCGATATGCAGATCGAATATCAACTTCGTCAACTTCCTCATCCTCACCCACATCTGAAGTAGATTCACTATCAGATGTTATACTATATGTTGTAACATTCTTCTTGACATTCTCAAGTTTATTCTCCAACATGGTGCGAATTTTGGCAACTCTTGGTCCAACATTACTAGAGATGTCACCATTATGCTGATCCTTCAGAATGGCCGTGAAAGCTACATAATTGCTGATGATATCCTCATCTCCAGCACTCCCTTCGGACTCTTCATCACTCCAGGAACTAGCCAGTGATTTTCCCTTTTGTTTCTTGAGAGTGTTTGCACATTCGGCTTTTATATGTCCAAATGCCTCACATTCTCTGCACTGTATTCCCTTGCCTTTACTTTTAGATTCATACTTCTGTATAGGGCGGCTATTACCTCTACTTGCAGGGGAGAAACTAGGACGCACTTCCTTGTTGACATTTCTGAAATTCTGTCCCCTACTTCCTATCTTCCTCATCATTTTGCTGAAGTTTTTAGTTAACAAGGCAATGTCGTCTTCAAGCTCAGGGTCATTTCCTGTTTGAAAAACTTCTGTAGCTTTCACCTTTAGAGCCACTCCTTTATCTCTTTTATTTTGCTTCAAATTCATCTCATAGGTCTGAAGAGACCCCATCAATTCATCCAATCTCATATTGGATGTGTTCCTTACCTCTTCAATAGCAGCAATTTTAGCCGAAAATTTATCTGGTAGAGACCTCAGTGTTTTTTCCACTAACTTCTTTTGGGAGTACTTCTTTCCTAATTGGAAAGCCTGATTGGCTATATCACGCAATCTTCCGTTGAATTCAGGCACTAATTCATCATCATTCATTCTAAGATTTTCAAATTGAGAAGCAAGAATTTGAAGTTTAGAAGCTCTTACAGTGCTTGTCCCTTCATGAATGTTTTGAAGAATGACCCACGCTTCCTTTGCAAACTCGCATGTAGAAATTAATTTGAACTGCCCTTCATCTACAGCAGTAAAGATTTCATTCACAGCCTTCGAATTTCCCAGAGCTGCACGTTCTTCTTCGAGACTCCAATCTTGAGCAGGCTTGAGACATTCATTTCCCTTTTTCTTATCTTCAGTAGGAGGAGTCCAGCCTTCTATAGTTGCCACCCAAGCCTTCTCATCAAGAGACTTGATAAATGCGCGCATCCGGGACTTCCAGTACGTATAGTTAGTACCAGTAAGCAGCAGAGGCCGAGTCACAGAAGCTCCTTCCTTCGTGTTCATGGTTGACATACTTAAACAGCAGAATCTCACCACCTTTGACAAACAAAGAATGTGGATGACCTGCTTTGATACCAATTGAAGTTTAGTACGCATGCATAAACAGTTAACACATAGGAATAATAATCAACACAACATGACACAAGGACATTGGTAACGCAGTTTGGTGCGCACACCTACATCTGCGGGGCCTCGCCCAGAAATTCAAATTATTCCACTGAAATAATGACAATTACAATCACCAATACTATTTGATATTAGGGGAAACACACTCCCCCTCAATACAAACCGCAAGGGTTGATCCCAATCAACCCTATGGAGTAATTTGCGCAAGCTCCTCTTGTGTGCAAGATCCCCTTGCAATACTGACCTAGATCAACTCCCTTGATCCCCTACCTCAGTAGTAGTCAGCCTCCTACCGGAGCTCAGTGTAGCCTTCGCAAAAGCTAATCTTTCAAGCAATCACCTAGCCGACAATCCTCCTGCCACTTGACTTCGCTCCCCCTCGAAGTAGTTAAGCTTTTAATCAAGATACAACAGGTAGAATCACAGAAGATGGGCAGAGTACAGCTAGCGTAGCAAGGCTAGGTAAAGCGGTTAAAATAAATATCTCAGCCGTCAAACAGAACTGAAACTAACGAAGCAAACTCAACCATCCTTCAACAACATCAACTAACAAAGCCTTGAATTCAATCCACATACTCGCTGTAAAAGAACATCTGTTTCTGATTAACAATCCACAAAGATGTCTTATCTCTAATAACCGCAGTACTATCAGCTACATAAGATAACTGCAATTCTATCAGCTGCATAAGATTACTGATGTAACTGGTCTCAAATGTTGAACAATAAGTTCAACATTTCATAGGACACAATGTTCAACATTTCATAAAACCACATTGTGCCACAAATGACAAACTAACAGACTTGACAGTTGGAAATCCATATTGCTCGATGGTTCGTCGGTGCCTAGCCTTAGATAGTCAATCTTCCGTTATGGGTGGATTGATATAAAATCTCATCCAAGCAAAACCCTAGAAATAATAATATAGAAGAATGATCTTTGGGGCGATCAACCCATATGACTCATCAACACTAGGGTTTAGCTATGCCCTCGACACCAGAAATCTACTCAATAAACATCACACTAAACAACACATAACAAATATAAAGGAACATCACAACAGTAATAAATAAGAAATTAAGGGCAATGCAAATGAAAGAAGCAAAGATTCATTACAAGAAAATGGAATTAAAGTATTAAAACCTTCAAGAATAGCCCCCAAAGGGGGAAGAAAACCTAGAAAGAACACCCTCAAATCGACCCAAAAAAGTCCGCTTATAACCCTCTAAACCCTTAAGCAATCCGGGTCTGAAAAACTGGAATTCGAAGCGGCACGGCCGTGGCCGTGCTGCAAATTTTGCTTCTGAAAATTGGAATTTGCATTTGCGACATGGCTGTGCAAAAATTCCAGCCTACAACCCTGACTTTCAGAAATTACAATAAACCAATCCGAACTAGAAAATTACTAATAAATATGCGTTGGAATCGTCACAACGTGCTCAATCATCAAAAAATAGTTCAAAGAAGAAATATTGGGGAGATTGTCACGCCCTGCTTCCCATTCTACCAGAAGCGAGGACGTGAGTGGGTCTGCGGTGTGCTTAAAACAAGGAGGAGTACTTTTCTTTTCTTTTCTTACTCCTTGGCTTAAACATACTAAGCGTCTGTGTAAAAACTGCAGGTCCTTGCATGGAAATTTAATATGCAATCCAAACAACATTATTACATATCCAACGTACAATAATTAAGATACATTTGGGGCCTAGCATGGCCAATACAAACAAAGTACACAAATTACATTATTTCAAATATAAAGGTGTAGTCGCGAAGGTGATCGTCTAGTCTTCAGCGGATAGGTACTCCAAGTATTCTTCGAGCACTGGCTCGACTCCTGTAGTAGTACCTTCCGAGAACTCACTATCGATACCTGACGGACATTTCGTAAAACAACAAAGTGAAACGTCTGTCAGCGATGTTTACTCGGCAAGATAATCTCCAAAACAAAAACGTTAGGTATTTAAAAATTAAACCAAGCTGAACTTTAAAGACAAGCAATAAGTTTAATTTAAAAGAGTTATAGCAGTTAAACTTTCGCAGCAATTTGCAACCTGCAGTAATTTAATCACTTGATAGCCATTTGCAATATCATTAGCAACCTGTAACAATTTAACATTTAATAACAAAACTGTAACGTTGTCAGTAATCTGTAGAAAAAGAGGTTAGAGCAATATTTAATAACCAGTCTATTCTAGTGATAAATCCATGTCCAAGAGTAGAAGAGATGACCAACATGCGCCGTGTGACTGAAGCCAATCTGTGACGCTGCTCACCGACCCTATATGGTAACAGTCAAGCTCTAACCTCTGTAATGTGTTGGAGGTATTTGGTATGGATGCATCCATCCACTCCATAACACTTGTGATCATAGATTACCCCAATCCTACGGGTCAAGTCAAGTGCCAGTCAAAAGTACGTGTACTATCTATTTATATTGAAGTTTCTTCTTCCATTCATTTATATTAAAGTTCCATCTTCCACTTATTTATATTTAAGTTCCATCTTCCATTCAGTCTATTCAGTTTCATTGCATCATATTAGATACATATGATGTCTCATCGGTCCATTCCACAATCTTGACTAATTACACAGTTTTAAGATGTAGTTACACAATCATCGAAGTATAGGAATGCACAATACTTTAAAGAAATGTGCATGGAAAACTGTTTTAACTAAGCAAATGAGGATAAATAAGTTTGAAATATTTTTCTAATGCTAGTAGACATCTTTCAAGATCTTATAATAATTAATGTGGATTTTTCTTAATTTATACGACCCAAAAACTAATTAAAACGAGAAAACAATTTTTCATTATATTTTTCAAAGATTTCTCTAGTTCAAACCATACGTCGGAATTCTTCCCACAAGGGGTCAAAACGACCGTATTAACTAGTAGTACAACATATATTGTTCTCGTATGTCAGTGTACGTGAAAATCTCATGATATGAATTTTAAATCGAATTTAGATTTATTAAGTGTTGCCTTTGAAAAATCATTGTGGGAGATATACTTGCGTTTTGGCGATGAAACCAACACCAACGAGTTCGTTTCGTCGTTTTGATTTCCTGGGCCTGGTCTTGTAATTTTTTGACACCTGTGTAATTTACTATGAATTAAAAATGAATGAGCCTTAATAATAATAATAATAATAATAATATATACTTCGTATATACGTATATACGTATACGTATTTAATACATATTTATACTAATTTCATTTACCTATCTCCTACATCATTTCTCGCATGCAACAGAACGCGGGGGGTTCTCGTTCGTGTCGTCGCCGGTGGCGACTAAGGGGGCAGCGGATGCCGACGAGGGGGTCTCCGGTGACTCAGTGGGTGGCAGTAACAGCCATGGTGGCAAACGGTGTGGCGAGAGGTGAGCATGGTGGTGGTCTGCTGTCGTTGGCTTGGTGGCGTGGTGAGGCAGTGGAAGGCGGAGGGTGTCGTCATCGTCATCGAGAGGAGAGCATGTGAGGCGTGGTGTTTGCTTGGTCTGGGATGGTGGCGAGCTACAGGATGGTGGAGTGGAGGAGCGGGGGCGCTCTAGGCTTGCTCCAGTGGGCTGGCTATGCTGCACGATAGGCGGAGGCGGTGGCAAGGCATGGGAGCGAGCAGGAGCTCGGGGTGGCTGGGTTGGAGTTGCTATGGTGAGATGGGAGGAGGGGAGGTCGAGCTACTCATGACGGAGGTAGGGAGAGGGAGCGGACGAGCGGCGATGGGCGACGTCGGGCTGGAACTGGGGGCGGAGGGTGGAGGAGGAGGGATGTGTCCATATTTTACATCTTTTTCATAGCATCATGACATTGCATTCCATGCCATTTTCGCATTCAAATCCCGTTTTTTTCTACCATATCACATTTCTAACGTTATATTGGAGTTTCGTAGTGTTTTATGAGTTTTTAGGGATTTTGGAGTGATTTGGGACCCGATCTGGGTATGGACACATCTGACACGACCGTGAGCTCGTTAGCGAAGCTCTACAGGAGTTCACCGAGATTTGTGAGCCATGGGAGGAGTGGAGGAGAGAACAAGAGGAGAGGAGAAGCTTCAACAGCTCCAGGAAATAGTTTCCCAGGTGACTCGACCGAGCAGAGCAGCTTCTCGGTCTAGCAAATGCAAATGGAGAAGAAGCGGCTGATACACGGATTACTCGGACGGAGCACCTCTATGCTCGATCGAGAAGTGCCAACCTTTCGAAGCTAAAGCAGCCTCTTGCACAGCCTGAGCAACTTCTTCAGCGAACGAGTCAGCTATCTGCTCGACCGAGAAGAGCTGACTCGGGCCGTGCAGACAGAGTGATGATTTTAGAGGAGCGCGATTTACTGTCGTGCTCGATCGAGCAGTACATCTGCTCGGACTGAGCGGTCGACCGAGCAACCCACTGCTCGACCGAGTCACTGACTCGGTCGACGATGCTGAAGGCGATTTTTGGAAGTATTTTTCGACCGTCTGTTGCGTGTTTGGGGGGAATGAAGTGTGGGCTGCGATAGTGTTTTTGTGAGGCGATTCATTCTTAGTTTTTTTGAATTAATTTTGGAGAGGAGATTAGGGAAAAACTTGTTAGATCTAGATAAGAAACTCTTGAAGATTATTGTATTGAATTTTTGGGAAGATTATTTTGCTATTCTCGCGTTCTTGGAATCTTGGTTTTTCTTTGAGATCTATTTCTCGCTGTAAGTTTCTCAATCTATTTTCTATCAATTTGCCATATGTTTTCTTTCCTAAAATTATGTTTTTATTCGTCAATAACGTCGTGAGTGAGTAGTCTTTTCTAGGGTTGATGGGTTACCCTAAGACCCTAGGGGGAAGACGTAGATCTGAATCCCTAGGTTGAATTGGGAATAAAGGGGAGTATTTCGGTCGATCCTACCAAATCTCTGGGATAACCCGTACTGAGATCATGCCTACGGTCTGTGGAATTGATGTGCTTAAGGGGTATCCCTAGGATTCGAATAGGAAAATCGGTGGATCTAACCAAGACTCGTGACCATGCCCGGCTCGTGCCTTGAGGGGATCCCCCGACGAACTATATCGCTACGTTGACGGCTACCGCTATTGCGTCAATGAGAGCCACCAAAATACCTCGCAATTCTAACCACGAGAGTGCTACGAATTGGGAGATTAATCCCCTAACCCTAATGCAACGTAAGGATTCTATTCCAACGTCGATCCCCGAAGGTCTTAGCGGTGATCCCTACGTCCTAGTCCTTTTATTATTAAATCAACAACGATATCAAAACCAATCCTCTCAACCCAATAGCTATCTCACATCGAGATATAAAAGTAAGCTGAGAACCCAATTACAATGTCACCGTCCCGGTGGGATCCGACATCTTTTATACTATAATTTGACATCGTCCACTTGTGGATAGAGCCAAGAATTGACACCTAGGTGTGCCATACCACGCCTGGCGATTGTGACACCGCCGGGCGGAATGTAGGTATAGGTTTCGGGTGCGGCAAGTTTTTGGCACCGCTGCCGGGGCGGCAATAGTGTTATCTCAGTTTATTTTTACTTTGAGAAGTTTGATAGCAACTCTAATCATTCCTTATCTATCCACCATTTTATTCTTTTATTTATTACCGTGCTACTAATGGTATTTGTCTGAGTTGTTTTGGTGCATGAACACTCGCTTCGGGGCATTTAATCAAGAATTAATGTTCGATCCTGAGATCGAGAAAACGGCAAGGGCCTTGAGGGCCTCAAGAAGAAATCCATCTCCCTCTGCCCAGATGGCAGACAATACTACTACTCCTCCTCGCACCGGGTCCATCAGGGACTATATGAAGCCGACGTTTGGAAATAACTTATCTATCCTTAGACCGCAACTGATGGCGGTGAGCTTCGAGCTGAAAACGGGGCTCATAAATTTGATGCAGCAGGATCCCTTTCACGGGCATCCTCACGAGAACTCCAACCACCACATCGACACTTTCCTTGCAAAGTGTGACACTTTCAAGGCGAAGGATGTGAGTGATGATGCTGTCAAGCTGCGGCTTTTCCCATTCACCCTAGGGATAAAGCCTCGTACTGGCTACGGGCCCATCCTCCCAACCATTTCACCACATGGGAGAAGCTATCACTTGCCTTTGTGGATAAGTTATATCCACCCTCGAAGACAGTGCGGATCCGGGGAGCAATCTCGAATTTCAAACAGCTCCCTCAAGAGTCGCTTTATGAGGCATTGGGAGAGGTTCAAGGACCCCCAACATCAATGTCCTCATCACGTGATCCAGCCTTTGGATTTGGTGCATAGTTTTTATAACAGGCTATAGTCCAGTACCAAGATGATAATAGATGCTGAGGCGCAAGGCGCCTTACTCAACAAATCTCATGAAGAAGCTATAGACCTGCTGGAGCATATGGCAGCCAATAATCAATAATGGAGTGAGGAACAAACCATTGTGACCCGGACCCCCGAGGTCAAAGCTGCCAGCCATCTGGATTCTCATATCGAGAACTTGTGCAAGCAGGTGGCCAGAATTGAATAGCGCCTGGATTCCCTCCCTGCATCCACCAGCATCTCTGCTTATCATCCTGCAGAGGATTATGCAGAGCAAGGTTATATTCCTACTGAGGCACAATATGATGGTGTTGAATTATCAGAATCTGTGCAGTACGTCCAAGAAGATGGACGAAATCAATGGCAACTCCCGGCTGCTCGAAATCATTCGGGATTCTCTTATGGGAATCCAAGTGGAGGGCTGCAACCTCCACAATTTTAGAGACCACCACCCCCTCCTTAGCAACAACATGGGCAGCCACAGAATCAGCAACAGAGCGGATTTAGGCCGGCTGGGCCTTATCGACCACCAGGTTATCAATTCAATCGACCGCCTCAGCAAGGCTATGCACCAAATCCGCCTCGGTCCTATCTGGAAGCCACATTGGAAACTTTTATGAGTGGTCAAGCCCGGTTCAACTAGGACACTTCCACCCAGTTCAAGAACATAAATACTTCCTAGATGAATTGAGGGGCCAGATGTCCCAGCTTTTGAAGAACCAAGGGAGGTTTCCCTCGCAACCAGAGCCAAATCCGAGGGCCCAAGCGAATGATGTAGTTTCTGTCACCACACGTGGAGGACGTGCGACTGACCCCGTCATGATCTCGGTTGTGAACAAGGAGAGAGTCATTACTGAAGAAGCCATTATTAACGGTGATAGAGAAGAGGCTAATGAAGAGCCTATAAATAATGAGGAGAAGGCAGATCCACCATCCATCACTCCTACTACAACATCACCTCCTGTTGATGCTGCAAAGAACAAAGCTAGCCGACCTCCCTTGCCATATCCACAAAGGCTGGCTTTGGCTAAGATGGAGAAGAAATAATCCAAGTTCGCGGAGTTGCTGAAGGGAATCCAGTTAAATATCCTGTTCATGGATGCTATCACGGAGATCCCCCATCTATGCCAAGTTTTTAAAGGATCTGATCACGGGGAAGATGAAGCCTGAAGAGATAAAGCTCATGGAGGACTCCACCTCCGTTATAAAGAATCATCTCCCCTGGAAGCTACCAAATCCGGGGAGCTTCACTGTTCCGTGCTCCATCGGAGGGTTGCCCATCAGCCGAGCTTTGATTGATCTAGGGGCTAGCATCAGTTTGATGCCCCTTTCTATATTTGAGAGATTGCAGACCAGAAGCGAACTAGAGCCGACGAATACGTCTATCCAGTTTGCGGACCATTCGATCACTTACCCGGTGGGTATAGCCATTATTCTCCAGATACCCCCTGGATTATATGTTCCCGTTGACTTCGTCATTATGAACATGCCCGAGAGAGGGAGCTCCCAGCTTATACTTGGCCGCCCCTTCATGGCGACGACCGGTGTTTTGATTGATGTCCGAGAAGGGACTCTCTCGCTGAACGTGGGGAACATCGAAGCTGAATTTAGGCTGCAGAAGCCAATGAGAGAGCATGCTCATGAGGAAGGGGCTAGCTATTTAGAGCTCCTGGAAGATGAAGATGTAGAAGATTTCACTTCTGTGGGGGTCATGAAGGACCCAATGAGGACTGAAATTGACGATGGCGGCGACCCAACCTACCACAAAGCAGTCTCCGCCTACATCCGAGTGTTGGATGAGGAGCTTTTGAATCGTTCTCTGCATTGTGAAGAACCGGAGGCCATGGGCTACACAAAGGAAAAGCTTGAAATAGACGGACACCAAATACCCCCGGATTGCATCATCGGCAAGAACGACATGCGAATTCCATGCGCACCAAACGACTATTGATGAATCAAAGGGAGTCGAGCTCACGACTCAAAATGAGTGCTTATTGGGAGGCAACCCAATCTCTTAGATTTTGGATTTTCTTTTTCTTAATTTCTTATTTTTACTTCATTTATTTGAGAAAACCAAAAAAAATGTTTTTATCTCTCGTAAAACTACAAAACTATAAAAATTTGATGAGTTCTTCATCTTTACATGTTGGACATGAGGGGGCATCCAAATCGACATTTTAAACGGAAGGAAGCTGGAGGAGAGCAACAGATTTGAAGAGAAAACGAAATAAAAAGGAGCAAAAAGAAAACACAGGTGACTCGATCGAGCAGCTACACTGCTCGGTCGAGCAACGCAGGGACGAGGAGAAGGAGCAAAATCATTGCTCTGTCTACACGGCCCGAGCTTCATCTGCTCGGTCCGAGCAGATAGCGACTCGACCGAGCAGCCTACTACTCGGTCGAGTAGAACAAGCTCTTGAAGATTTGGAGAAAATGTGCTCTGTCTGCATGGCCCGAGCATACCCTGCTCAGTCCGAGTGATGATCTGCTCGATCGAGCAACTCCTGTTAAGTCGAGCATATGAGGGAGTACTCTTAAACTTTTATTTTTCTCCGTGTCCGACTCGATCGAGCAGTTACACTGCTCGACCGAGTCAGTCTACCCTATTTTCATGGTCCCACTTCCAAATGAGTTGGGTTTTAACCCAACCCGTTTTCACTTTAGCCCTTTTACGCTCAAATTACCCTAAGCTCTAAATTTTTTACCCTAAGCTAGCCCAGCACCCTCCCTCACCCCCTACTCGACCTCCCTAATCGCCGCCGTCCTCCTTCCATGCCGCCGCCTACGCTGCCCATCCGATGCTCCACCTCCGGTCAGTCGCCCACCCTCTCTATCTCTCCTTCCCTCCCAATCTCTTCCCCCTCCCTCTTTCATGATCGACGACGGCCGCCGACGGTGCCGCATCCGTCGACGGTGCCGCCCACATCAGAACCCCTCCCGATGCCCCCCAATCCTCCTCAGCAATCCCCATCTCCCATTGCATCGCACAAAACTACCCCCTAACCGCCCGATCGTCGGTGCCCTAAAATGGCACCCGCTGCTCGCTCGAGCACTCACAGTGCTCGAGCGAGCAGCCATCCTCTTCTAGATGCAAGCCGCCCAGCTGACCGAGCACACAAGTGCTCGATCAAGAATTCCCCATCGAGCAGCATATCTCAGACCGAGCAGTAGAACTGCTCGGTCGAGCAACCCCAATTTACCTTTTCCCCTATTTTTGACATTCTAATACGACGTTTTTATTGTTTCTATTTCGGGTACCATTTGCATACGTCAACAGCCACTACCTGGATTAGCTTGGGGAAGATCTTTGCTTTTGCATCGCTCGCTCTGTCGGTACACTCTTTCCTCTATTTATTTTTATACCGACGCATTGTATTACCGTCTCTACGATGGTCCGCACTCGAGGAGCCACCACCCCTCACATTCGTGGGAAGAGGCCGACTCCTGGCGCATCCTCTTCCTGACCCACACGTCGCACTCGCCTCACGACTACCACTACCATCCCCACCGCACCTATCACTACCACTACCATCCCAACCACTACCACACTTATCACCACCACCCCCCCACCACTACCACTACCATTCCCACCACTATCCCCACCACTACCACTACCATCCCCACCACTATCCCCACCACTACTACACCCATCACCTCACACCCTTCCACCACCATAGAGACTCTGCCACCACGTGTGCAGACTTACAGGATCACCTTCCGGGACAACGATCACTGCGAGCGCTTCGTGAGGCTCTCGCAGCGTCGTCTCGTCCCCACCCTCTTCATAGACGTCCCCACACGCCGTTGCCTTGGACTCCTTCACGATGTCCATCATCTGTATCGTGCGATCGGCTTCGATCGTCTCCTCGGTGTCCACGGCCCCATATACACACACCTCACGTTGGAGGCCCTGAGCTCCATTGCCCGCACCCCAGCGGGCAATTGCATCACTTTCCGCCTTCTAGACCACGACTACACAATCACTTACAAGATGATCTGTGCGCACTTCCATTTCCCCGATATCCTAGACCCTCGCACCGCCTTCTTGCCAGACTACGACTTTAGCCCTTTCGATGCTCGAGCTTTCTGGCAGCGTATTTCAGGTCTGGACCACTACCTCCCGAGCCGGGCGAAGGCATCGTGCATCGTGTACCCCTGCCTTCGCTACGCGCAGAGGCACCTCACCACGACCATCTTCTATAGGCCAGAGGTCGGGACCATGTCCCTTCCCGAGCTATCCCATCTTATGAAGATGACCCGACCACTGTGCTTCCACCCAGACGGCTCCCTCTGCCCCTTCGTACTTTCTGACGCAGCCCACTGGCTGTGTCATCGCCTCATTCAGACCGCCCGCACATACCACTTGACCGATATCTGCTGTGACGGATTTTTCACGATCTTTGCACGCATGCTAGGTTTACATCTTCCTGATGATCTAGTGACCCCTCCAGGCCCCACACGCTTGACCCTTGGTGTGCTAGAGCATATGCATATCATCAGGCCCTACAGATCTCGTCACTGGACATATATTGTCGGCACCCACCACACGCCACACATGGTACTTCCCGCCCCTCACCTCACCCACATAGCTCCCGTCCAGCTGAGCTGGATGATCGACAGGGTCGACCCACTCCATACGCTCCACGTACTCGAGCCCCCTGGTGCTCCTGTCGAGGCTGACACCGATGACCAGGTGCCCCGTTCCCCCAAGTACGAGGAGCATGACATAGCAGCCCTAGTCGCCGGCCTTCCAGCACCGCCAGTCCACCCACCACCCCCGGGAGCCGTTTCTTCCACCACCTCTGTATCCACCACCTCCACCACCATCGAGTCTTCGGGGACTGTCTCTACCTTTTTCCCCGCGTCCCCACTGTACCGTGCCGGAGGACACCGATATCCAGTCTGCTCCTGATCTGATAGATCTTGACTTTCCTAAGCACGACCCAGCCCCCACTCTTCTGCCACTTCGGGACCTTATAGCTTCACTACCAATTTCTTTAGGATCCCGCATTCCCCTCACCGGCACATCTTCGTCGCCTGCTTCAGCAGTCCTTACCGAGAGCGTCTCGACTTCTGTCTGCCCTTCTGTGTCGAGACTTCTCCCTCATTCGTTGAGATCCTGTCAAGCTCACCCTATCCGACTTTCCAAGCCAGGCACCGTGTATCCTATTCACGGGGCTGCTTTACGAGAGTGGTGTCTCCCGGCCACATTTCTCGCCCCCACTCGACTCTCGTACCACAGACAGTCGTCTGACGGCGTTGGAGGAGTCGACTTCTCGCCTTCGGTTAGATTTCGACCTCTTCGTATGCTCGATGAAGACACATTACGAGAGAGTCGAGGCGGACCTGGCCTCCATTATAGAACACCTTTGGACACGTGGCCCACCACCCGTGATCCTTGCACAGGCTCCTCCACCCCGGCCAGACACTGTGACTACCACTGCACCACTCAGTGCTCCACATTCTCAGGCTTCTGCAGAGCTTGCTTCTCCCCAC
Source organism: Scilla litardierei (assembly GCA_030789695.1). Taxonomy (NCBI): domain Eukaryota; kingdom Viridiplantae; phylum Streptophyta; class Magnoliopsida; order Asparagales; family Asparagaceae; genus Scilla; species Scilla litardierei. The sequence continues at coordinate 439,374,080 of CM061142.1, read as the reverse complement.
CTGAGTCGGTCACAGTAGTCCAGATCACTACTGCTCTTGTTGTATATGTTCCACCCACATCTCTTGGTCCACAGCAGAGGGACCCATCACCACCCCTAGAGGGTGGTGCCACTGCTTGATGTTGTACCTACCCGCCTCCCTCATATTTTATTGAGCCCATCTGTCAGTTCGGGGACCTGATCTTATATAGCTTGGGGGAGGACCCACACATGCATCATTTTTCCTTCATCATTGCATCATGTCATGTTTTTACTTCTTTTTGAACAATTTTTATTTTATATTCCCCCACATACCCACCCTATTTAGCATCATCTCATGCCTACCAGCGTTTTCTCAGCAGTGAGGACACTGCTGGGTTTAGCTTGGGGGATGAGCGCTACCGCTTTATTTTTCATTTTTCTTTTACATTTTCCTCCCTTTTTCAGCTTTTTAGTTTACTTTTCCACCCCTTTTTTCACTTTTTTTTATCCTTTTTCTCATTCTGCATCATATTTTCTGCTTTTTACCATGCATGCATCACTCTTTTCATTTTGCCATTTTCTCCATCCTTTTTTCTCTTTATGCTAAGTATATTCTGCATGATGATACTTCTCGTAGCCTTAGTAGTTACTCACGATGCTTACTATCTGATGACATGCTATTAGGGTAGTTTCAGTTTTACTTTCTATATGCATGCATATTCTTTACCGATCTATCTGATTTAATGCCTGAAATGAATTGAAAAACAAATGCATGAAATAGTATCTAGTATGTGCTATGTTGGGTAATGCACCTAGGTTCACGCATCACTAGAACACTTGGAGCATCTTCTTAATATCTTATTCACTTCTGTTTGCATGCTTGATGTCATTGTGCCTATTGTTGCATGCTTTTTCAGTGTTCATCTAGATGAATGAAAATATACATGCTAGTTGTGAGTTTAGTTAGAGTATTATCTTATTAAACCGTTGTGCACCTCTTATGAGTGAACCGAGATATTCATTATTTTCCTTCTCCACATATCTTACAGTTCTCTACATATCAGTTGGTTTCACCCCTACAGCTACCCTTACTGCATCTTACTTCCCAAAAATCCCAAAGAGAAAAAGTATAGCTTCTAAATGAAATGGAATGCTAAAAATGTATATATATATATGTGTGTGTGTGAAAAAGAAAAGAAAAAAAAGAAGATAAAGGAATAAAATAGTTTTGTATCCTTTCATTAGAAGCTATCACTTATAATGGGAAAAAGAAAAAATTTTCCATATCATATTCCTAGATGCGATGCCTCAAGCTAAGCTTGTGGTGTGAACCAACTAATCACATGAGTGAGTATGACATTAGAGTGGAGACGGTGCATAACGGGGATATTTGATAATACTTAAACTTTACGAAACACTTTAGTTTTTGGAGATTTTTCGTGACTCGAAATGAATTATTGAATAGCATGATTCTTTCTATTCTTTACTGCATGCTGTGTGATTTCTATATGCTCCATGTGTATCTGTGATTGAAAAGTGCATTACCAACTCCTTTTATACTAGACTCTATGGACTGCATAAGATTGATATGAGTTGATGTCATTATTTTGGTAGATCCCTATCTTTTGTCTATATTGCATGCTGGACATATGATCTGTAAAACTTGAAAGTGCCATTAGTATGTATTTTTACTATTCAGAGCATCGCAATATACTGCTTAGGCCCGAGACTTGACCGAACAACCTTAGCACCCTCCATCCATTTACATTCTCTTTTATTCTTATTTTTATTTTTTTATTTTCTTTTGCTTTTCTCCCGGCATACCTAATATTCGTCTTCCTCGAGGACGAGTAAGAGGTAAGCTTGGGGGATTTTGACGTGTCCATATTTTACATCTTTTTCATAGCATCATGACATCGTATTCCATGCCATTTTCGCATTCAAATCCCATATTTTTCTACGATATCACATTTCTAACGTTATATTCGAGTTTCGTAGTGTTTTATGAGTTTTCAGGGATTTTGGAGCGATTTGGGACCCGATCTGGGTATGGACACATCTGACACGCCCGTGAGCACGTTAGCGAAGCTCTATAAGAGTTCGCCGAGATTTGGGAGCCATGGGAGGAGTGGAGGAGAGAACAAGAGGAGAGGAGAAGCTTCAGCAACTCCAGGAAAGAGTTTCCCAGGCGACTCGACCGAGCAGAGCAGCTTCTCGGTCTAGCAAATGCAAATGGAGAAGAAGCGGCTGATACACAGATTACTCGGACGGAGCACCTTTATGCTCGATCGAGCAGTGCCAACCTTTCGAAGCTGAAGCAGCCTCTTGCACGGCCCGAGCAACTTCTTCAGCGAACGAGTTAGCTATCTGCTCGACCGAGCAGAGCTGACTCAGGCTGTGCAGACAGAGTGATGATTTTGGTGGAGCGTGATTTACTGTCGTGCTCGGTCGAGCAGTACATCTGCTCGGACCGAGCGGCCCGACCGAGCAACCCACTGCTCGATCGAATCGCTGACTCGGTTGGTGATGCTGAAGGCCATTTTGGAAGTATTTTTCGGCCGTCTGTTGCGCGTTTGGGGGGAGTGAAGTGTGGGCTGCGACAGCGTTTTTGTGAGGAGATTCATTCTTAGTTTTTTGAATTAATTTTGGAGAGGAGATTACGGAAAAACTTGTTAGATCTAGATAAGAAACTCTTGAAGATTATTGTATTGAATTTTTGGGAAGATTATTTTGCTATTCTCGCGTTCTTGGAATCTTGGTTTTTCTTTGAGATCTATTTCTCGCTGTAAGTTTCTCAATCTATTTTCTATCAATTTGCTATGACGTTTTATTCCCTAAAAAATTGTGTTTTTATTCGTCAATAACGTCATGAGTGAGTAGTCTTTTCCAGGGTTGATGGGTTAGCCCTAAGACCCTAGGGGGAAGACGTAGATCTGAATCCCTAGGTTGAATTGGGAATAAAGGGGTGTATTTCGGTCGATCCTATCGAATCTTTGGGATAACCCGTATTGAGATCATGCCCATGGTCTGTGGAACTGATGTGCTTAAGGGGTATCCCTAGGATTCAAATAGGGAAATCGGTGGATCCAACCAAGGCTCGTGACCATGCCTGGCTCGTGCCTTGAGGGGATCCCCCGACGAACTATATCTCTACGTTGACGGCTACTACTATTGCATCAACGAGAGCCACCGAAATACCTCGCAATTCTAACCCACGAGAGTGGTACGAATTGGGAGATTAATCCCCTAACCCTAATGCAACGTAAGGATTCTATTCCAACGTCGATCCCCGACGGTCTTAGCTGTGATCCCTACGACCTAGTCCTTTTTATTATTAAATCAACAACGATATCAAAACCAATAATCTCAACCTGATAGCTATCTCACTTCGAGATATAAAAGTAAGCTGAGAACCCAATTACACTGTCACCGTCCCTGTGGGATCCGACATCCTTTATAATATAATTTGACACCGTCCGCTTGCAGATAGAGCCTGGAATTGACACCTAGGAGCCATACCATGCATGGGGATCGTGACACCGCCGGGAGGAATCTAGGTGTAGGTTTCGGGTGCGTCAATGAGCAGGGAGAGAAGCGGAAGAGGTTGCTTCGGGCTGCCATTGGGTTCGACGTGATAGAGTGGGGTTTGAGAGTGATAGAGAGGGCACAGGTTTGGGTTTGGGCTGAGTTTGAAGGGGGGCTGTTAATATATAGGGTAAATAAATAAGTAAGTACTAATAATAATAATAATAATAACAACAACAATAACAATAATAATAATAGTTATTAGCATAGTTGGATCTACCAACTTTAGGGAGGTGGGTTAATGGGGTGGGTTAGGGTATTAATTAAGTGGGGTTAGTGGGTAAAAGTAGAGTAATTGGGTAATTAGTAATAGTAAAAACGTCATTAGCGATTGTAATTAGTAAAAATGACATAATACTACCCCGTTTTCGCATACGACTCTGAAAAATTACGAAAACATAGCCACGGGTTCGTATCATCGTAAGTATCGCGAAAACGAGGTCCATTTCAATGTTTGAGCTATGGAGATATGTGTTTTGGGCCAAAATGTTTAGGTCATGAGTTTGCGGTTCTACGTCGATTCTACTCCAAAAAATATGAAAATAATGTGGGGAGCACTAAACGACCATAGAATCATACTGTAGAAGTTTGAAATCATTTTGATAATGTTTATGTAGAAAATTAATTGATACTGCTAAATCAGTAATAATTAAGTGGAAAATTTTATATAAACTTTTTAAACTTTTTGACGACAATAAGACTTACGACTACATGTTATAACTAGTATGATGATACCAAAATATTTTTCATATAATTGATTAGAAACCATTTTTGATATAAAACTCATGACAAACCATTTCAAGATATCTTCAAAGTATAAAAATACGTAGAATACGAATATACGTGTACTGCTGAATACGGGTCGTCACAGGGATTGGGAGAAGAAACTCCTTCTTTGAAGCGTCATGGCTCTTTTTCTTCCAAAGTGACACAGCTTTGTGACACGGCCGTGTCGCAAAGTGGTAGGCCGTTCCGCCTTTAGCTCCCCTTGTGACATGGTCATGTCGTCCATCCGTGCACAAGGATAGGCCTCTGCCTTCTGCAGTCGAATTTAGAAAGACCATGCTACGTATCTACATGGCTATGTCGCTGATGCTAACACTCCCCCTTGTGCTGATACTGTGACACGGTCGTGCGTATGCTTGCACGGCTGTGTTGCCTGCATATTGGCCCTCTTATTCTCGCTTTAGCCTCCAATCTCCATTATTCTTTACCGCCTTCTCTCCCATGCTCCACAATCTACCAAATTGTATCGTTTTGTACGCGAATTCCCTGAAGTACACAAAATACATCCCCAAAGCATCAAATGTACAAGCATGGATAAAAACAGGTAAACTAGCGAGAATGGTAAAGAATAAATGTGGAAAATGAAAGGTAAAGGTGGAGGAAAAAGGTGTATAAAATTCCCCTAACAAAATCCCCCATGCTAAACTCTTGCTTGTCCCCGAGTAAGATAATATATGAATAACAAGGAGAAATTTGCTAGGGAAATCTAAAGATCGCCCTCTCAAAATCAATCATACATGCAAACCACATAAACAACAAAATTGGAGTTTACTCCTAACATGCGACACTCTAACTACCAAGCATGGTGCGTGACTTGGAAATATTGGTCTCCAACAAAATCTCAAGTTTAACTCGTTTCCCAGTGGAGAAGATTAAATCTCGAAAAATCCACCTAATAGGCTTAAGATTGGAAGAATTCAACCGTTGTCTTACGCAAGCAAATGTAGAAACCAAAAGTGTGTCATAGGGACTTAACTTTCTAGGATTGGCTCGAGATAAGCTAATTCCTCCTAAACCGCAGTGATAGACATGCAAAATATGTATTTTTTTCTCTTCTTTTTTCTTTTCTTTTCTTTTTCTCTTTTTTGCGGGACTTAGGTGATTCGTGTAGTGGGATTTCGGTCAACGACTCCCGACCCAGACGAGTCTAGGGCGTTGGGACAAAATGGACAAATCGGGCCAACTCTCCGGAATGAACTATGTCCAATTATTTCTATTTAGTTCACTCCCCCAAATCTTCACCATTCGACGCAAATCCCAGTGATTCTAAGGCACGGAGACCCAGCTACTTGGTGGCACTGGAAGAACGGTTCACTTATTTTCTTTCTTTTTTATTTTGTTTTTGAACATGTCAGACCACCATGCCTTTAGAGGAAATCACGCTATATCTAAGGCCATTGCCCTTCAGGCTACGTCCTACTCTACTTAATTGGTGAAACCTATTTTAGTGTGAGTTAAAGATTGAATAGCCACCATTCTATCCTATTGGGGATTAAACTGAGATCTAGTACTCACTTACGGAGAGAGAGAGTTAAAAATGGGATCGTGTGTTAGACGAGGAGAAGTCTTGCCAAGAAAGCAGTAAGAGTGTGTGTAGGGAGCAAATCTAATCAAGTGTATAGGTGGAATCGTGCGCAAGTGTGGTTTTTACTCATGGGATCATTTCTTTCGATTTCTATGGCAAAAACAAAAAGAAAAGTGAAATGGAAAAGAAAATGGGAAAAAGTAAAAGAAAAAGTATGGAGTCCTCCCCCCAAGCTAGGAGTGAAACGCCTCTCCCCAAGCTAAAACTAAGAATTGGCCTCAATGCGAGAGGAATGTGTGATACGTGGGGGGGGGGGTAGAAGTGCAAGGGGGATGGGTGTGGTGAATATGGAGATGCAACGTGATAGCATTAGGCCCATGGGAAAAAGTGTGGAGTGCACAAGAGAGTCTCGCCCAAGCTAGAATAAAGTATAGCCCTACGTAAAATAGGGATGTGAATACAAGGTCTCAAATGTGATGGGCAAAAATAACAAGATCGTTGCTAGCATATGGTTTTAGGGCTGTGAATTATATATGTAAGGCAATAGAGGTGAGGAAATTATTACTAAAATCTAAATCCTAATACACTCATCATCGCTATTGAGAGGAGACGAGATTGTAAAAGAATAAACCAGAAAGCATATAAAATTCTACACTACTGGATTATGATACACATGATCAAAAGGTAGATCACGAATCTGAAGTGGAACATGTAGCTGCTCTATCTGCTCCTTTCGTGGATCGGTAGGTCACCTCCCACAAACTCCATCAGGCTCCAGCAACACTCCTCCAAGCATCTCTGTAACGACTGGTTTTCATGTATCTGGATTTATTATATTATAATATATGTTTTGGTGGATTTTCTCCTCATGTGTGGTTTTCGTCTCCGTAACTTACATTTTCGATCGTTTCGTCGTGTTTTCTCATTTCTTCCTTAGGATCGTCGATTTCGGAGTAAGTCATTCATGACGGGCTTCATAACGGTCGTATCTTACTATTAGATCAAGCCTAGGAGTCTTAGGAATCGATCCCGGAGCTCCGCGCTCCGTATCAGAACTTTTGGTGCTTATTAGCCGGTGTAAGAAGGGGCACCGACCGACTAGATGACGATCCAGTCGGTCGGCAATCCTTCTTGGACCGACTAGTTAGCTTTCTAAATTTCTCAGGAGTTACTGTTTATCGTTAGTCGGTCTAAGACCGTTGGTTGACCGACTAGGTTGCAAACTAGTTGGTCGGCAATGCTTCTTTAACCGACTAACACATCATCTAAATTTTAGTATCAGTACTGTTCACTCTTAGTCGGTCTAAGAACGTTCATCGACCGACTAGATGTTAAACTAGTCGGTCAGTAGTTGTTCATCGACCGACTAAATCCAAATCCTATTTTCGTTCAGAAGTTACTGTTTACACTTAGTCGGTCTGCGTTGGTCGACCGACCGACTAGTTGCCAAACTAGTCGGTCAGTGGTTGCTCTTTGACCGACTAATCTGTGTTAAAACCCTAATTTCTGGGCAGCCGCCAGCCCATCCTATTTAAACCCCTCCCAAACATTTTCTTCTTCCTCCACTCGACCCAAAACCCTAGTTTCTCCCCCATTGAGCCCCCTTCTTCCCCAAACCCTTATTCCTTCATTCCAAGCCCAAGATCCATCATCCAAACCATCCCTCAACACATTCTACCCCTCATCTTCCCCAAAATCTCATCAAATCCCCAAAATCCCCCAAAAACCCTAGTTCTCCAAACTTCTCCATTCGTTTCCAGATCTGGTCCCTAGGTTCTTCGGAGTGTTTCTTCCGCCTCCTCAAGGTAAGAAATCGATCTCTTGGTGTTTTCATAACCTATTTGTATTTTTATGAAACCCTAATGAAATGAATGTTGTTTTGATGATTGTTTCCCCATAACAGCGATTTCCCCATAGATTAGCATCCGCGAGACGAACCCTCGTGATCGTCATCCCCGGTGCTAGGCAAGTGAAACTTGCCACTTAGGTTTTCGGCCATGTTTTAGGTCATTTGCTTGTTGTAGGCGTAAAAGAGGCTAGGCGACGAAATGATACTCGCCTAGGCGCAAGTTAGGAGCTAGCTTGACAACGAAGCTAGATCCGACATTTATCATGTTGCACAATTACCATGTCATGTTTAAATTCCATTAACGGTACGCAAATTAATTGTCATGTCATTGCATTCTTTAAGTGACCCCGTGATTGCGTAGCATCGCTACAATACTTGTGTTTCCTGGCTCGTGACCAGAAGCGAGCATAATGAGTTGCTAACCCCAATGCTCGATATTGAATTGTGAACTAGGAAAACAAGCTCCCGTGCGGGGCAACCCTGGCTCACTTGCTGGGCTCATGTACAGGGACCCTGGCTTGTTTACGTGTGGGATGGGGTAAGAGTTAAGCGGTCATTCAACTGGGGGTCTGCCTGATCAGCAACTGCAGTTGTAAGGCGTAAACTCTGGGGTGGGGTAGTGTTTCGCGCCGATCAGCGTGAATGTTATACCATTCAGCTGAAGGGCGTAAACATCTACAAACAACAGTGAAACGTGAATAGTGAATTGATTGAGATTGTTAGTAGCTTGGCTACTCTTGTCTTGTCCTGATAATTGTTCTCTTGCACTTATTGTTCACCATGTCTTGCTTGTGCACTCATGTTATAACTGCCATGTCATGCATACTAAAACTGCTAGGTTGCTAGTTGCCTTACTTTCAGTTTCCTTGCCCAAGTCTTTTAGACTTGCTGACATGTGCCCCTTTACTCTTTTGGGTGACACATGTTAGATCCCGAGCCTGAGTACCTTGTTGAGGACGAGGTGTTTGCTGACGCCGAGCCCGAGCTTGTGTTTGACGGGGAGTACGTGGACAATGGGGACCAGTCCTAGTGTCTTCGTTGTGCTTTTCCTTTTGTTTAGACTGCTGTTTTGTTGTCGGTGCGTAGCACCTATACTTTGTTTCGTTGTTGCTTTTGTTGGCCTTGTTCTGGGCCTTTAGACTCTTTCTTTTAGCCTGGTGATTTTTCTGGATGTTGAACTTATTTTCATGTTGGACAATTTATGAGATATGATAATTTTATTTCTGTCTCTCCTTTTATTATTATTGTTGCTCCGTTTGTGGTTACAGGGACCTGCTTACGTTTTATTGACGCTTATCAGGTTTGGGGCTTCACAGCTCCACTCTCGTGCGGACCTTTTCACGTCTCGTCTCCATTTTAGGGAAGCGGGTCGTGACAATCTCTTAAGGACATTCACCTAAGTCCTGCTAGAGATGAGGAGTATCAGCCCAAATGGGAAAATTTCTCCCCGCTATAAAAGTTTCCCAAGGAGATGTAGTGACCATGTGCTATGAGGAACACACACTAGAGAGGGGTGAATAGTGTTTTATAGAATTATAAGGAATTTACGCCAAATAAAACCCTAATTAACCAACAAATGCGGAATGTAATAAATGATCAACAACACAAAGAACTAAGTAATGCTAACATGCAATCTACCCTGGTTCGGTGCCACCCAAGTCTCCCTGACTTGTTACCGGTGCCCTAATCCAACAACACCCGGATCCTCTTCGAATACTCTAGCAAACCTTTAGAGATTTCCTTTAGCCCACTTGCGGAAACCCCACAAGTGCAATCGACCTACAATCGATGTCCGGGTATCCCACAACCCGGGAACACGCAAAACCTTAATCCAACAACTAGGGACTAAGAACACTCTCACAAACCAAGAGTAAAACGAAATCTTGACTCCCACAACTTGGGATCAAGCCAACCCTCTCAACAACTGAGAGTATACAACAATTACAAAGTATAGAGAATGAAATATAAATCACTCACCACAAAATCCTATGCCTTGAGAAATACTTACCAATATAGGGCAAGAGTGGATTTTGAGGAAGAAGCAAGCACCAAACCCTAGCTCCACCAAGATGAGCAGCAATAGATGGCTAGAGAGGAGTTGGTGACTTGGATTCAAGCTCTTAGCTTGAGTAGCTCACAATGAATGAGAATCTTTCTTTAAGGAAATTAGTGCTCAAAGAGTGAGGGAGAGATTCTTGTGAGAAGAGAGAGCTTAGAAATAAGAATGAATGGCTCTTCCCTTAGATATGAAAATGTCTCTAATTTCAGCTTGGATTATAGGTTTGAAGCAACTCAAACTTATATAGGAAGAGACAAAACGGTCACAAAATATCGTGGCAATAAATGCCCCAACGGCTCTATTTCTGAAGCAGTTAATCGGTCTAAGAAGGATTACTGACGAATTAGTTTAGCAACTAGTCGGTCGGTGAACCTTCTTGGACAGACTAGAAGGTTGACAGCAAAGACAGTGAAATGCTGAAGAAGAAGAACTAGTCGGTCTAAGAAGAAACATCAACCGAGTATTTTGACATCTAGTCGGTCGGTGAGCCTTCTTAGACCGACTAAGTAGTTGACAGCAAAGATAGTGAAATCCAGAAGACGAAGAACTAGTCTGTCTAAGAAGAAACATCAACCGACTAGTTTGACAACTAGTCGGTCGGTGAACCTTCTTGGACCGACTAAGTAGTCAACAGTAAAGAAGTCGAATTTCACTAGGAGAACTAGTCAGTCTAAGAAGAAACATCAACCGACTAGTTTGACAACTAGTCGGTCGGTGAGCCTTCTTATACCGACTAAGAGGTCAACAAATCGGCTTGAATTGATTAGGATAACTAGTCGGTCTGAGAAGGATTTCCAACCGACTAGATCGTCATCTAGTCGGTGGGTGAACCTTCTTGGACCGACTAATTGACCAACAGTGAATGGGATGAATTAGCAAAGATATCTAGTCGGTTCAAGAAGAATTTCCAACCGACTAGATCGTCATCTAGTCGGTTGGTTCTTCTACTTGAACCAACTAAGATGCATACGAAGCCGTGAAGAGAAGCGATAAGCTTCGGGAAACATTTTAATGGCTTCTAAGGCAATTCTAGAGATACGATATGATAGTTATGAAGATTTCTAGGCAAGTACTACTCAAGGCTTAACATTATATGAGATGAAGCTAGAACACAATATAAATAATATGACGAACCGTCTTCAAAGCTTCAACATGGAGAATCCGAATCCTTTGACTTCATGAATAACTCCTTGAGCTTCAACGAAGCTCCAGGCACAACGATCACGCATTCTGAGGAAGTCTTGGGACGTCGCTTGAGATATACAAAGTAATTTGGCGACGATCTCCATAATTCTTCATGGTCTTGAGTCTTTTAGTTGTATGTCTTGAAAGTCTCCCAGCACAAAGTCTTTGATCCTCAAGGTGTTCTTTGAAGCTTTTGAATCATCCATTCCTATCTTCTCTTTGGATGATCTACCATTCATTTGTTGATGTCATTGGCTTGAGGTTTGAGGTAGCCTTTGAGTTCTTCAAGCCAATGCTTCACCTTTGTTGATCTACCAAGTCCTCCACTTGAATCTACACTTGTATTCACTTTTGATCTTCTTAAATCTAATTGGTGACTTTATAGCTAACTACAAACACATGAGTTAGTCACAATGATTTATGTTTGATCATCATCAAAATCAAGGTGGAGAGTCCAATACTCAACATTCTCTAAAGAAACAACTTCTCCATCTAACACACATAATGTGAACATGTACTCATCAAGTCATTACCATTCTAATGTTACATGTTTCTATTGTAATAAGAAAGGACATGTCATCCATGATTGCTTTATTCGCATTTATCTAGAAAAATTCATGTGGATTCCTAAACATCATATAAAGCAAAGAAAATCATGCGCTAACACTTCCAGATCCAAAACATGGATACCAAAAGGTCCATCTTCCTCTGCTGGTGCATCATTGGGATTCGGGTGATAACATACATCACGTTGGCAAAAACAACATAGATCTGAACGAATGAAGATAAAGAAAGTATGACTATTTTTGGCATAGGTGATGCATGGGTAATTTCTATGGGAATATGTTGAAGGATGACTTTATCGGCTATTTCATTGTTTGCATGAGCATATGTTTGTCATTAATGTTGTTGAAACTTCGATGTTCAATTGGGTATGAAATCACTTTGTTAGAAATCTTAGAAAGATTAAATATGATTTTGATGATGATATTTTATGTTAATGAAAAATCCACATACTCAAATTGTGTATAATTGACTGTTCATTATTAGCATGCCTAATTGTTTAAATTTTTTTTGTCGATATAGTCAAGTAACTTATGGAAAATTGTTGAATTATGTTTAGGCTCTAAAGATTAAACTCGTTTTGGTTGCGCTTCTTACTCATAAATATATGGTTTTCTTTGGAACAATTAAGTTGTAGGAGTCTAATATGTAGATGCCTTCATGTGTCACTATTCTGAGATAACCACGTAGAAAAAGAAAAAGAAAGAACAGTGAGAAAAATTAGTCTATGAAATTGAAAAACTAATAGGAAAATATGATATTAGTTTTGATACCGGCGGTTACTAACCGAATTTCGAGGGTTTGTTGAGCAACCCTTATGAAATATGGTAGATGAAGTAGCCACTTAGCGCACATCAACTTCAAAGGAACCGAAATTTAACATAATGGTATCCTATGTTGGTTGGCTCCCTACATCATGCTTGATAGCTATTCCAAAGAGATGAATATAGAAACAGTTGTTTAAGACAATTTATAAGTTTGATTTTTTGGTGCCATAAGCATGAACCAATGATTCAAGTTAGTTATGTGATTATATCTTCTATTTATATTTAAGCAACAACTGTATAATTTCGATGATTCATAACATTGTACATATATTGAGTACGTGGTGAGTAAACATTGATATGAAATTATCTTTATCAATTTCGTGGTTCTTTGATATGCTAATCTTATTTCATGTCCCTTGCTCAACAAATTTCAATATTGGTGATGACATTTTCTTGCTCATGTTTATCCTTTAGATTGATGTCAAAGGGGAAGAGAAGATAGAATATTGATGCATAAATTTAGGCGGAGCACGGGAGCATGAGAGAGTAACTTTTTGCATGATGACAAAAGGAGGAGAGATAGAAAAATTGAGATGAAAATTGAGATGCATGATATGCACACTTTGAAGGGGAGCTTGTCCCAATTTTTGTTGAGAGCACATTTTTAGGGGGAGCTTGTCCCAATTCTTCATGTGCATAATATGACTTGATCTTTGATATTATATATCAATTTTTCTAGGCTTATTTACCATCATCTAAAAGGGAGAGATTGTTGGCCTAGTCATCCCAATAACTATATCACACTTTTAATTTAGATGATGACAAACAAGTCATGTGCTACTAGTTGAATATTGGATCCCCCAATATGGTTTTGATGATAAACAAACATAAACAATTATGACTAATCCACATGTTTTGTAGTAAAGAAGAGCATCGTCAATATGAACAAAGTCATATCAAATGAAGATGATGGCTCGAAGAATTGATGCATGGAAATCAATCCATGAAGCATGAAAATCAAGAGATGATCGAAGGAAATCAAAGTGTTGGACGTCACAAGCTTAATGTAAGTCCTTAAGGCTTTCAATAGGAAGTGAATGGGATAAATATGTAAACCTTTCTTTCTTTACTTCTTAGTTGAATTAGCATGTTAAGCCTTGAATGGACACATTAGAATATCACTCATATCACTTACAAAACACTCTAGATTATATATCATTGAGTGTCATAGTGTTAGAACTTGCAAAAACTGAAAGAAAAGCTTTTCAGCTTTCAACAGGAGTTTGGTGTTTGGTCTCCAGACAATTAGTGCTCATGTGCATTCTGTTGAAAAGACACTTGAAGTTCTAATTCCATACGTCTGATTAATTCGTCAGACGCCTCCAAACGTCTGAATAATTCAACCCGAAAGTCCAGTAACTCGGCCTCTACTAATTAACAGAAATCAGATGTCTGAACGATATACATCAGGCGTCTGGTAAATTAGTGCATATATTTCTAGTAGCTCATTTCTGTAGTCAGTCATGATTAGGCATCTAAAGTTGTATTACCAGACGTCTGAACAGTTGACCAAACGTCTAGATGATGAACATCAGATGAGTGGGTATTCGAACCAACTGTAATCTAGTAACTAAATTGCTCGCTGTATGTATGGTCTGACACCTGATGCCTTTGTGCCAGTCGTCTATACAGTGGATCAGATGTTTGGGAAGTCTTCTTCATACATCGGCTAAAGTGTCCGTTAGACTGCATTTATGACCCAATCAGAACAGTACATCAGACGTCTGGTTGATCTTCTTCAGACGTCTGGTGACTAGGATTTTTGCACATTAATAGCCGTTTCCAGCATTTAATGCTTGGGTTTTACTCCGTTTTGAGCAAATTTTGGTGGCTTATAAATATGGCTTTATTGTCTTGACTTGAGATATTAGCTAAGAATCTAAGACTTCATTCAATACACTCTCAAGTGATCTCAAGTCATTAACTTCTTCACTAGAGCATTCAAGAGCATTCAAAGCCATTCAAGCTCAAGCTTTAAAGTTTAACTTGTCTCCAAAGCTTTCAAGATCAACTTCTAGCATTCATTGCTGCACATCTTGAGACAAGTTAGTAAGTGCTCATACTCTCATCATTTAAAGCACATCACACACACACACACACCATATTTTATCATTCTTAAGGATATTATTTAAGGCATAGGTTGTGGAAATTGTTTCATATTTCGTTCTATCTTTCTCTTTAATATTTGAGAAGTTCCTTTTGGTTGCGAGAGTAGTCCATTCCCAGGTTGTGGGAAGTGGAAGAAAAGGTGTATTGGTTTTCTTCACTTGTCAGGTGTTGGCAAGTAGGTATTAATGGATCATTAATTACTAGCAGGTTTGCTAGTGGGTTGCTGGAGTAGGATTCAAAGAAGTCGGGGAGACTTAGAGTCAGGGAGACTAAGAGTCGGGGAGACTCGGTGAATTCGAATCAGGGTAAATCCCTTGTTAGCGTTTGCATTCTTGTGTTTGTTTCTCTTTTTATTTATTCCGCACTAAATTTGCATAATGAAACTTTAATTTGGTGTAATTTCCATATTATTGTTATCAAGCACTATTGACCCCTAGTGTTTTCTCCATATAGTTTCAGATCCTACAATCTGTATCGAAGCAATGTTTTCAAACAATGGAAACCACAAGCAACAATAACAATCATGATGATGCATCCTCTATCATGGAATGCCAATCCACAATTCGACCTCCACACTTCAACATGTCAAATTATGGATATTGGAAAGACAAGATGATCATCTACCTTAAGAGTGCTTCTCTTTGGCATACGGTAAAAAAGAAGTAAGTTGATCCACTTGAGGAAGACTAGTCAAAGTGGACGTCGGTTCAAGTGCTTGCAGAAACAAACAATGCAAAAACGATGAACTCGCTTATATGTGCATTGAATGCAACCGAATTCAACAAAGTGTCGAATTGCACAACCGTACACCAAATTTAGAAGCATCTCCAAGTTACTCATGAAGGGACAACACATGTAAAGTTGGCAAAGCTTCATGTATTTGTACAATGATTTGAGATGTTTTCAATGTAGGATAAGGAAACCATCTCTAGCATGTATGCAAGATTCACAAATATTGTGAATAAGCTTGAAGCCCTTGGGAAAGAATATACCAAAGTAGAAATGGTAAAGAAATGCATTATGGCAGTCACCCCTGGAATGGGAAAAGAAGACAATCGACATTTAGGAAGGTAATAACATGGAGACATAAACGGTTGAGGCCTTCATAGGAAACCTCATGGCTTATGAGGTTAGGAAGGCAGATAGATAAGAAATGAATTCTCTAAAGGTTCTATCTGAACCAAAGAAGAAAGCCATTGATTTCAAAGCCATTTCGTAGAATGAAGACTCCGATGAAGAAATGGACATGGAGTCCCTAGCTCCTATGGAAAGGAAGTTCCAACGGTTTTACCGAAGAGGTAATTTCAAACCAAGGAATAAATTTGTTTCTACTAATGATTCTTCTTTGTATTTTAATTGCAATAAACCAGTGCATATCAAGATGGATTGCCCCTTGCTTAAGAACAAGGAGAAATGGAAATCTCCCAAGTACTAAAAGGGAAACGTGTGCAAAGGAAACAAAAAGAAGAAGGGACTCATAGGAACATGAGATGATTCTAGGGAAGATTCAAGTATCGATGAATCTAATAAGGACAAGGGAGAAGTAGCACACACATGCTTCATGGCTAAGGGTAGCTCTCCAAAAGAATCATCTAGTGAGAGTGATATCAACACAGATGAGGTAATCGTGGACGATATCAAATTTGCTAATGAGTAATTATTTGATAAATACCAAAAGTTGTTTAATTCTTATATGATTGCTAAGGATAAACTTGCTATCATTGCTACCTCATCTAATAATTTCAATATGAATGTTAGTTCCATTACTTATAATGCACGTATTAAAGAGAAAGCCAATTTGGTTTCTCAAAATGATTGTTTGAAGAAGGAGGTAATATCCCTCAAATCACAATGGGACAAGGTCCAAATTACTGAATGTGACGTCATTGAGATTGAAACACTTCGATCTCAAAGCACACATTTGGGAAATGAGAATGTTGTTCTCAAACACCAATTGCTCGAGCTTAATACACGTGTATCCACCTTAGATACTAATCTCGATTCACTTATGAAGATATATGAGCTCATGTCCTCTAATGTTGATAGATTTGACAAAGGGAAGGATAAATTGAACACAATTTTAGAAAACCAACTTTCTGCAAATTACCACGGAGGACTTAGATATTCTAAGGATAATGCTTCCACTTATCACACATCTTATAGTGAAGAAACTATTGACTTTATGAGGCCATCCTTTGATGCATCCACTAGTGGAGCATCAAAGCTCTTGGGTATTACATATATCATTACTAGCACAATCCTGGTGTCACCCTTGTTTGGAAAGAAACCCAGCAAGGGTGGACAACCAAAGAAGGGATATGCGTTTATGTATACATGTACCCAACCACGTAGGAGATCACCTCCACATCATGCTCCTACGTATGACGAGTTTTATGCATCACACCCACATACACGTGCAAGCACTCATGTGAGACAACCACATGACCGCACCCCCACTCATCCGTATGGTTATGCTTAACCACTACTTGCTCATGCTTATACACATGCTTATACAAATGTCCTACATGCATACCATGATTCACATTCTTATACACCGAATGTGTTCACAAATCACACACACATTGTACAGAACCACAAGGTATGTATCATGCACCCCTTCACAATTTTTACCCACATACATCACAGTATGGGCTTGCACCAACACATACACATCCTTATGCATATGCTCACCCTAATGCATACACACATTCGCATGCTTTTATACCGCATGCTCCCATGCGACACCCATCTCCAATGCATGCACCCATGAGGCATAGGACTCCCAAGAGTCATTTGATTTGGGGTCCTAAGAATACTAACATATATGATAAAGGAATTTATATGCAATCATATTTTAGGGATGTTATAAATAGTGAGAACTACGTTGGGAAGCCAAAGTCCACTTGGACTTGGTTTCCAAATGGCTAACCCCTTGGACCCAACAAACTTGGATACTATGTACATATGGTGTATTCTATAGGTACCCAAGAAGAGGAAAAAAGGTAATATGGGAAAATATTGCTCTAAATACAAAGGAAAGGGTTGGATACTCGATAGCGGGTGTTCCAAACATATAACGGGAGACCTAAGTTTGCTCTCCGAGGTTATCCGCATCTAGATTGGCAGACAGGTTACTTTCGGAGGCAATGAGAAGGGATCCATCATAGGAGTTAGTAAAGTTGGTAACCCTTCTAAATCTCTTATAGATAATGTTTATCTTGTAGATGGTTTAAATCACAATCTTATCTCTATAAGTCAACTTTGCGACAAGGGTTACAAAGTTAACATTGGTGATGGATTGTGTAGTATTTCTGATAATACTAATAATAATGTTTTGTTTAGTGACACTCGCCAAAAGGACATTTATATTTTGGATCTGCCCCACACACAAGACCAATGCTTAGTTGCTCACACTAATGAACAACTTTTGTGGCATCGACGCTTTGGTCACGTACACTTCAAGCATCTTCATAAGTTGTCCAAGCACAACCTAGTTAGAGGTTTTCCGAAAATTTCTGTTAATAAGGAAAGTTTTTGTGATTTTTGCAAACGAGGCAAGCTGTATAAATCGTCATTAAAGATTAAAAATGTAACATCTACTTCTAGGCCTCTAGAGCTTTTACATCTAGATTTATTTGGGCCTACTAGAGTACATCCCTAGGAAATGCATTCTATGGACTTGTAGTTGTTGATGACTTCTCTATGTATACTTGGGTGAAGTTCTTGAATAGTAAGAAAGGAGCACTTGAGAAATTTATTATTTTATCCAAGAATGTTCAAAAGATTCAAGGCACGTCCATTGTCACCATTCATAGGGATCATGGAGGTGAATTTGATAATGAGCTATTCTCTAATTTTTGTGATGAGAACGAGATAACACGCACTTTTTTCTTCCCTCATGCTCCATCACAAAATGGTGTTGTAGAAAGGAAAAATAGAACTCTCATTGAGTGTGCATGCACTATGCTAAGTGATAGCCGCATTGGTTCATAATTTTGGACGGAAGCCGTTCATACTGCATGCTATGTGCTAAATAGGATACTTGTGAGACCATGTACAAACAAAACTTGTTATGAATTTTTTTATAACAAAATTCCTCAAATACTCTATTTGCATGTATTTGTTTCAAAATGTTTTATTAAGAACACACACAGTAATTTGGATAAGTTTGATTTATGTTCCGATGAAGGAATATTTATTGGATACTCCGATCGTAGGAAGGCCAACCAGATATTTAATAAAAGAACTTTAACAGGTGAAGAATCACTCCACATTTGTTTTTATGAGAACTTTGATGTTCCATTATCTCAACTTGATGCGAATGTTGAATTTTTGTGTGATTCTTTGAATAATGTTAAGAGTAATGACTCTATTGCAACTAGCTCTACTAATGGTGTAGTTAAGTTTGTTCCAAATGTTTTAGGGTTACCCAAGACTTTTTATACGGTTCCAAACCATCCACATGATCAAATATTATTTAATATTGAAGATGGAGTCCGCACAAGGTCAAGGGTGGAACTATTCGCACACTGTACTTTCGTCTCAACCATAGAACCAAAGAGCATTGAAGAAGCTTGTAAGGGTAGCTCATGGATCATTTCTATGGAAGAAGAACTCATCCAATTTGAAAAGAACGATGTTTGGGAATAAATTCCTCCTCCAGAAGACCATAATGTCATTGGAACAACGTGGATCTTCAAAAACAAGACGGATGAAAATGAAATTGTCATATGGAACAAGGCAAGGTTCGTCGCACAAGGATACCGGCAAGAGGAATGTATAGATTTTGAAGAATCTTTCGCACCGGTAACTAGACTAGAATCTATTAGGCTTTTATTATCATTTGCATCATTTAAGAATTTTAAGCTTTTTCAAATGGATGTGAAAAGTGCATTTTTGAATGGACATTTTGTTGAATAAGTATATGTTTCACAACCACCCAGTTTCATAAATGTAATATCACCAAATCATGTCTTTAGACTCAAGAAAGCTCTTTATGTGTTAAGACAAGCCCCTAGAGCATGGTATGATCGTTTAAAGAATTTCCTTGTTGATTTGGGTTTCAAAATGGGTGATGTTGATTCAACACTTTTCACCCAGTATTTTGATCATGACATTTTGTTAATTCAAGTAAATGTTGATGACATTATATTTGGTTCTACTAAACATACACTTTGTCAAGATTTTGCTAAGTTCATGCAAGATGAATTTGAGATGAGCCACATGGGAGAGCTCACTTACTTTCTAGTACTTCAAATCCGTCAATTGAAGCAATGGATCTTCATCCATCAAACGAAGCACACAGTGAAATTGATCAAGCTCTTTGGAATGGAATCCTCTTCATCTAAGCATACTACAATGAGCAAGAAAATGCATCTTGATAAAGATGAACATGGAACAGATGTTGACATTCGTCAATATCGAGGTATGATAGGTAGATTACTCTATCTTACCGCTAGTAGACCCTATATTATGTTTTCTGTATGCTTATGTGCATGGTATCAATCGACCAAAACAGTCACTTTTGATTGCGGTCAAATAGATTTTTCGTTATTTAAACCAATCCCTTGACTATGGATTATTTTATCCTAAGCCATGCACTTATGAACTAGAATTATTTAGTGATGTCAATTTTGTCGAACGTAAATCAGATAGGAAAAGTACTAGTGGCACTTGCCATTTCTTAGGAAATTTCCTTGTATCTTGGTTCTCTAATAAATAAAAGTCGGTATCTATTTCCACACCCGAGGCAGAATATATTGCCGTAGGTTTAGGTTGTGCACAAGTTTTAAGGATGAGATAAGCACTCAAAGACTACGATATTGAGTGTGGCACATGTCCAATCATGGTCGATAACCGAAGTGATATTTGTCTATCCAAGAACCTGGTACAACACTCCCGTACCAAACACATTGATATTAGACATCATTTCATTAATGATCATGTCCTCAAAAACGATGTTTTTCTAGAATATAGCGACACCAAAAACCAATTTACCGATATTTTCACGAAGCCACTCAAGGAAGACTCTTTTGTGAGGTTTGGGAGACAATTAGGTATTATGGGTGAATCTGAACTCTAGAAGATCATTTTCCTTATGTCTACTATATTTCATTATATGATATATTATGCTCATGTTATTTGTTGAATTTCTATTCGATATATATATATATATATATACTAGTCATAACACGTGCACATGTGCACGTGGACTGGGAAAAAATGGTCGGAAGGGGGAGAATAAAAAGTGTGGATGGGTGTGGGGGGGAGCGTCCAGGGGCAAAAATTAAAATGGTCGGAAAGGGAAGGAAGAATAAAAAGTGTGGGTGTGTGTGGGGAGGGTCCAGGGGCAAAAATGCAAAAACCGGGGTTGTATGTGCAAAATTCCACACCATTCTGAGTTTTGGGTGGTTGTGTGCAGTAAGCAATTCTGAGTTTTGGGTGGTTGTGTACTGTGAGCAATTCTGAGTTTTGGGTGGTTGTGTGCGGTGAAAAATTCTATCTTATCCCTCAAAATATCATCTCTTATCCAATTTCTCTTATGTGGGTGGGTGTGTGAGGAGGGTCCAGGGGCAAAAATGTAAAAATCGGGGTTGTATGTGCAAAATTCCTCACCATTCTGAGTTTTGGGTGGTTGTGTACGGTGAGCAATTCTCTTTTATCGCTCAAAATCTCATCTCTTATCTAATTTCTCTTGTCCAATTCTCTTATCCAAATTCTTTTGTCCAAATTCTCTTATCTAATTTCTCTTGATAACATCCTTATTTTATAGAACCATTCTGAGTTGTGTGCAGTGAGCAATTCTGAGTTTTGGGTTGTTGTGTGGTTGTATGTGGTGAGCAATTCTCTCGTATCCCTCAAAATCTCATCTCTTATCCAATTTCTCTTGTCCAATTCTCTTATCCAAATTCTCTTGTCCAAATTCTCTTATCTAATTTCTCTTGATAACGTCCCTATTTTATAGAATAGATGTATATACTCTTGTCCAAATTCTCTTATCCAATTTCTCTTGTCTAATTTCTCTTATCCAATTTCTCTTGATAACATCCCTATTTTATAGGCAATTCTGAGTTTTGGGTGGTTGTGTGCGGTGAGCAATTCTGAGTTTTTGTTGGTTGTGTGCGGTGAGCAATTCTATCATATCCCTCAAAATATCATCTCTTATCCAATTTCTCTTGTGTGGGTGGGTGTGTGGGGAGGGTCCAGGGGAAAAAATGCAAAAACCGGGGTTGTATGTGCAAAATTCCACACCATTCTGAGTTTTGGGTGGTTGTGTGCGGTGAGCAATTCTCTTTTCTCCCTCAAAATTTCATTTCTTATCCAATATCTCTTGTCCAATTCTCTTATCCAAATTCTTTTGTCCAAATTCTCTTATCCAATTTCTCTTGATAACATCCCTATTTTGTAAAACCATTCTGAGTTGTGTGCGGTGAGCAATTCTGAGTTTTGGGTGGTTGTGTGGTTGTGTGCGGTGAGCAATTCTCTCTTATCCCTCAAAATCTCATCTCTTATCCAATTTCTCTTGTCCAATTCTCTTATTTCTGGCGGTGAGCAATTCTCTCTCTCTCTCTCCATAAGTTGTGTAATTCACTCATGAGATATATATGTTTCATATGATTCATTTTGAGAATTGTGTATTTGATTTGAATGATATCATATGAGTTGATTATATATGTGATTAGCATTAATAAATTCTTAGTTATGATGTTTGTATATATCATCTAGCTTGAGAATACGTATAGAAATACTACTAGTGTCAACCGAATCTCTATGATGTAAGTCAGATGTCTGGTGTAATGGAACTAGACGTCTAACGTATCAGACATTTCTGTCTCTTAGAAGTTCTCAATATGACCAGACGTCTGATGTTGTCATACCAGATGCCTGAACCGCTGTTTAGACGCATGGTCAATGAACTCCAGACGACTGGTAATAGAATTGTCAGTCTGTCAAATTTTTCTTGAGAGCAATCATCTTCTAATTTTCATTTTGTTCATTTTCCCTACCAGACGTCTAATGTGTTTGATCCAGGCGCATGTCTCAGTATAATCATATCATCACATTAATTCTCCAGACAGCTAATTACATCAATGAGACATCTGTCGAAGGCTCTTAAGTCAGATCAAACTTTTGATCCAACAGCTGAGATTTAATAACCGATCGTTATAAACCTCGATTTGCTCGATTAGGGCTTAAGCGAACTATTCCATTTCGTCTGCTCTTCCATCTGCCATTACTGTTTCATCGATCGTTCGACAATCTCGTGTCAGTGATTAAGGTAAAACGAAACTCAAATCTTTACACTGATCGTCTCGACATTTAGGGTTTTCGTCTAAAACTCTTATCTTTCTATGTCAACCTCTTGGGTTTCGGCATGGATCGAACCAAATGTTCTCATAAGTCACCAATCTCCGTTGCTAAGGCCTTTATGCGATCAAGAAGTCAAGCATTCTCTCTGTCTACATGGGATCAGCTCTGGTCGACTATTCCTCAGTTTACTTTTGTCACTTCTCTGACACAAACTTCTAACCCATCTGCATCTGAACTACGACCAGCTTATGAGGAAGTTCATGTCGTTTCTGACTCTCTAGTCTTTGAAGACCCCTTTGATGAGATCAGAACATGAAGTTCTCTTTTGGTCAGTGAAAACACTCACCTGAATGATAGGTAGATATCCTTTAGTAATGACTTACAATGGTTTGAGGAATTTGTCCTAGGTCTTGACCAGGATCATAAACGCATACTCTCCTCTCTTATGCGTCTTCAGGATAGTCTGAGAGTTCCCTCCAACTCTTCATCCTTAACTCAACTCCCTGAGGATCTTACTCGTCGTTTGGGAGATTATGAGTTTAGTCTCTCTGCTATCTGGAATAGCGTATGTATGCTCCGTGACGACCTTACCTTTGTCAACGGAATGGTTAAATCTGTCTACTCAAACACAAGGACCCAAACTCTCCAAACTCAACAGCTGTTCACTTTGTTCCTGAATATCCAGGAGAAACTGAACATTCTTATGCGCACTTCTAGGAATGTTCTAGCTTTTGCTCCTCCAGGACCTAGTGCCCCACCATCACCTCCTCCTCTAGTTGCTTGATGCTGTGTTGAATTCCACAAGCCTCTCTCCAATCGTGGAATGTATTTTTTAATATTGATTGAGAAGAATGATTATGAGGATACACTTTTGTTATTTTGGGTGTTATAGGGATTAAGGGTGGTATACCTTTAGGTATACAGTTGTCACATCTTTGTGTGACCTAACTTGTGAATGATGCCACATTTTGTTTTATATGTCATATAGATATACTTTTGTTCATTGATGAGTGATTAAGTCTTATTTTGTATTTTTGCCATCACAATACATATATTTATATATGCTTGTGCTTTTGGAAATGTGCCTTTGATTTTGATAATTATCTTATCGTGCACTTCCAATATGAAATATTGAATATTTTTATCTCCATATGAGATTTGTACATGCTTAGTGAAATGGTGAAATGAGAACATGCTTAGGTAAATGGTGATATGAGAACATCTTCACTTATTTTGGCATAAAATTGTCCCTTGATGTTCATCATATTTAGGCCATATATGGCATGAATTTGAATTTGATTAAGTGTTTAATATAGAGAGAGAAGAAGAATTATGTGTGTTCCATGATTAATGATTATATGTTGAAACTCACGTAACTCTATGATTCCAAGAACTTCTAATCAAGTTTTGCTACTGTTATATGATTCAGGGTGAGTTATTCTACATATACATTTCAAAATTTTAATGATGAAGACTATTACGTCCATATGCGACTATGTTGTACAAGCCTTTATGAATGGCTAAATGATAATACCTTCATTTAAGTATTATGTTGTTGTTGTTGTTAGTTCCCTCCCACTCTTTTTGGATTATTACAAAGGGGGAGAGAGAATAACCATAGAGCATGAATAACCATATGGCATGCACATCATGATTTCTTAAAAAGTGAAAATGAGAATAATCATATGTATTCTCATATGATGAAACTCCATGAATCATATCATCTTTAATCTAGTTTTATTATTATTATATGATTCAGGAGGAGTTATTCTTGAAAAGGATTTCAATAAAATTGTTTGACTTAATCTCCTTGTTCATGCTTCAACCTACTCAAAATGTGTATCACCATATGCTGGAATGCCTTGTGTATTCATATATGGTGAAGGCTTTAATAAATACATTTCATGTGATACACATATCAATTGGTTGCATTGATGATTCATTATTTATATATTTGGACTAAAATGTTTGGCATCAATGCAGGGGGAGTAAGTGATTTTATATTTCAAGCACAATTATTGATTATGGTTATGATTGTTTCTCATCATTAAAAAGGGGAGAATGTTGAATATTTCCCCCAATTTGGTTTTGATGATAAAAAATAATAATCAATTATGACTAATCCCCATATTTTGTAGTAAAGAAGAGCATCGTCAATATGGACAAAGTCATATCAAATAGAGACGATGGCTCGAAGCATTGATGCATGGACATCAATCCATGAAGCATGAAAGTCAAGAGATGATCGAAGGAAATCAAAGTGTTGGATGCAAGCTCAATGGAAGTCTTCAAGGCATTCAATAGACTCATTAGAATATCACTCATATCACTCACAAAACACTCTAGATCATATATCATTGAGTGTCATAGGGTTAGAACTTGCATAAACTCAAAGAAGAGTTTTTCAGCATTCAATAGGCGTCTTGTGTTTGGTATCCAGACGACTGGTGCTCATGTGCATTCTCTTCTCCAAAACTCTATCGTGAATAGACGCTTGAAGTTCTAATTCCATAAGTCTGAACAATTCGTCAAATGCCTGGATGATGAACTCTAGACGTCTGAATAATTCAAGCCGAAGTCCAGTAACTCGGCATCTACTAACTGATGAAAATCAGACGTCTAAATGATATACATCATATGTCTGGTAAATTAGTGCATATATTTTACAGTAGCTCATTTTCACAGTCGGTCATGATTAGGCTTCTGAAGTTGTATTACCAGATGTCTGAATAGGTGGCCAGACGTCTGGATGATGAACATTAGACGCCTAGATATTCGGACCAACTATATTCCAGTAACCACCTTGCTCGTTGTCTGTACGGTCAGACGCCTGATGCTATTGTGTCAATCTCTATAAGGGGACCAGACATATGGGAAGTCTTCTTCATATGTCTGCTAAAGTGTCCATTAGACTACATTTATGACCATGTCAAAACAGTACATCAGACGTCTGGTTGATCTTCTTCAAACGTTTGATGACTATGATTTTTTTCCCGTTAATAACTGTTTCCAGCATTTAATGCTTGGGTTTTTAATCCGTTTTTAAGAAGATTTCGATGGCTTATAAATAGGGCTTTAATGTATTGACTTGAGAGGTTAGATAAGCATATAAGACTTCATTCAATACACTTTTAAGTGATCTTAAGTCATTAACTTATTCACTAGAGCATTCAAGAGCATTCAAAGCCATTCAAGCTCAAGCTCTAAAGTTCAACTTGTCTCCAAATCTTTCAAGATCAACTTCTAGCATTCATTGCTACACATCTTGAGACAAGTTAGTAAGTGCTCATACTCTCATCATTTAGAGCACATCACACATACCTTATTGCCTCATTCTTAAGAGAATTATTCAAGGCATAAGTTGTGGAAATTGTTTCATATTTCGTTCTATCTTTCTCTTTGATATTTGAGAAGCTCCTCTCGGTTGTGAGAGTAGTCACATTCCTATGTTGTGGGAAATGGAAGAAAAGGTGTATTGGTTTTTTCACTTGTCAGGTTTTTGCAAGTGTGTATTAGTGGATCACTAATTACTAGTGGGTTTGCTAGTGGGTTGCTGGAGTATGATTCAAAGGAGTTGGAGAGACTCAATATTATTGTTAGAAGGGAACTTTAATTTGGCATAATTTCAATATTATTGTTATAAAGCACTATTCACCCCCATCTAGTGTTTCTTCCTATAGTTTCAGATCCTACAGTGCTAATGTTTTCATTAAGTGATTTCAGGGGCAAATGTGTAAAAGAAATTGTTTGTGCAAAAGTGAAATAATGTTTGGACAATTATACAAAAAGAAATTAAAAAAGTCCTACATCATTAACAATTATCTATGCATCAAGAAGATTGAAGATTTGATTGGATTTAAAAGGAGTTCTATCTAAAGAGGATTCTTATTTAAAAAGGAATCCTATCTTCAATAGGATGGGTGGCTCTCCTATTTAAATCACTCTCAATGCACAACTCCAAGGCCCATGCAAAAGGAGAGAAATTCCCAAACCCTAGTTGGATTTGGCCACCATCTTCATCAAGCCTCATAGCTCCATCAACATCAAGAATATCAATCCACATAGCTTCATCTTATTCATAGCTGCAAGCTACTTGATCAAGTAATAATCTTCAAACTAACGGTAAGCGAGACCCTAAGCAACCAATCAGCGTCAAGTAGCCAAGTAAAGATTCATCAAATTAATCCTTATTTTTGCGAGAGCATGCTAGACCTCCAAACATTGATGAAGAAACATATTCATTAACACAAGCTGTTTCAAGAAGTAACTCACGGCTTTGGGGTATTGGGGAGATCCAAGCAATACCAAGCTGCGGGCCAAAGCCTAAAAGGTCATCTACCAGTCTATATACAAGTCTCAAGCCAAGGGAACCATTGGTCAATCAAGGTGATCAATCAAATTCCAAGAAATCCACTCGGCCTAGGCAGCACAAGTCACGGCCTTGTCCTGACTCGGTCGAAATCCAAAAATCTCTGAGCCTGGTCCATTGGAGCACCTCACCATCAAGCTTGTTGGCGCATGCTGCTTGCCCACGTCATTGGCCCGTAGACAAACCTAGATCCTTTAGCCAGGTGCACAGAATCATAGTGCCAACATCTTTGCTAGCACATGCTACAGAGCTCCCACCACACGCATTGTTGACCCAGGCAGTAACTATGCTACACCGAGTCTGGCATATAGAATTCACGAGCCCACATACTTGCTGGCTTGTGTTAACGAGCCAGTGTTAACCCAGAGGACCACAGAGCCAACATCCAGTGCTGACTCAGAGAATCACCGAGCCAACATCTTCGTTGACACATTGGAGCATCGAACCAAATTTTTCGCTGACTCATCTGTAGAATCAACATCAAACAGACTTGTGCAACGAACTTCAGAGGAGCATAACTTTTGATCTAGACATCGATTGACGAGCCATTTTTTCCTACATGACCATGATCTCACGAACTACATCACAGTGATATCTTTCTGGTTTTTTAATGCAGTATTAAATTAGTTTGTATTTATTTTTGTGAGATTGTATTGTGCAAATAGCTTCATCCAGAAGCTACCGTTGATCGTTATATTCTTGAACATTATTTTGTACGATTTGATTACCACCCACAAGTGTGATCACAGTTTTCCTTTTTGGTTTTAAAAGGGGTGAAATCCTCCTAGGTTTTGGGGTCGGAGCCAAGTCAGGGAGCCACTCCGTTAGTTAAACACACTTGTGCTTGCATCTCTGATACACGATTGTGTGCTTTGCATTATTCCATTGTGCTTATATTTCTAATTTGTGACATACACACTATACACCCCTCTAAGGTGCTTTTCAAAATGTGCTTCAGACGTCTGATCTCGGCTGTGTCTTACAGGATAAAAACAGACACTCCAAACGTCTGGTCCTAGTCCAAAAACAAAAGTAAGAGTGTTTTGTTTAAGGAACCTATTGGAATGGGTTCTAGAAAGATCATGTGGTTTCCTAAGAAGATAAATGATGCTTATGAGTGAGAGAGAGAGAGAGAGAGAGAGAGAGAGAGAGAGAGAGAGAGAGTGCATCAATTCAAGGCTTACAAGTATTCTATGAAAGAAAGAGAAAAATACATGAAGAAAGTATAAAATACACTTGGAGTTCTTCTATCTTCATGCAATGCTTTTACTCCATAGCCTTGAATCCATCATCATATCTCGATCAAGGTAATCAGTAATTAAACTGAGACTAAAAACATGTAGAGCCATTAACAACAACATAATGTGGTGATCATCATCAACAACATGTAGAGCCATTTACATTCATTTTTAAGTATAGTGTTTTCATCTTTGAGATTTTTATTTTCAACATCTAAGTTTTCATTAGTTAAATTAGCATTATATAAATTATATAAATAAGTATGGTGTTCATTCTTTAATAATTCTTGTTTATTTAATGATTTATACAAGCAATTTAATTTTATATATTCATTAAACAATTCATTAAAATCTTATAATAAATCAGAATCCGAGGTTACATCTAGTACCATGAAACACATGTAGGTATTTTTAGGTTGTTCCTCCTCTTCGTTTTATGAATACTCTTCATGTGCTTCCTTAAGTGTGCGTCATATTTGATTTGTTGATATAGTTCTTAACACCGAATTGAGAATATTGTTATTTATAACATAGAATAAGACATTCATTACCTTTGTGTTGAGGGTTACCGTAGCTATCTCTTTATTTGCCCATTTTGAGGAGGAAGTGGTGGGTTTATTGTAAGACATCTTCTTGATGTACCTTAGATCATAGTTGATGGACCGAAGGTATATCATCATTCATATTCTCTAGAAGTTGTAGTTGGAACTACCAAATATTGATGATCTTGATGTGTATTGTCCTTCATAAATTGCGATGTGTAGGTTATTAACACCAGCATATAACCTGCTTTGATACCAAATGTAGAGTCCCTCCCTGGTGGATGGTCACTTAAATACTAAATAGTAATGATTAATGTTAAGCTAAATAACAATCAAAACAATTTGTAGTGGAATAATGATAAATAAAATGATCGTAATAAAACAAGAGTAAGAGACAAGCAAATCAGAAGAGTGCAAACACAAACACAACTATGACTCCCGGTTCGGTCTTCCTAGTCTACTCCAGTCTCAAAGTTCCATGCTTGAGATTTTCTACTAACACCTCTTTTAAAACCACAAGAGAAAACCTTACAACTTGGCAAACACCCTTGCCAATTGCTAGCTACAATCTCAACACCTTTAGATTACTCGTTATACCGGAGGACCATCTTTTAACACTAAGGTAAAGCTTTATAGAGCAAAAGATTATACTTCTTAAATAGACTTGAAGAATTATGTACATGTTTACATATATGGCTAAGGAGAGGAATTTCTATCCTATATGAAATGGGCAATGTAGAATAGAGATTACGGCTTTTCTTCTTTTCTTAACTCACAAAGGATATAGAGGATCTTAGGTAATTTTGGCCAAATAAAATGATTTTTCCTTTTCTTTTTCATGTCTAATAACTAATAATTATTCCTTCTTAATAAAAGGGAAATTCCATGAGAGGAAATGTCAAAATGACCCTATACAACTGCTAGAAAATGGCTAGTTTATTAAAGTCAACTCACCCAATGACAAGTTGAGTTGTTAACTAGTGAATAATCATTAGTCGACTAAAGGTTCTTCATTGGTCGATTAAACTAAGCTAGTTAGAGTTTCTGTCTTCTATTAGTCGACTAATGGTATAGTGTTGGTACTAATGCTTGATAAAATCGGGTATTAATCTCTAATACTCTAGTCGAATGAAGCCCTATATTGGTGGACTAGTGGGCTATTAAAATCACACTTTAAGGTTAGAAACCAAGTGTTTTGTTATGGTTTATGTTCATGATAAATCTAAGTCTTATCTTATGGTTTCTTGAATGGGTATGTGTATCTTCAAAGCTTTAACAATCTATTATAAGAAATAAAAAATTACATTAATACACAAATATATAATTTCATTAAATCTCAATTGATGCCGCTAATGTCCACATCCATGCCATAGTTGTTGCCATACTTTCTTGTGTTAATGTGTAAAGTTTTTTACTATGTGTTAATGCCTTGTCATCTCAAATTGAGCTTTTGACCTTTAATCTTTGCTAACAATTTCTTAACAGCTCCCCAAAATACTCATTATTGCAAGCATTATGTTTGATCATCATCAAAACATTGTAATGCCCTACCAGCTACTGCACAAGTACTAGAGGGGGGTGAATAGTACTTTAAAATAATAAGGCGTATAATTCCAAATTAAATTGCACACAACTACCAAATCAATTTGCGGAAGCTTAAATTGAATGCCGACAAAGAAATTAACAATGCTAACAAACGATGTTAATGGGTTCGGATCTACCCAAGTCTCCCCCGACTTGTTCCCGGTGATCCTACGTCCCAACCACCCGGATCCCTTCCGGATACTTGAGTTAGAAACCCTAACTCAAGATTTCCACTATGAATATCTTGTGAAAAACCTTCACAAGATCAAATCATACATGCAATAGCAAACGTGAATCCCACAACCCGGGATCACAACCTTCTCTCACAACCGAGAGAATCACAAAGCAATATTAAAGAGTTTAATATGAAATAAATACTCTTACCACAAAATCCTATACCTTGAGTTTTTCTTACCCAATAGGTGGAATGAAGGATTTGAGGAAGATGAAGTTACCAAACCCTAGCACCAAGGAAATGAGCAGCAATGGGTGCCTAGGGAAGATTTGGAAACTTGAATCAAGCAATAGCTTGAAGAGCTCACCAAGAACAAGCTTCTCTCTAGATCTAGAAATGAGAGAGAATGGGTTTCTTGTGAGGAAGAGAGCTTTAGATTTGAGGAAGAATAGCTATCTCTTTAGAACTCAATGAATCTCTTAATGGCAGCTCTGTTGAAGATAGAAATGACCTAGGTTCGTATTTATAGGAACCCAAAAACACAAGTTAGGTCAATCTCCAACGGAAGGAAATCTGTGAGAATTAGTCGGTCAAAGAACACTCACTGACCGACTAGTTCATCAACTAGTCGGTCAGTCACAAAGCATGGACCGACTAAGAGCAGATCTGAGAAGAGATAGAATTTCAGACCTAGAAAACTAGTCGGTCCAAGAACACTGTCTGACCGACTAGTTTCACAACTAGTCGGTCATCCAATGAACGTAGACCGACTAAGAGGCAAAACAACATAGTCTGAAGGCAAGTTGACTTAGTCGGTCCTAGAACAAAAGTTGACCGACTAGATTGTCAACTAGTCGGTCATCAAACGTTCTTAGACCGACTAACGGTAAACAGTAGCTTAGGAGAATTTTAGAGTGAACAGTAAGTCTCAACTAGTCGGTCAAAGAAGCATCACTGACCGACTAGTTCACAAACTAGTCGGTCGGTGAGTCAACGTAGACCGACTAACTGTAAACAGTAAAGTCCAAGAAATTAAGGAATCAAACTAGTCGGTCCAAGAACAGTTGCCGACCGACTAGATCACCATCTAGTCGGTCAGTACTTGTTCTTGTACCAACTAACATGCACAACAAAGTCCGAATCGAAGCGCGACGCTTCGAGGAAGTTAGAATGAACTTGTGCAAGGATCCTAGAGCTACGAAATGAGCGTAATGAAGATATAGACGTAAGATATACTCAAGGCTTAACATTCTATATATCGAAGCTAAAAGACTATAAATAAAACCTTAATAAACGGTCTTCGATAGCTTCGATTGAATCCTCATATTTTCCAAAGCGTCGCAAGAGCTTCAACGAAGCTTTAGGCATGAAAATGAGCTTTGGAAAGTGTTGAGATGTCGCTTTGAACGTTCACGTGAAATTGGCGACGATCTCCAATACTGCGCTCACAAATTGTTAGTTCATGAATTATTTATGTTTGCTCATCATCCAAAACCAAATCCGAGGAGTCCAATATTCAACATTCTCCCCCTTTTTGGTGATGAAAAACCAACATAAATAATAATCAAAGATAATAATTCAAATGTAAAATACTTACTCCCCCTTCATTGATGACACGTTAATTCCAAAATGAATATAAATAAATTGCATCAAGCAGACGAGTAAGATAAATAAAATGAATTGATTTTTGAAATATCGGATTTTGAAAATCCTTATATGTATCTTAACTCCCCCTGAATCTAACATATCAAACTAGATTCTTGGAAATTGAGTTAAATTTTCATTTGCGCTATTTTATTATCATTATCTCTCCCCCTTTGGCATTATCCCAAAAATGGGGGGCATACAACGACAACAATTAGGAAATGTAAAATCCAACATCGGGAGTCGTAGACAAAGGCAATGGATCAACTTGACACCAAGGGAAAAATTGTGGAAATCAAAACAAGGTGTGCCAAATTTTCCATTATAAAAAAAAATCAAAATCATCAAAAACTCCAAATCATTATTCATTTCTTGAATAAAGAAACATACTCTTCAATATTCAATATTCTTGGTTAATTTTGTGCATGGAAAACAATTCTATAAAATTACAGAATTTAAATCCATTTAACCAACTTTTTATGCGTCGAGCGACGAAATCACATTTCAAATATATTCAACGAATATTAAAATTTGCACGACGAAGTAAGATAAAGACAACGACGATGTATATATATAAATGATAACATCAAGAGTACATCCAAGAAGATATCAATACATCAAAATACAACATACCCATCAAGAAGAAATACATCATCATCATCATCCTCATCAAAATAAATACTACAACAACGACACCATCCAAAATACATCAAAACATCACAACCCTCATACTCTATCCTAACCCAAAATACTCTCGCTAAGATATATCATCCAAAGCGTATATGGAGAGTCCTCGGAACAACGATCACGAGGAGGAGGCTGGATCTGCAGCGTCCGTGGGTCCAGTCGATGGAGTGGACTCAGGATCTGCAGGGAGTAGAGGTGTCTCAACAGATGGAATCGTCGGGGCAGGAGTCGAGATCTCAGGAACAGGCTCTACAGCAGCATGGGTCTCGACAGCAGATGTGTCAGCAGGAATATCAGCAGGCTCAGCAACAGGGTCTACAGCAGGCTCAGAAGACAGAAGTGCTGAAGCAGAAGGCTCTGGAACACCGGAAGTGGTGCCAACTCCAGGAGCAGAAGTGGTAGCACCAGCAACAGCAGCAGCAGTGGCCTCATCGCCACGGGCAAAAGAAGTAGCAAGCTCGTCAAGCTCCTCATCGTCCATCTCCTCGGCCTCAGACACCGAAGGAGGAAGATCAATCCCCATCATACGAGCCATACGGTAGACTACCTCCTCAGTACGAGCCAAACGGGAGTCGTGCTGACGAAGTAGGCGTACGACATCGTCCAAAGTAGCAGGGGAAGACGAGGCTGCAGCAGCTGACGGAGTAGACTGGGAAGCAGATGCGGTAGACCTCTGCACGTGACGAAGAGCCGCTAGAGATTTCTTCACAGCCGTCGCGTTCAGAGGCGTACCCAAAGGACGCTCATCGTCAGGAGGGAGGGGAACTCGAAAATGACGAAATACGAGGGTCAACAAACAGGGGTATGGAATGTGCGCAGACTTATTGGTCTTGCGTATACACTCGAAAGAATCCATCTTATCGAGTATCACGCGAGCCCAATTTATCTCGCACCCCAAGAAAAGAGCGTATATGAGCTTCAAAAACGGCTGAGAGGGGAGTGAAGAGGATCCATACTTAGGGAGGAGACACGACTTCAAAATCAGGTTAAGAACCCACGCATTCGGCTTAAAGGATTTCGATGGAACACCAATGAATGCAGAGGGGATAACCTGGAAAATCTCAGAAAGAATAGACTGATCCAAGGAAGAAATGTCGTCTACTGAAATGTCCGAAGGGAGGAGACCACACGACGCACAACCAAGGATCTCCCCCAAGATTTCTGCCGTGAGAACTATAGGAGTTCCCAAGACAGTCGTCTCAATGGAGTGACTGGCGTCGTACTGGCCTCGAATACGGTTGGCATAGAACAATTTCACGAGGCGAGGGTACGGTTTGGGATTGGCCTTGGGGTCATATCGGAGATAGTCTAGAAGGCCACTATAAGACAGAAGATCAGCAAGGCCGAGAAAATCAGAGAACTGAACGTAATGCTCCAACAACAGTGGACAGTGTTCTATACGGTTGTACGCGGCGAGACACTGAGGGTCATCGCGGTACAACGATATGTCTACACCGCCAACTGGCATAGGAGCTTTACCCTTGGCCTTACGGGTCTTCGGAGGTGGGGTAGGTTCCCTAGTAGGCTCATCCTCTGGAATAAAATCAGTATCGGAATCCGGAGGAGTTGCCGGAGTGTGAAGAATAGGCTTTTTGGTCTTGGATTTACGGGGTTTAACTACGGCAGTCCTAGGCTTCTTAGGAGGAGGCGAAGATGGAGAGCCTTGGGTAGACTTGGCACGACGCTTAGGCTTCGGGGGATTCCTAGGGTCGGAAGGCCCTACGGTCATAGGAGAAGCCCCGGAAGAGGCGATCGGAATACGAGTCTTAGCCATAGCACTACGAGCACAAGCAATCGAAGAGTAGGTCACTAACGACCTAGAGATCACAAGCTAACAACCCTAGAGATCAAGAAAATTCGAAAATCACAAACCCTAGGTTAGAAATTGAAAACCTAGGATCTAGAGCTTGAAAACAAGGAGAGACAACCCTAGAATAGGAAATCGACCTAGGAGAGGGAGGGAGATACCTAGGGGGTGGAGTCGACGGCGGCGGACGGCGGCGATCGACGGAGAAACGGCCGGAAGACGAAGGGTTTCGAGTTGAGGGTTTGGGGTTTTCGAGTTAGAGCTGAGAGGATAACCGACTAAAAATGAAATTAGTCGGATAAAAATGAGTATAAGTCGGTTGGAAGACGAAAAGACTCAACTGCCCTAACCCACTTAGTCGGTCACAGTTCAAGTACTGACCGACTAGATTACGATCTAGTCGGTCGGTCAATGAGCTTGAACCGACTAAGTCGAAACAGTAGCTCAGAGTGATTTTTAGGGCTGGATTTAGTCGGTCGCAGTATACTTACTGACCGACTAGTTTTCAATCTAGTCGGTCGGAAAGTGTACTATGACCGACTAACGAAAGAAAAAGATAGGAGATGGATATTTGCTTGATCTAGTCGGTCTGAGTTCATTTGCTGACCGACTAGATGAGCATCTAGTCGGTTGACAAGTGAACTGAAACCGACTAGAAGAGTCCAAAAATAGAAATTTGATTTCTCTTCACAAACCACTTGGATGAAACATCCTAACTCACTCATTAGTCATCTAAATTACCCCATAAAACGTCGAAATCTTAAATACGACATTGAAATACGAATTCGAGCAATAAATTCGAATAAATCACATCAAATTCCCAAAAATTCAATTAATCTAGCATGAATGAAATATCGCGAAATATATTAGCATGCAAGATGATTGAATTGAAATATGAATCCTATATCTCGGATTCACCCATAATCCCCAATTCTCGACGCAACCGCACAAAGGAGTCCTTTAGGGGTTTCGTGAAAATATCGGCGATTTGCTTTTGGGTTTCAACGTACACTAAAATGATGTCCTTTTTAGCAACATGATCATCTAAGAAATGGTGTCGGACATCTATGTGTTTCGATCGGGAATGGTGCACCGGATTCTTTGAAAGACAAATAGCACTTTGGTTATCCACCATGATAGGGCTAGTATCACAATGAATACCAAAATCCTTCAATGTGTGTCTCATCCAAAGAACCTGACCTGGGCACAAGCGGCACTGGCGGCAATATATTCCGCCTCGGTGGTTGAAAGTGATACCGAATTTTGCTTCTTGGAAAACCAAGAGACACGATAATTTCCTAGAAAATGGCAAGTGCCACTAGTACTTTTCCTGTCGGATTTGCATCCCGCATAATCAGCGTCACTATATGAGACTAACTCATATGTGCTAGATCTCGGATAAAGTAATCCAAAATCTAATGTGTAACTTAGATAGCAAAAAATACGCTTTACCGCTACTAAGTGAGACTCCTTAGGTTGAGACTGATAACGAGCACATATACATACGGCAAACATAATATCGGGCCTACTTGCGGTAAGATAAAGCAAACTACCTATCATACCTCGATATAGACGAATGTCTACATCCTTACCGCCCGTATCCTTGTCAAGATGCGTAGTCGTGCTCATTGGAGTCTTTTTCCCGGAGGCATTCTCCATTCCAAATCGCTTTAGCAACTCCACCGTGTACTTCGTTTGGTGGATGAAGATTGCATCGTTCATTTGGCGAATTTGGAGACCTAAGAAATATTTGAGTTCGCCCATGTGGCTCATCTCAAATTGTTCCTTCATCACATTAGAAAACTCTTCGCAAAGAGCGAAGTTAGTAGCACCGAAAATGATATCATCAACATAAATTTGAACTAATAAAATATCATTATTCGCATGCTTAATAAAAAGTGTTGAATCGGCTTCGCCCATTTTAAAATTCAAATCCAAAAGAAAATTCTTTAGGCGATCATACCAAGCTCGAGGAGCTTGTCTCAAACCATAAAGAGCTTTCTTTAGTTTAAAAACGTGATATGGAAATTTTTCATTTACGAAGCCCGGAGGTTGAGAAACGTAAACTTCCTCAACGACATCTCCGTTTAAAAATGCACTTTTAACATCCATTTGAAATAATTTAAAATTCTTATGGCATGCAAAAGACAAAAGTAATCTAATTGATTCTAATCTAGCTACCGGAGCGAAAGATTCTTCGAAATCGATACCTTCCTCTTGACGATAGCCTTGAGCTACTAACCGAGCTTTGTTCCGGACGACGACTTGGTTTTCGTCGGTTTTGTTCTTGAAGATCCACTTTGTCCCTATGACGGTGTGGTTCTTCGATGGCAATGGAACAAGCTCCCAAACTTCATTCCTCTCGAATTGAATGAGCTCCTCCTCCATGGCTAAGATCCAAGCGCTATCTTCGCATGCTTCATTAATATTCTTTGGCTCTATCGATGAGGCAAAGGCACAATTTGCGAAGTGGTGAACTTGCGATCTCGTCTTGACACTATCATAGATATTGCCAATGACTTGCTCATGGGGATGGTCACGAACCGAATGAAGCCGTTTGGGAATACCTTGATCACTTGGAACATTCTCAACAACTTCATTAGTTGGGTTAGTCTCAATAGAATCAATAGAATCATTAGACTTAGAATTATCAAACGAATCACATAAAACATCCATAGAATCATTATCATTTGAAATTCTAGTTGGAACAAATCCTTCATTAAATGAGACATGAAGCGATTCCTCGATCGTTGAGGTTCGTTTGTTGAATATCCGGTAGGCTTTGCTACGCGTAGAATATCCAACAAAAATCCCCTCATCGGATCTCGGATCGAATTTGTCCAAACTACCATATGTGTTCTTAATAAAACATTTCGAACCAAAAACACGAAAATGTTTAACTTGAGGCAACCCACCAAACAACAATTCATAACAAGTTTGTTTAGTGCCGGGCCTCAAAAGTATTCTATTAAACACATAGCAAGCGGTGTGTACCGCTTCCGCCCAAAATTGATGGCCAAGTTGGCTATCATCAAGCATAGTGCGAGCACACTCCACTAGCGTCCTATTCTTTCTCTCAACTACACCATTTTGAGGAGGTGCACGAGGGAAAGAGAAGGTGTGAGTAATACCAACTTCATCACAAAATGTCTCAAAAGACTCATTCTCAAATTCACCTCCATGATCACTACGAATAGTGACAATGGTGGTTCCTAAGAGATTTTGTACTTTCTTAACAAAAATTGTGAAGTTTTCAAAAGCATCATTTTTATTACACAATGAAAATACCCAAGTAAATCTTGAATAGTCATCTACGATGACAAGTCCATAACTTGCATTTCCTAAGGAAGCTGCTCTAGTTAGCCCAAATAAATCTAGATGTAAACCCTAAGTGGCAAGTTTCACTTGCCTAGCACCGGGGATGACGACCACTTCGTCACACGGATGCTATCTACGGGGGAAATCGCTGTTATGGGGGAAACAAACACCAAACAAATGAAATTAATTAGGGTTTTCATAAAATTATAAATAGGCTATGAAAACAACGGTAGATCGATTTCTTACCGAGAGGAGGCGGTAGAAACACTCCGGGGAACCCTAGGATCAGTTCTGGAAAAGATTGGAGAAGTTTGGGAGAATTATGGTTTTGGGGGATTTGGGGATTTTGATGGGTTTTGGTGAGATTTTAGGGAAGATGAGAGGTAGATGGAGTGAATGGATGGTTTGGATGATGGATTTAGGGCTTGGAATGAAGGAATGGAGCTTGGAGGAAGATGGGGGCTGAAGGGGGAGGATTTTAGGGTTTTGGGTCGTGTTGGAGAAGATGAAATCGTTTGGGTTGGGTATAAATAGGTTGAGCTGGCGGCTGCCCATAAATTAGGGTTTTAACACTGGTTAGTCGGTCAAAGAGCAACCACTGACCGACTAGTTTGGCAACTAGTCGGTCGGTCGACCAACGCAGACCGACTAAGTGCAAACAGTAACTCCTGAACGAAAATAGGATTTTAGAGTTAGTCGGTCCATGAACAAATACTGACCGACGAGTCTAGCATCTAGTCGGTCGATGAACGTTCTTAGACCGACTAAGAGTAAACAGTAGCTGATACAAAAATAAGATGATGAGTTAGTCGGTTAAAGAAGCATTGCCGACCGACTAGTTTGCAACCTAGTCGGTCAACCAACGTTCTTAGACCGACTAACGATAAACAGTAACTCCTGAATAATTTTAGAAAGCCAACTAGTCGGTCCAAGAAGGATTGCCGACCGACTGGATCGTCATCTAGTCGGTCGGTGGCCCTTCTTACACCGGCTAATGAGCACCAAAAGTACCGATACGGAGCGCGGGGCCCCGGGATCGATTCCTAAGACTCCTAGGCTTGATCTAATAGTTAGATACGACCGTTATGAAGTCCGTCACGAGTGACATACTTCGAAATCGACAATCCTAAGGAAGAAACGAGAAAATACGACGAATCGATCGAAAATGAAATCTACGGAGACGAAAACCACACAAGAGGAGAAAATCCACCAAAACATATATTATATAATATTATATCCAGATGCAAGAAAAGCAGTTGTTACATCCTCCCCAACTTAAGAAAAATTCCGTCCTCGGAATTCCCAAATACTCACGAGTCCGGAAACAAAAGTGGGAAACGCTCTCGCATCTCATCCTCATTCTCCCAAGTAGACTCTCCAGGTGAGCCGTGTCGCCACATCACCCTCACAAGATTGATAATCTTGTTCCGAAGTGATTTCCGACGCCTGTCCAGAATCTGCACTGGATGCTGGTCATACGTCATATCGGGGCGAACGGTAATCTCCGAAAAATCCACCGCATGAGACGGATCGCTAATGTATCGACGAAGCAGCGACACATGGAAAACATTGTGAACTCCTTCCAAAGATGGCGGCAAGGCCAAGCGATAAGCTACCTCGCCAACCCTCTCCAAAATGTCAAACGGTCCAATGTATCGCGGGCTCAACTTTCCACGCTTCCTGAAACGAATCACACCACGATTCGGGGAAATCTTCAAGAACACATGGTCGCCCGGCTGAAACTCCAAAGGACGACGTTTAGCATCCGCCCAATGCTTAAAACGGTCCTGAGCAATCCTCAACCTCTCCCGAATATTCCTGATGATATCCACGGCCTCCACGATCATCTCAGGTCCCAACAACTCCCGATCACCAACGTCATCCCAACTCAATGGCGATCGACATTTCCTCCCATAAAGAGCGGCGAATGGCGCAATGCCAATACTCGCCTGGAAGCTGTTGTTGTAAGAGAACTCTACCAAATGTAGATGGTCCTCCCACGAACCCTTGAAATCCAACATGCACGCCCTCAGCATGTCTTCCAAAATCTGAATCGTCCTCTCGGACTGGCCATCCGTCTGTGGATGGTACGCCGTGCTGAAACTCAGACGCGTACCCAAGCTCTTCTGCAAACTCTGCCAGAACTGAGATGTGAACCTCGTGTCTCTGTCAGACACGATACTCACGGGGACTCCATGAAGTCGCACAACCTCCTGCACGATTCACGTTACATCACTATCCAAACTAGGAAAAGGAAATAAAAACGGAGAGTAAAAGAATTTTACCTCCATATATCTCCTTGCTAGCGCCTCAGTGGACTGTCCCACTCGGAACAGAATAAAGTGCGCAGATTTGGTCAATCGATCTACGATCACCCAAATCGCGTCATTCTGCTTCGGACTCCGAGGTAGTCCAGTCACGAAATCCATAGTGATGTGCTGCCATTTCCACTCCGGAATCGGAAGCGGTTGTAGCAACCCGGCCGTACGCTGATGCTCCGCCTTCACTTGCTGGCAAACCAAGCACTTGACTACACTCCGAGCCACACTCCTCTTCATACCATGCCACCAATAATTCAGACGAAGATCCTGGTACATCTTGGTGCCACCAGGATGCACAGAATACGGCGAACTGTGTGCCTCCACCATCAACTCCTCTCTGATATCCCCAGCAGGCACACACAACCTGGCTCCAAACCTCAGCGAGCCATCCTCATGAATCAAAAAGCCAGTCCGCAGACCGGCTTCCACCTGCTCCCGAATCCTTACCAGCTTCGGATCCTCAGCCTGGCCAGCCTTAATCCGATCCATGATTGTCGACTGCACCTGCATGTACATCATCGACGAAGCCTCTCCAGGAAGAACAACCTCCACACCAGACTCGCAAAAATCCTGCTGCAATCTCCATTGTGAGGTCAAAACCATCACCGCTGGCAGCCTACTCAAAGCATCCGGGACCACATTCACCTTGCCAGGGTGAAACTGCAAATCAATATCATAATCTGCCATAAGCTCCAACCATCGACGCTGTCGCATGTTGAGCTCCTTCTGAGTGAAAATATACTTCAAGCTTTTGTGATCGGTGAAAATCTTCACTTTCTCACTCAGCAAGAAGTGCCTCCAAATCTTAAGAGCAAACACAACGGCAGCCAACTCCAAATCATGCGTCGGATAATTCTTCTCATGATTCTTAAGCTGACGAGACGCATACGCCACAACATGCCCGTGCTGATGCAACACACAACCGAGACCCTTGCCAGAAGCATCGCAAAAGATCTCAAATCCACCGCTGCGATCAGGCACAACAAGAATAGGGGCAGTCGTCAACCTCTCCTTCAGAAAACCAAAAGCACCCTCACAATCACCCGACCAAACGAAAGCAACATCCTTCCGCGTCAACCTGGTCATCGGCTCAACAATACGAGAAAATTCCTTAATGAATCGCCGATAATAACCAGCAAGTCCAAGAAAACTCCGAATCTCAGACGCTGACGACGGAACAGGCCACTCCCTGATGGCCCGAATCTTCTCGGGATCCACTGAAATACCATCTCCAGTCACCACGTGCCCGAGAAAAGCAACTCGATCCAGCCAAAACTCGCACTTCGAAAACTTAGCATACAACCGATGCTTCCTCAAAATCTCCAACACCGTCCTTAATTACGAGGCATGCTCTTCCTCCGACTTCGAATAGATCAGAATGTCGTCAATAAAGATAACGACAAACTTATCCAAAAACTCGTAGAAAATCAGGTTCATCATATTCATGAAAACTGCGGGCTCGTTAGTTACGCCGAAAGGCATAACCACGAACTCATA
The DNA here is from genome assembly GCA_030789695.1 of Scilla litardierei. Classification (NCBI taxonomy): domain Eukaryota; kingdom Viridiplantae; phylum Streptophyta; class Magnoliopsida; order Asparagales; family Asparagaceae; genus Scilla; species Scilla litardierei. Next base: position 439,332,139 of record CM061142.1, on the reverse strand, counting down.
GTGTCCATACTTCGTCCTGAACACTGTCTTCGGAACATCTCCCTTCTTCACCTTCAACTGATGGTAACCACTCCTCAAATCCAATTTTGAAAACACCCTCGAACCTCTAAGCTGATCAAAAATATCATCGATGCGAGGCAACAGGTATTTATTCTTAATGGTCACCGCATTCAACTCCCGATAGTCCACGCACATGCGACACGAACCATCCTTCTTCTTTACCAGCAACACCGGTGCTCCCCACGGAGACACGCTAGGATTAATATAACCCTTCTGCAAAAGCTCATCCAACTGCTTCCGCAAATCTTCCAACTCTGCAGGTGCCATACGATACGGCGCCTTCGAAATCGGCTGCGCACCCGGAATAAGATCGATAGAAAATTCCAAAGCCCGATCAGGCGGCAAACCAGACATCTCCTCGGGGAAGACGTCGCCAAAATCTCGCACCACAGCTGGCCACTCCAGCTCCATCTGCATAGCCACAGCCTCCACCGGCCTGGCCCGAAATCTGACAGGACCAAGCGAACTGCTACCACGACTGAACTCAAACACTGGATGTCCGTGAATCTCGAACACCACCTTCTTCCTCCGACAGTCGATCATAGCATAGAAGCTCGCAAGCCAGTCCATCCCAAGAACTGCATCATAGTTGATGATGTCATGGACAATGAAATCAGCGAAAAGATCATGTCCACAGACCACCAACGAGCAAGAATTGCAACCACGATGCACCGAGACCACACCATTCCCTGTAACGATATTCCAACTCTTTGGAAGAGGGGACGTCGACAAGGAATGCCTCTCCACGAAGCTCCGAGAAATAATGCACATCGATGCACCAGAGTCGAAGAGGACTCGTGCAGGAAATGTGCAAACCAAAACCACACCTAACAACCAATTAACAATCAAACCCTAGTCTAGCAAACAGCCATGTCAAGCAAACAACATAATCTAACAATCAAAACCAGCTAGGAAAGTAACAGCTAGATTGAGGATTACCTGTGATAACCTCATCCACAGCCTCGCTCTCCGCAGCGGTCATCAGAAAAGCCTGCCTCCTCGGCGGAACAGCCTGCTGAAAAGCCTGCCTCTGCGGAATAAGAGCTGCTCCACGACCAGCAGGAACAGACGCTCGCTGCTGCAACGGCTGAGCTGCAACAGGAGCCCTCCGCAGCGGATCCGCATGCCGACAATCCTTCGCGACATGAGAAGCATCACCGCAAATCAAACACTGGCCCAGAAACTTCTGACACTGATCCTTGACGTGGCCAGGCTTGCCGCAGAAATGGCAAAACTTCAGAATAGGCCCTCCTGGCCTCTTAAACTGAGCAGACTGATTAGGCCTGAATCCAGGTCTAACCACAGCTCTCGCCTGTTCCACAGGCCTCTTCCCAGCACCAACAACAGACCCCCTCCTCTAGTTCACGAGCAGCTCCTGCCTCTTGGCTGCTACCAGAACCTTCTGATAAGACTCCCGGTCAGAGGAGGTCACAAAACTCTGGAGCTCCGAAGCAAGCCCCTGTAGGAACCTCTGAGCCCTCTCCTCAGCGTCCTGCACCATCTTTGGTGCAACCCGACTCAGCCTCATGAACTCTTGGTGATACATGTCCACCGACGAGTTCCCTTGCTTCAGATCGATAAAACGCTGCATCATCTCTTCCCTGGCAGCCTTCGGGAAGAACTCACCATCAAATCTAGCCTTGAAGGTAGCCCAAGCTATCGGCTCCACCAACAACTTCTCTTCCGCATCCCACCAATTCCGAGCATTATCCTTGAGTTGCCTCTTTGCCAAATCAACCCATCCAGCCGGGGTGATCTTGGCCATCTTCAGATTGTCCTCGATGTTCCGAATCAACTCATCGACAGCCAGAGGACCCTTAGAACCATCAAAATATGCGGGACCCAGCTCCCGAAATTGCTTCGCTCCTGGCTCAGAGCGAGGGGCATCCGGAAGAGCCCGGGCAGCTCGAGCAAGTGGAGCATTCTGGACTTGCAAAAGCACGCCCTGCTGCACTTGCATCATCTGGAGCATCATCCGCATCATCTCACCGCTGGTGGGTTCCCGCTCAGGCTCCTCATCATGAGGGACCGCGCCACTACCCCCACCACGGGTGAAACGTCTTCCTGCCATCTAGTGACACAGAAAACGAATCAGATTAGACTCATAGCTTATGACTCGGACGTCGAACTTAATTTATTGGACATTCTAATATTATTATCGCTATTCCAAAAATCGCAGTTACAGAAGGACCTGCATGGGCCACCAACAAAACCTGTCACGACCCGCTTCCCTAAAATAGAGGCGAGACGTGAAAAGGTCCGCACGAGAGTGGAGCTGTGAAGCCCCAAACCCGATAAGCGTCAATAAAACATAAGCAGGTCCATGTAACCACAACGGAATAACAAGAATAACACGAGGAGAGACTGAAATAAAAACTTCACATCTCAAATATTGTCCAACAAGAAAAAAAAAGTTCAACATCCAGAAAAGCCACCAGGCTAAAAGAAAAGAGTCTAAAGGCCCAGAACAAGGCCAACAAAAGAAACGACATAACAAAGTATGGGTGCTACGCACCGATAACAAAACAACTGTCTAACAAAAGTAAAACACAACGAAGACACTAGGACTGGTCCCTAGTGTCCACGTACTCCCCGTCAAGCACAAGCTCGGGCTCGGCGTCAGCAAACACCTCATCCTCAACAAGGTACTCGAGCTCAGGATCTAACATGTGTCACCCAAAAGAGTAAAGGGGCACATGTAGCAAGTCTAAAAAGAGTTGGGCAAGGAAACTGAAGGTAAGGCAACTAGCAACCTAGCAGTTTAGTATGCATGACATGGCAGTTATAACATGAGTGCACAATTAAAACATGGCAAGACAATTTGTACAAGGGAAGAATTTATCGGGACAAGACAAGAGTAGCCAAGCTACTATCAATTCAATAAATTCACATTTTGTAGGTGTTTACGCCCTTCGCTGAATGGTATAACATTTCAGACCGATCGGCACTAAACACTACCCCAATACCCACACGATATGGAGTCTGGGGTCTCCGCACATGGAACTCAGCTAGTGAGCCTGGGGTTGCCCCGCACATTGAGCTCGCATTCTTAGTTCACAATTCAATATATTTCGAGCGTTGGGGTTAGCAACTCATTATGCTCGCTTCTGGTCACGAGCCAGGAACACAAGTATCGTAGCAAAGCTACGCAATCACAGCAACACCTAAAGAATGCGAGGTCATGAAAATTTATTTGCGTACCGTTAATTAAATTAAACGTGACAGGCGAAATGCAATGACATGAACATATTAGCGTACCGTTAATTGAAAGTAAACATGACATGGAAATTGTGCAACATGCTAAATGTCGGAACTAGCTTCGTTGTCAAGCTAGTTCCCCAATTTGCGCCTAGGCGAGTATCATTTCGTCGCCTAGCCTCTTTTACGCCTACAACAAGCAAATGGCCTAAAACATGGCCTAAACCCTAAGTGGCAAGTTTCACTTGCCTAGCACCGGGGATGACGACCACTTCGTCACACGGATGCTATCTACGGGGGAAATCGCTGTTATGGGGGAAACAAACACCAAACACATGAAATTAATTAGGGTTTTCATAAAATTATAAATAGGCTATGAAAACAACGGTAGATCGATTTCTTACCGAGAGGAGGCGGGAGAAACACTCCGGGGAACCCTAGGATCAGATCTGGAAAAGATTGGAGAAGTTTGGGAGAATTAGGGTTTTGGGGGATTTGGGGATTTTGATGGGTTTTGGTGAGATTTTAGGGAAGATGAGAGGTAGATGGAGTGAATGGATGGTTTGGATGATGGATTTAGGGCTTGGAATGAAGGAATGGAGCTTGGAGGAAGATGGGGGCTGAAGGGGGAGGATTTTAGGGTTTTGGGTCGTGTTGGAGAAGATGAAATCGTTTGGGTTGGGTATAAATAGGTTGAGCTGGTGGCTGCCCATAAATTAGGGTTTTAACACTGGTTAGTCGGTCAAAGAGCAACCACTGACCGACTAGTTTGGCAACTAGTCGGTCGGTCGACCAACGCAGACCGACTAAGTGCAAACAGTAACTCCTGAACGAAAATAGGATTTTAGAGTTAGTCGGTCCATGAACAAATGCTGACCGACTAGTCTAGCATCTAGTCGGTCGATGAACGTTCTTAGACCGACTAAGATTAAACAGTAGCTGATACAAAAATAAGATGATGAGTTAGTCGGTTAAAGAAGCATTGCCGACCGACTAGTTTGCAACCTAGTCGGTCAACCAACGTTCTTAGACCGACTAACGATAAACAGTAACTCCTGAATAATTTTAGAAAGCCAACTAGTCGGTCCAAGAAGGATTGCCGACCGACTGGATCGTCATCTAGTCGGTCGGTGGCCCTTCTTACACCGGCTAATGAGCACCAAAAGTACCGATACGGAGCGCGGGGCCCCGGGATCGATTCCTAAGACTCCTAGGCTTGATCTAATAGTTAGATACGACCATTATGAAGTCCGTCACGAGTGACATACTTCAAAATCGACAATCCTAAGGAAGAAACGAGAAAATACGACGAATCGATCGAAAATGAAATCTACGGAGACGAAAACCACACAAGAGGAGAAAATCCACCAAAACATATATTATATAATATTATATCCAGATACAAGAAAAGCAGTCGTTACAGCCCTAATGCTGGAACATCAGATGGAACAGCTCATAAAGACCAGATACCTTCTCGTCCAACTGGAAAAGAGAGGGTGCAGTAGACGAAGAAGACTGATCAACAGGTGGAGCAGTGGATGAAGATGGGGCTAAAGTAGACTGCCTCTTTTATGATGCCGTCTGTATAGCCGAAGAGGACTTTGACTTTGCAGCCGCATCAAGAAGAGGGCCAAGAGGCATGGGCTCAAACAGAGTCAGATCAATGTCGAAATGGTGAAAGACAAGAGTAAGTAGTCCTCCATATGGAATATGATAGGAGGAAGTAGTGAACTCTACCATTTCCATCAGATCAAGGAGGACCCCGTTCAGTTCACAAACATGCCAGAGAAGATCGCGTACATGCATCTGAGGATATCTTGAGAAGGTTGATCAGAGGAGCCATATTTCGGTAAGATGTCAGCCCAACCTCGATCAGTAAACATGGAAGCCCTGATGCTAGATGAGAGATATGAAGTGATCACAGAGAACATGTCCTGAAGGACAGTATGATCAAGGTTAACAACATCTAAAAGTGAGATATCAGTGGGCAAAGAGCCAGATGAAGGAATCCTAAGAATGTTCCCTAAGAGAATATGGTCAAACTTGATATGAGTCCCATGTACCATGGTGTCGATGACTCTCATGTCAGTATATTCACCATGAATGTGGTTGGCATTGAATAGCTTGCCAAGGAATGGATAGGCATGAGGGGAGTCCACATGAGTGTATCGAAAGAAATCGACCAAATTGGTCGTCGTGAGGATCTCGGAGAGTCCATCAGCGGTGAAAGCCTAATAAACAATGAATTTCTCATGAAGGAGCTTGATCCTAATCATAGCATGAAATTTTTCCATATAAGAATCATCCCGATAAATGGGGACTAGAGGAGCAGCAGGAGGAGGCCTGGGTTGATTTTGGCCTTGGGGGTCAGCGGGAAGAGGCTCGGTGTGGGTGTCTGTAGCCATATGAGTACAATCAGTCTCAGTAGTAGGCTCATTGATCTGAACACCAATGGGTCTACGATGTCGCTTCAGGAGGGGCTCAACGAACCCATCTTCTTTGGAAGAAGAATGAGTAGAATTAGAAGCAACCGAAACATCGGAAATGGGTTGAGCGAATTTGGTACAGGCCCTATAGGGAACTTTCTTGTGTGGGGCAGCCTTTGGTTTAGGGTTCCTAGGCTTCCTAACAGTAATGGCTTTCCCTTTGGAAGTCGAAGTGATCTTGGGTGGAGCCATAGCACGAATTGACAGAAAGAGAAGGAAATAGAGCACGATCGAAAAGAAATGAGAGAGATATACCAATCAAATGACGAATAACGGTGGAGGAGAGATCCAAAAGCTCGATCGAGTCAATGTGGAGAGGAATCGATGGCTAGGATCTTCAAATCGACAGAGAATACGAAGGGACGGCTGTCAGTTGAAGAGGAAGACGAGGGAGAATCAATCGGATGAGAGAGAAAACAAGTGTGTCTCGTTTACTTAAGTGGAGAGGAAATAAATCTGGGCCGTTAGATCGAAAGATCGTAGGCTCAGACTAAGTTATCAAATGGCCATAGACGTGGACAGTCGACTGATGTACAATCGTCAGTCGACTGGCTGACAAGATAGAAAACTGACTAGATAGATAGACAGGCGCATGTTGTGTAATTCACAGTGGCCTAGAAAAGTGATAGGCGCCTATAAAATACACGACAGTCGCTTGACAGAAAGTCAATAATTTTGATGAGTTGATAGAAAAATTTCAAGATCAAGGCAAGCGCCTAATGAACAAATTTCAGTCGCCTGTTGGAGAGACATGCTCTTGTAATGTATACATCAGTCCCCTGTGCGAAAAACATAGATTTCAGTCAGAAATTCTAGAGTTGGGTAGGCGACTGTCGAAGGATTGTCAGTCATCTATCCTGGTCCAAAATGTAGGATAAGGCTGAAATCAAGAGAATTGAGATAACTCACCCTAAGATCTATACTCTAACTATTTTCCAAACTTGAAATCACTATCAAAATAGTATAGATTAACATACAAATCACGTATACTAATCCAATAATATAAAATCATCAAAATCTCAAATAAGTCTCATTGAAAAAATATATGAAAACATATGACATATCAAAACATGAGATGTGAAATGCTAACATGAGTTTAAAGCATGATTTAACATAGAAATATGAACTCCTATATTTCTGATTCACCCATAATCCCTAATTCTCCACGCAACCTCGCAATGAATCTTCTTTAAGATGTTAGTGAAGATATCGGCGATTTTTTTTGGGTTTCAATGTACTCTAAGATGATGTCCTTCTTAGCTACATGATCATTAATAAAATGGTGTCTCATATATATGTGTTTGGTACGGGAGTGATGTATCGGATTCTTGAAAAGACAAATTGAACTTTGGTTATCAACCCTAATAGGGCAAGAATCACAATTTACACCTTAGTCTTTGAGCGTGTGTCTCATCCATAGAACTTGTGCACATGCAAAATCCGCGGTAATATATTCCGCTTCAGTCGTGGATAATGATACCGAGTTCTGTTTCTTGCAAAACCAAGAAATAAGAGAATTTCCTAGAAAATGGCAAGTGCCACTAGTACTCTTCCTATCGAATTTGCATCCGGCAAAATCGGCATCACTATATGAGATTAACTCATATGTCTTATAGTTAGGGTAAAGTAACCCATAATCTAGTGAATAATTGAGATAACGAAAAGTTCGTTTAACTGCAATCAAGTGTGACTCCTTAGGTCTAGCTGGATATCTAGCACAAAGAAATACAGAGAACATAATATCGGGCCTACTAGCAGTTAAGTAAGTAAGCTACCGATCATACCTTGATATAGACGAACGTCTACATCTTTTCCGTTCTCATCCTTGTATAGACGGGTTGTCGTACTCATAGGAGACCGTTTGCTTGAAGACGATTCCATCCTGAATCACTTGATAAGCTCCCTGGTGTACTTTGTTTGATGTATGAAAGTTCCATCATTCATTTTCTGAATTTGTGGTCCAATAAGTACTTGAGCTCACCCATATGGCTAATTTCGAATTCATCCTTCATAGACTTGGAAAATTCTTGGCAAAGATTAAAGTTAGTAGAACCAAATATTATATTGTCTACATAAACTTGAATTAAAAGGATGTCATTTTCATAATCCTTAATGAAAAGAGTTGAATCAACTTCACACATTTTAAAACCTAAATCCAAAACAAAGGTTTTGAGTCGATCATACCAAGCTCTAGGAGCTTGTCCCAACCCATATAACGCTTTCTTAAATTTGAAAACATGGTTTGGAAATTTTTCATGTAAAAAACCAGGTGTTTGAGAAACATAAACTTCTCCATAAACAATACAATTTAAAATGCACTTTTAACATCCATTTGAAATAATTTAAAATTTTTATGGGATGCAAAAGATAAAAGTAATCTAATAGCTTCTAATCTAGCGACGGGGGCAAAGGATTCTTTGAAATCAATACCTTCCTCTTGATGATAGCCTTAAGCTACTAACCTTGCTTTAGTCCTTGTGATGACCTCATTCTCATAATTTTTGTTCTTGAAAATTCATTTGGTCACAATCGCTTTTTGACCATTTGGAAGAGGAGCAAGCTCCTAAACTTCATTTCTTTCATATTGCATGAGCTCCTCTTCCATTGCAACTATATAAGAGCTATCTTCACATGCTTCTTGGATGTTCTTTGGCTCAATGGTAGAAGCAAATGCATAATGAGAGAATTCATCAATCCTTGACCATGTTCAGACACCCACTCCAAATCTCCAATTATTTGGTCATGGGGGTGGTTACGAACGGTCGGATAAGCTTTAGGCCTAAATGGATAAATAGGAACATCCTCAACAATTTCATTAGTATTATTAGTCTCAATAATAGAATCATTAATTTTAACATTACAAATGAAATCACATAAAACATCTACACTATCATCGACAACATGAGGAATATCAAAATCTTCATGAAATAATACATGTAGTGATTCCTCGATCGTTGAAGAGGTTTTATTGTATATCCGGTAGGCTTTGCTATGTGTGAAATATCCAACAAAGATTCCTTCATCGGACCTTGGCTCAAATTTATCTAAGTTACCATAGGTGTTCTTTATAAACATTTTGAACCAAAAACACAAAAATATTTAACTTGTGGGTTTTTATCATAAAATAATTCAAAACAAGTTTTGTTTGATTGGGGCCTCACTAGGATCCTATTAAGCACATAACACGCTGTGTGCACCGCCTCCGCCCAAAATTGTAGTCCAATATGACTAGCATGGAGCAGGGTGCGAACACACTTGATTATGGTCCTACTATTTCTCTCAACAACACCATTTTGTGGTGGTGCGCGAGGAAAAGAAAAGTTGTAAGTAATCCCGTTGTCATCACAAAATTTAGTGAAAAATTCATTCTCGAATTCTCCTCCATGATCACCACGAATAGTGATAATGGTGGTTCCTAAGAAATTTTTAATTTTCTTTGCAAATATAGTAAACTCTTCAAAAGCTTCATTTTTATTGATTAAAAATGAAACCCAAGTAAATATACATGAGTGATCTACGACGACTAATCCATAATGAGCATTACCTAAAGATGTGGTTCTAGTTGGCCCAAATAAATCTAAATGAAGTAATTCTAGGGGGCCTCTTAGAAGTTATTCCATCTTTAAGTTTAAAAGACGATTTACTTAGTTTATCTCTTTGGCATGAATCACCAAAGTTTTTGTTACTAAAAACAATTTTCGGAAAACCTTTAACAAGATCATGCTTGGCTAACTTATATAAGTACTGACCAAAACGGCGATGCCATAATAGTTGCTCATTTGTATTAGCAACTAAGCAATGTTCTACGGTTTTAGGCAAGCTCAAATAATAAATATTTTTACGCCTAATACTGGTAAATAAAACATGCGAATTAAAATCAACAATATTACAGATACCCTCTCCAAAGTTAACCTTGTAACCCTTGTTACAAAGTTGACTAATGGAGATAAGTTTATGACATAAACCCCTAACTAAATAAACATTGATAATAAGTTGTTTGGAAGGATTACCGACTTTGCCTACTCTAATGATGGTTCCCTTTTGATTGCCTCCAAAAGTGACCGTTGCATCTTCCTTGATGCTAACAACTTCGGAGAGTAATGTGGGATCTCCCTTCATGTGTTTAGAGCATCCGTTGTCGAGTATCCATCCTTTCCTTTTAGAGCCAATATGACTATTATTGCTCTCTTTCTTGTTCTTGGGTACCTACATAATATACCATAAGATCATGTACCCAAGCTTTATTGGGTTCAAGGGGATTAGCCCTTTGGAAACCAAGTCCAAGTGGACTTTGGCTTCCCAACATATTTACCACTATTTATCACATCGCTAAAATTTGAATTAACATAAGCATTCCTATCATTTATGCTAGTGTTCTTAGGAACCCAAATTGTGTATGTTTTGGGTGTCCTTTTCCTAGTTGCATGCACATTTGGTTGAGTTCTATGTGGTGCATGCTTCCTAGGAGCATGAGATCTAGCATATGAAGATGGATGTAGATAAGCATCAGACATACATGGGTTATATGCAAATTTAGGGGCATGCATATTATATGCAACATATGGAGCATGCATGTGATGTGGTGGATGTGCATACATGGGAGGATGATCTGCATGAACATATGAATGTGTAAGAGCACGTGCATGAGTATTTCTCAAGTGTGAGTTTGCACGTGTTCATGGGTGTGGAGCATAAAATGTGTCATAAGTGTCCACATGTGAAGTAGGAGATTTCCTACGTGCATGAGTGTTGGTGTACATATATGCATGTTCTTTCTTTTGGTTTCCACCCTTAGTGGGTTTCTTGCCAAAAGAAAGAGAGTGTGAAGTGGTGGCCTTCTTGGTAGGTTTGCTACCAGTAATGTTTTTGACACCACTAGTGGATGCACCGGAGGATGGCCTCATAAAATCTATAGTTACACCACTATAGGAGGTGCGAGATTTGGATGCATTTGCTTCAATATAACCAAGTCCAACACGATGTGTGGCCGAAAATTGGTTTGCAAGCAATTCATCCAATTGCACTTTCCCTTTGTTAAATCTCTTAACTTGGGAGGACATGAGTTCATATTTCTCCCTAAGAGAAGAAATATTGGTATCCAAGGTGCACACGTGTTTTGAGCTCGTGCACTTGGGTTTTAAGAGAATAATTCTCAATACCCAATTGTGTGTTTTGTGAAGCTAGATCAATACTATCTTTAGATTAATCTTGAGCTAGTTGAGATTTGAAGGAATTCACTTCATTTCTCAAGATGTCATTTTGAGAAACCAAATTTGCTTTCTTAAGTGTAAGTGTAATAACAATGGTGTCATTGTTGATGATGCATGGCTTGGATGATTTGCTAACATTAGATTTCTTTAAAATAGTAGTATATCTAAGCATAAGCGATTGATACTTAGAAAATAATTCTTCGTTAGCAATACGAAATTCATCCATTTTTACCTCGGGTTCATCGTTGTCACTATCACTCTCATCGAAGAATGGATCTTCTCGGGCCATGAAGCATATATGTGCACTCTCACCCTTTTCATCCTCAGATTCACTCGAGGAATCACATCTTGAATCATTGAACGTCCCAACAAGTCCATTCTTTTTGTCCTTCTTGAATTTTTCGGACTTGTGGAACTTTGGAGCTTTCCACTTTTCTTTGTTTCTAAGCATTGGGCAATCCTTCTTTATGTGCTCCGGCTTGTTACACTTAAAACAAAGAGACGAGGAATTGTTAGTGGAATCAAATTAGATTTGGAAGGAAATTTACCTTTGTGAAATAAGCGTTGGAACTTCTTCGCCATTTGCGCCATTTCTTCCAAGTCCATTTTGTTCTCGGATTCTTCACTATCGGAGGATGAAGAAGTAGCCTTGAAGGCTAACGCTTTCTTCTTTGCCTCCGTTGGGTCAATGACATGAGAGTACCGATGAGATTCACCGCGGTGTAGTTCTTCATGTCATTGACCTCCTCAATGGCGATTGCTCTTCTTTTTCATTTTGAGGTCATTCCCATGATTATCTTTCTTACCTTTTCTTGTTGGGTGTAGACTTGACCAAGAGCTTCAAACTCATTGGTGATGTTAGTGAAGTGACCGTACATCGTTTCAATGTTCTCATTATCCTGTATATGAAACATATCGAAATTTTATATTACAACATATAATTTAGACAACTTTACCTTGTTCTTTCCCTCGTGGGTAACAACGAGATGGTTCTATACTTGATATGCACTCTTACATGTGCATATCTTATTGAACACATCCGGATCCAATGCACAATGAAGAGCATTCATTGCCTTGGCATTGTTCCCCTCGGCAGACTTCTCGGCGGGAGTCCATTTGTAAAAATCATCTTCGGTGGGTTCAACAAACTCCTTATGGAGGGTTCTCCAAAGAGAAGCACTCCTAAGAAATGTCTCCATCCGACCCGTCCAATAGCCGAAATTCGTGCCATTGAAACTCGGAGGATGAACCGCTGATTGTCATTCGACGAGGGTAGAAGCACCATCAAGATCGTGATTGTTGTACGAAGGAGGTGGAGGAACATTGTTGTTGTTCGTTGCCATAGCTATAAACCTTGTGCTCTGATACCAATTGTAAGGACCATGGCTATGAGGAAAACACTAGAAGGGAGGTTGAATAGTGTTTATAAAATATAAACGATAGTTATACCAATTTATATTCCTAACCAACAATAAAGGCGAAATTATAAATAAACCCAAAATGAAACAATGCTAACACAAAGGATGTTTCAAGGGTTTAGATTACCTAAGTCCAACCCCAACTTGTTCCCAGTAATCCTACGTCCCTTCCACCCGAATACCTCTGGATACTCAAGTTAGAACCCTAACTTGAGATTTCCTTTAAACCAACTTGTAGCAACCCTACAAGTGTAATCGAAACATAATCGATGTCCTTGACTCCCACAACTTGGGATCAAGCAAACCACTCTCACAACCCGAGAGTAAAACTAATTTCGAAAGATATGAAATAATGAAAAAGTAACACTTACAATCACATATGCCTGAAATAGAACTTGAAGGAGCAAGTGTGTTGTGTGTTGAAGTCTCTTCCAAGAAGAGAGAAAACCCATTCTCTTATCACCACCAATTGCCTAGAGGATATCACTTTGATTTTAGGTTGGAGAGCAAGAGAGAATGAGATTGGAAATTTAGGGCTTTTGGATTTGAGAGCTTGAGAAATGAAAGCTTGAATTCTAAAGAGCTTGCTTGGGGGACAGAGAGGCTCCAATGTAATAGTAGAAGCTCTCTTTATAGGTTCTCTAAAACCCTCAAACAGATTTCCTAAAAATCCCTTTGAAATCCGTGGAGATACAGCCAACGGATAGAATTTACATAATAGACAATCGACTGGTGAAGAAACCACAGTCGACTGTTGCACTGTGAAAGAGGGTAGGTGAGAATTCAAACGACAACTTACCATGTAGGATAGTCGACTGATGAAGGCCTAACATGCACCTGTAAACCTAACAGGCGACTGAGAAACCTTCTACTAATGTGGCATCCACGGGTACCTGAGAAAACTCAGGAAGTTTTGAGAAGACAGGACATGCGACTAATGTGGCATCCACGTGTACCTGTCCCATGGGCAAGCGACTATGAATCCAGCATCAGTCGTCTGGTCGAAAATTGCAATCTTATCAATCACAAAGTTTTAGGACAAGTATCGACAGGCAACTGAAGAAGCATTCACATGCACATGTGCCATGGACATGCGACTATAAAACTAACATCAGTCGTCTGACCGAATGATGACAAGTTAGGGATCTTTGGACAAGAGATAAATAGGTGACTGACTAATAAGGCACATGCGCATGTAACTGGACAGACGCATATACTTTATGTAACGGCCGCGTTCCGACCGTTCGTATTTTTTTGCGTGTACGTACGTTTTTGTATGCGTATTTTATTTGGCACTTTCTTGGTTTCAGCATATACGATGTGATATGTTGTTGTGACCGTATGGAAGTGTAGTATTTTATAGTAATTTTTGGGAATGTCACTTCACGGCTCGTTTTCTCGCAAAACAGCTTTGAAGGGAAGGGCGTTTTGGTCTTTTGGCTTCAACGCGCAGTTCTTAATTTTATAATATTTTTCGGTAGGATTAACACGTGGCTAGACCACATAGCCACGTACTTCTCGTCTCTGCGATCGTTCTGATATTTTCGGTTTATTTTTCCGATGCCCGTAGTGGGACTTATCCCCTAATCAATTTCCATCCCTTAATTGGCCTTTGACTTTTTCAAATCCCAATTTAAACCAAATCCTAATCACTCCCTCAAATCTCTCTAACATATGAGGGAATCATGCATCAGCCTCTATTGACACCCTCCTTTATCTCAAACTCCACTCCTCCTATCTCTATCTCTCTCTCCCAATTAACCAAAATCCCAAAGCCATATATATCAAAACCATTCTCTCAAAATGAACACCAGGCCGAACTAAATATCTCCGCGCAAAACCCATCTAGCTTCCTTCTTCTCCGAATTTTTACGCTACCCTCAGGCCATCGGACTTCCCCTCTTCAACCACTAGTCCCTCCTCCTCCTCCTCCTCCATCTCCTCCTCCCAAAGAGCCTCAAAAGCCCTATAGAATCAAGCTTGGTCGGATTTACTGTGCACAGAACCCATCGCCGGAAAAACGGCCGGCCACCCCTCTCCGGCCACCTCCAACCGCTGCTGCCACCGCCATTCAACTCCTCTTTAACCCCCCGATCGTCTCCAACTCCACTTACCCTTTTCCCACGTCTCGATCTCCTCGAAAACCCCATGGAACTCAGATCTAGCCGCTATTTTTGACAGTTTGCACGCCGACACTTCAAACTTGCGCCCGCCGGTCATCCGGCCTCCTACGACAACCACCCTACCGCCGTTGGACTCCTATCGAAATCCCCTACCAACTGTAATTTCCCTCATGCTCATATTCCATCTGTAGCTCCTGGAAAATCCGTTGAAACCAAGCCCAGCTGCTGTTTTTTTGACAGATCTGTGCGCTGAACTTCAACGCCGGCGCATGACCACCACCGACCAAATTCGGCAACAAATCCACCACCGTTGGCTTCATTTGAAGTCCTTTAGCTTTTTCAACTTTCCATTGTCGCTGTTCATCGCTGGATTTCTGCTGAGATGCGTGACAACGAACGTTGCACGAATCTGTCCTCTCCTGCTACTCATGGCCACCCACCGCTGTACGCTCACGCCGTCGGCCACCCACAGGACCGAGAATCTTTCACTGATCCTACTTCATCTACTGACAGCCCCCTTGGACCCTCAGAGTTTATGTGCGTTGTCAGACACACGTGTTTTTAGCCGACGTCGCCGTTGTCGTGAAGATCTGTTGCGCTACCCGCAATGGGAAGAGGATCTCTGTTAGCTAGCTGACTTCGTGCCACCATCCTGCTGTCCAGAGGTGCCTCGCTGCGCTACCCGCATCTGAGGAGTTTCAGACGATGCTGACGTTTTGCCATTCAGACCCAACTTCCACTTTTTGAACGACGTCAAGAGGTTGGTTCCCCTAACGAGTAGTAAAACCTGTAGTGACCCTGTACTATTAGGAATAAACACTAGAGGGGGTGAATAGTGTTTTATTGAATTATAAAGAATTTACGCCAAATAAAACCCTACTTAACCAACAAATACGGAATGTAAGAAGTGAACAATAATCACAAGGAACAATGCAGTGCTAACATGCAATCTACCCTGGTTCGGTGCCACCCAAGTCTCCCCGACTTGTTACCGGTGCCCTAATCCAGCAACACCCGGATCCTCTCCAGATACTCTAGCAAACCGCTAGAGATTTCCTTTAGCCCACTTGCGGAAACCCCACAAGTGCAATCGATCTACAATCGATGTCCGTGTATCCCACAACCCGGGAACATGCAAAAACCTTAGTCCCACAACTTGGGACTAAGTCCACTCTCACAAACCGAGAGTAAAACGAAATCTTGACTCCCACAATTTGGGATCAAGCCAATCCTCTCACCACCGTGCGTATACAACAAATATGAAGTATAAAGAATGAAATATAAAACTTCTTACCACAAAATCCTATGCCTTGAGAAATACTTACCAATATAGGGCAAGAATGGATTTTGAGGAAGATGAGATCACCAAACCCTAGCTCCACCAAGATGAGCAGCAATAGATGGCTAGGAAGAAGTAGGTGACTTGGATTCAAGCTCTTAGCTTGAGTAGCTCACAAAGAATGTGAATCTCTCTTGAGAAAATAGGGCTCAAAGAGTAAGGGAGAGATTCTTGTGAGAATGGCTTAGAAATAAAAATGAATGGCTCTTCTCTTGGAGGTGAAAATGTCTCTAATATCAACCTTGGATTATAGGTTTGAAGCACTCAAACTTATATAGAGAAGAGAGAAAACGGTCACAAAAATCATGGCATTAAATGCCCCCAACAGCTCTATTTCTGAAGCAGTTAATCGGTCTAAGAAGGATCACTGACCGATTAGTTTTGAAACTAGTCGGTCGGTGAACCTTCTTGGACCGACTAGAGTGAAGACAGCCAAGATAGAGAATTGCTGAAGAAGAAGAACTAGTCGGTCTAAGAAGAAACATCAACCGACTAGATTGACATCTAGTCGGTCGGTGAGCCTTCTTGGACCGACTAAGAAGTTGACAGCAAAGATAGTGAAATCCATAAGTCGAAGAACTAGTCGGTCTAAGAAGAAACATCAACCGACTAGATTGACATCTAGTCGGTCGATGAGCCTTCTTGGACCGACTAAGAAGTTGACAACAAAGATAGTGAAATACATAATTCGAAGAACTAGTCGGTCTAAGAAGAAACATCAACCGACTAGTTGGACAACTAGTCGGTCGGTGAACCTTCTTGGACCGACTAAGAGGTCAACTAAAAGTCTTGAAACGATTAGGATAACTAGTCGGTCTACGAAGGATCTCCAACCGACTAGATCGTCATCTAGTCGGTCGGTGAACCTTCTTGGACTGACTAATTGCCAACAGTGAATGGGCTGAATTTAACTAGGATGTCTAGTCGATTCAAGAAGAATTTCCAACCGACTAGATCGTCATCTAGTCGGTTGGTTCTTCTACTTGAACCAACTAAGATGAATACGAAGCCGTGAAAATAAGCAATAAGCTTCGGGAAAACATTTTAATGGCTTCTAAGGCAATCCTAGAGATTAGATATGATAGAATGAAGATATCTAGGTAAGTGCTACTCAAGGCTTAACATTCTACTAAATCGAAGCTAGAAGACATAAAAGTAAACACGACAAACCGTCTTCAAAGCTTCAACATGGAGAATCCGAATCCCTTGACTTCATGAATAACTCCTTGAGCTTCAACGAAGCTTCAGGCACACGATCACGCGCTTTAAGAAGTCTTGGGGCGTCGCTTGAGATGAACAAAGTACTTTGGCGATGATCTCCATATTCTTCATGGTCTTGAGTCTTTTAGTTGAATGACTTGAATATATCCAACGTCATAGTCTTCGAAGCTTTTGACTCAACCATTCATATCTTCTCTTTGGATAGAATCTCCATTCATTTGTTGATTCCATTGGCTTGAGGTTTGAGGTAGCCTTTGAATTCTTCAAGCCAATGCTTCACCTTTGTTCTTCTACCAAGTCCTCCACTTGAATCAACTCTTGTAGTCACTTTTGATCTTCTTGAATCTAATTGGTGACTTTATAGCTAACTGCAAACACATGAGTTAGTCACACTGATTTGTGTTTGATCATCATCAAAATCAAGGTGGAGAGTCCAATACTCAATATTCTCCCCCCTTTTTGATGATGACAAACCAAATAGAAACAAAACAAATAATTGTGCATTAAATATACTTACTCCCCCTGCAATGATGCCAATCAAGTTAATATCAATAATCAATAGCATCATTCAGCAGTTAATAGTGTGTGTATCACAAGAGGTTGTGTACATATCGCATGAATGACCAGAAATAATGTGCGTACACAATACAAATCATAAATGTGATACACATCATAAACATGAGCATGATTACCAATATATATATATATATATATATATATATATATATATATATATATATATATATATATATATATATATATATATATATATAATGTAATCAATATAAACCAAGGTAATCACCAATACTCCCCCTGAATCATATACATGAACGATCATACATAAAGTCTATATGATTCAAGTTATTAATAAGCACTCAACATTTAATAAGCACATTCTTTGTTTATTTCTCTCCCCCTTTGGCATTATCCAAAAGGCATGTGGGAAAAGAAACAACAAAAGCAAGAATAGAGTGGAAAACTAAAAGGTATATCTAATGTGAACTAGATAAGCTACCAATTTAAAACAAGATATCAACATAAAGATATCAATTGCAAGAGCACATATCCAACAACAACTCAACTACCCTCAATTATCACAAGAAGATAAGCAATAAGCATATGTGATAAAAGATTACAATAAATACTAATTGTAAAGTGTAGTGTGAGCAGTTTTAGAAAAGTAACAATTGCAAAAATCACGACCTCACTTGTGAAAGAATAACAAGTGATCAAATAGTGTCAAGTACAAACTTAATTATCACATAATTTATAACATTAAGCATAATGTGATAGACTGTCCTTGAGCAATGAGCATGACATATTACATGGACATGATTAAATACATAATGGTGGAATCAAAATCATCACAATGACATAGATCAACAATTTTAGCAAATTGAGTGCATGGAAAACAATTCTATGTTTTCTTACAAACAAATCTATCAAATCAACATAATCGTCGAGCGACGAAGTAAATATCAGATACCAATTGTGGAAATATCATTTATAAACCGAGATCTAATTCAAACATAAAAATGCAATGATAAGCATGGAATGCCAAACATGACTATGGAAATGTTTAATCATTCGTACAAAGTTATGTTATGAAATAATAACATAAACTAATTATAACGGCCTGAGAAACCAATTGTAGGCATACCAAATCTAAGTGAAGTGTGCGATGTAGGCATACACAAATATCTATATCATGCAAAAGTGTTATGCCAAAATAGAGATAGTAACATCATAAAACATATGCCATACATAATTCTAGCACACTAGGATACTAATTGAAACAATGTTCAAAAGAACCATAGTACTAGCATGCATTCCAGAATAGATACTCACATAATGAGTCAAAGATAAACATGGGATGCCATGAGCATAAGGAAGATAAGCACTATATCACAAGCTCAAAACTAGCATCAAGCAAGAGCATGTAAAGATGATATCCAACATAAATAGTCTACCAATTGTAAAGACGATACCAATTGTAGTCTAACAAAATATGCAAATCAGGCAAATAATGTCAATATCATGACCTCACTAGAGAAGGAAACCAAGTGAACAAATAGAGACATGATCTCATCCTAGCTCAATTATCACAAAGGATTCAACATGAGGCATAATGTGACAAAACATCTTTTGAGCAAAGGCATGAAGATAGTCTACGTTCAAAGTCACAAGGTAGGATATAAACGAATAAAGTCATCATGAACATCGCATGCATGCATACCAATTGTGCGAAAAGAATAAAAATCTTGTGTAAGCACAATATAATCGGAGGTAGCATCAAAGAAGTCATAGTGCATCAAGATATATTCATAGAAGAATATCTATGACAGAATATGTATATCATCAAACATAATATAAAGCTTATATGATCGTGTATAGCACAAGTTATCTCTAACATCTCATAAAAATAGCATAAAAAATGAGCATGAGATGAGAGATGACATTGTGAGAAATATAGCTTGAAGATCACTAACTGATATGAATGAGTGTTATGTCACTTGTGAAAAATATCATACATGAAAGATTTAGCTATAGACATGGAAAGATCTCTTGAATAAAATTATAGCTAAACATCAGTCATGAAGTAATTAAAATGACAAGTAAAACATACATTGATCACCTCAAATCATATCAATACGTCTCATAAAGATAATCATACAAACTATAAGAAAAGTATGATATGTGTGGTGATACAATGAACAAATATGTATAGAGATCCTAAATCATTAATCTTATTCATGGCATGAAAAAGATATGAATATCAATAAGCAACTAACTAATTCATTATATGAATGTTATAGCTACCATGGTACATGAGTCGTAATAAGACATACATGACATACATGAACAAGGTAGTCACATAAACAAACAATCTTCATGAGGGTATGACAAGAATGAGCTAATGAAGAAGTATGCTATATTACACAAATCGAATATATTAACATACTAATTGTAAGCATGGTAGTCAAAACCAATATATTAAAATACCAATTATATTAAACACATATTTACAACCATTTAGCTCTCCCTATATGTGTGCATCTCCAATGTATCATCCTTTCCTTTGAATTGATCCATCATTTGTAAACTAAGGAATGGGTAGGGTAGGCATCTTGCACATCAATCTGTCAATTCATTATATTAAAATACTAATTATATTAAACACATATTTACAACCATTTAGCTCTCCCTATATGTGTGCATCTCCAATGTATCATCCTTTCCTTGAATTGATCCATCATTTGTAAACCAAGGAATGGGTAGGGTAGGCATCTTGCACAACAATCTGTCAATTCAACAATTGGTGGTATCCAAAAACTTTTTGGATCCAATAGGTTAAGGAACAAAATCAAGTAGTCCAATAACCAATCATTTACCAATTTTAAATAACACTCATCAATAGAAATGCATGACATGCATTAATAAGCATTATTATGAATATGTAAATCATAATACATTATACAAGCAATCATCATTATGAATACACAATGCACATGAGTCAAGAATTTGACACACGTGAAATACATAGACATGAATGACATACAAGACACATAATATGCAAATATAGGATATGCAAGAGATAGTCTCAAATACAAAGTGACATCTACATGCATCCAACACACATGAATACAAAATGTAAGAATATACTTACAACATTAAGTTCCCCCTACATTGGTGCATCACTTAAGCACCATCAACTCCATTTGAATGAAAATCTTTGCAAATCAAGGAGTAGGTAGGGTTGGTATCCCAATGTGGATTGAACCAAGAAAGAAGAATTTTGGTATCCAAAAACTTTTTTGGATCCTATGGGTTAGGCAACAAATTTAAAATACTAAATACAAATAAGTGTAACCCATATCTTAATGTAATCATGTCACTAGATAAATATCTTAACCATAAACATGCATGTACCAAATGTACCAAAAGTGAACATGTATATTAATCCAAAAGCATGACATGCATCACATGCAACAAAACATAAATATGAACCAAAGCATGTGTTGCATGAAAATATTACATATTCTACACATGAAAATCCTAAACACAGTGATTTACTAATAATCAAACAATAAAAATCAAATTCAATATGAATTTAAGTTTTTAACAAACATGAGCATCTAAGACCAAAATGCAAACAAAAGAGTAAATCAATTCATAATACAAATGCTTTGGTACACATAACATGAATATAAACTTATGGTACCAAGCAATAAAGGGTCAACGGAAACTAACCCTTTGGAAACCAAGTCCAAGAGGACCGTGATTTCCCAATATAATCATCATTCAAAATAATATCATGAATATAAGATTGCACATACATATCCTTAGCATGAATGCTAGTGTTCTTAGGACCCCAAATAGTGTATGATTTGGGTATCCTCTTCCTAGTGGTTGCATGCATAAAAGGTTGGTCTCTACGTGGTGCATGTGGCCTAGGAACATGAGATCTATCAAGAGCATGATGAAATGTGAATGGAACATTGTGTTGTACAAAAGCATGATGATGAGCATTTGATCCATGGTGTGGTGTAGCATACATACGTGGATGAACATAAGGTGTGTATGCATGAGTATGATCATGAGAATAAGCATGCACATGTGGATGTGATGTGTGATCATAAGCATGCAAAGATGCATGACCATGAGTACGTGCATGAGAGTGTCTCAAATGAGTGTTTGCACGTGCTCGTGGGTGAGGAACATAAAAACCATCAATTGTAGAAATGTGAGGAGTGGATACATTCCTACGTGTATTGGTGTACATGAAAGCATGACACTTCTTTGGAGGTCCACCCAAAGTGGGTTTCTTTCCAAAGGAGTAAGGAATAGGAGTGGTGGTTTCCTTAGTAGTAGAACTACGAAAGTTGTTATAAACACCACTAGTGGTTGAACCGGAGGATGGCCTCAAAAAATCTATAGTTACTTCACTATAGGAGGTGCGTGCATTGGATGCACTTGCCTTAGAATAACCAAGGCCAACACGATGGTTTGTCGGTAGTTGATTCTTTAGCAAATCATCCAAATTGTCCTTTCCCTTGTTGAATCTCTCAACAATGGAGGACATGAGCTCATATTTCTTCGAAATTGAAGAAATAGTAGCATCCAAGGTGGATGCATGTGTGGTGAGCTCGTGCACTTAGGATTTGAGATCCTCGTTCTCAATGCCCAAACAAGTGTTTTGAGATTGAAGATTTTCAATCTCAAGATCGTTAATATCCACAATGGAAACACGATCAAGTTGATATTTGAGGGACTCCACCTCATTTCTTAACAAGCCATTTTGAGTAAGCAAACTTGCTTTCTCAAAAGCGAGTGTCTAACAATGGTGTCCTTGTTAGAGGTGCTACAAGTAGATGTGTTGGTGAGACTAACAATCTTATTCTTAGCATCACAATATTTATGTGTAAGCTTTTGATATTTATCAAATAATTGTTCAAAAGCAATTTTAAGATCACCCATTGTTACCTCTTCATTGTCGCTATCACTTTCACTCGAATCACTTGATTCGTTACTAGAGTCACCCCGTAGTGGCATCCTCTCGTCCCATCAAACCCATGAATGAATCTCTTTCATCATTGGAGGAAGAACACTTCGAGGTGGACTCTTCTTGCTCTGCTAGCATGTGCCATATTTGATATGCCGTTGTAGCCTTGGACACACGCATAAGAATATCATAAGTTAAAAAATCAAGCAAGATATTCATTACCTCATCATGTTTCTTCACCAATTCTTTTTGCTTATTTGTCCATTCATGTTCAGGAGTGGTAGGTGCGGGAAAGGGCTTCTCCACAAGCTTCCAATAATCCTCATCAATGGATTGAATATAGGCATTCATCTTCACACTCCAAATTTGATAATTGGGCCCAAGGACATATGAAGGATAAGGACTTCGTGTGTTGTTGTTGTTGGTCTCCATAGCTATTACCTTGCTCTGATACCAATTGTAGTGACCCTGTGCTATGAGGAATCAACACTAGAGAGGGGGTGAATAGTGTTTTATTGAATTATAAGGAATTTACGCCAAATAAAACCCTACTTAACCAACACATGCGAAATGTAAGAAGTGAACAACAATCACAAGGAACAATGCAGTGCTAACATGCAATCAACCCTGGTTCGGTACCACCCAAGTCTCCCCGACTTGTTACCGGTGCCCTAATCCAGCAACACCCAGATCCTCTCTGGATACTCTAGCAAACCGCTAGAGATTTCCTTTAGCCCACTTGCGGAAACCCCACAAGTGCAATCGATCTACAATCGATGTCTGTGTATCCCACAACCCGGGAACACGCAAAAACCTTAGTCCCACAACTTGGGACTAAGCCCACTCTCACAAACCGAGAGTAAAACGAAATCTTAACTCCCACAACTTGGGATCCAGCCAATCCTCTCACCACCGTGAGTATACAACAAATATAAAGTATAAAGAATGAAATATAAAACTTCTTACCACAAAATTCTATGCCTTGAGAAATACTTACCAATATAGGGCAAGAATGGATTTTGAGGAAGATGAGATCACCAAACCCTAGCTCCACCAAGATGAGCAGCAATAGATGGCTAGGGAGAAGTAGGTGACTTGGATTCAAGCTCTTAGCTTGAGTAGCTAACAAAGAATGTGAATCTCTCTTGAGAAAATAGGGCTCAAAGAGTAAGGGAGAGATTCTTGTGAGAAGAGAGAGCTTAGAAATAAGAATGAATGGCTCTTCTCTTGGAGGTGAAAATGTCTCTAAAATCAGCCTTGGATTATAGGTTTGAAGCACTCAAACTTATATAGAGAAGAGAGAAAACGGTCACAAAAATCGTAACATTAAATGCCCCAACGGCTCTATTTCTGAAGCAGTTAATCGGTCTAAGAAGGATTACTGACCAATTAGTTTTGAAACTAGTCGGTCGGTGAACCTTCTTGGACCAACTAGAGTGAAGACAGCCAAGATAAAGAATTACTGAAGAAGAAGAACTAGTCGGTCTAAGAAGAAACATCAACCGACTAGATTGACATCTAGTCGGTCGGTGAGCCTTCTTAGACCGACTAAGAAGTTGACAGCAAAGATAGTGAAATCCATAAGTCGAACAACTAGTCGGTCTAAGAAGAAACATCAACCGACTAGATTGATATCTAGTCGGTCGGTGAGCCTTCTTGGACCGACTAAGAAGTTGACAACAAAGATAGTGAAATCCATATGTCGAAGAACTAGTCGGTCTAAGAAGAAACATCAACCGACTAGTTGGACAACTAGTCGATCGTTGAACCTTCTTGGACCGACTAAAAGGTCAACTAAAAGTCTTGAAATGATTAGGATAACTAGTCGGTCTACGAAGGATCTCCAACCGACTAGATCGTCATCTAGTAGGTCGGTAAACCTTCTTGGACCGACTAATTGGCCAACAGTGAATGGGCTGAATTTAACAAGGATGTCTAGTCAGTTAAAGAAGAATTTCCAACCGACTAGATTGTCATCTAGTCGGTTGGTTCTTCTACTTGAACCAACTAAGATGAATACGAAGCCGTGAAAATCAGCGATAAGCTTCGGGAAAACATTTTAATGGCTTCTAAGGAAATCCTAGAGATTAGATATGATAGAATGAAGATATCTA
Source organism: Scilla litardierei (assembly GCA_030789695.1). NCBI lineage: Eukaryota > Viridiplantae > Streptophyta > Magnoliopsida > Asparagales > Asparagaceae > Scilla > Scilla litardierei. The sequence goes on along the minus strand of CM061142.1, from coordinate 439,307,467 downwards.
GGTAAGTGCTACTCAAGGCTTAACATTCTACTAAACCGAAGCTAGAAGACATAAAAGTAAACACAACAAACCGTCTTCAAAGCTTCAACATGGAGAATCCGAATCCCTTGACTTCATGAATAACTCCTTAAGCTTCAATGAAGCTTCAGGCACACGATCACGTGCTTTAAGAAGTCTTGGGGCGTCGCTTGAGATGAACAAAGTACTTTGGCGACGATCTCCATATTCTTCATGGTCTTGAGTCTTTTAGTTGAATGACTTGAATATCTCCAACGTCATAGTCTTTGAAGCTTTTGACTCAACCATTCCTATCTTCTCTTTGGATAGAATCTCCATTCATTTGTTGATGCCATTGGCTTGAGGTTTGAGGTAGCCTTTGAGTTCTTCAAGCCAATGGTTCACCTTTGTTCATCTACCAAGTCCTCCACTTGAATCAACTCTTGTATTCACTTTTGATCTTCCTGAACTAATTGGTGACTTTATAGCTAACTGCAAACACATGAGTTAGTCACACTGATTTGTGTTTGATCATCATCAAAATCAAGGTGGAGAGTCCACTACTCAACATAACCCACACCGTAACTCATCAAAACCTAATCTAAAATTTGTCAACGTGAACTAAAGTTATTTTCTGCATCTTTAAAACATTGTCCACCGTAGGAAAAGTTCGACGAACGGACTAATTTTCTGTGCACATAGGGTAGACGTCGATATAGACTGAACAAACATTCAAAACGTGACTTTTTGACTATTAGGGTAGTCCCACCAAATTTAGAAATGAACCGTAATAGGATTGACTAAAAAGCGCGATCTGACATCGCCGTGATCCTGTTTCAGACGGACTATCGCTGACGCGACGCTTTGACGGGACGCTCCGGACAGACGACGCATTCGCCACCGCAGGCAAGTGTACTCACTTGTACTTTCGGCCGTGTTTAGGCCATAGACTCTTAGAGCTATTAGAACATAAATAAAGAGAACCGGATGTGAAATGATAGCGTCCGGGACCCCCCTTGACAGCTTAGACTTGACGACGAAATCTAAGCGCAACAACAACAACTGACACCTTAGGGTTTTTTTGTGTGTGCGTGCGTGTCGACCCCCTAGAAGAATTTTTCCTTACTTTTCATGTAACTCTCATCCAGTCTTGTCAAGTCATGTATTGCATAAGCCTGCGGGCGAATAAGGCACTCTCCAACCTGGAAAGAGAGTGACCCCTTGTCACGATTGGAAACGGATAAGCCTGCGGACGAATAGGGCACTCTCCAACCTGGAGAGAGTGATCCCTTGTCATGATTGGAAACGGATAAGCCTACGAGCGAATAGGGCACTCTCTAAACTGGAAAGAGAGTGATTCCTTGTCACGATTGGAAACGGATAAGCCTGCGGGCGAATATGACACTCTCCAACCTGGAGAGAGGATCCATTGTCATGATTGGAAACAGATAAGCCTGCGGGTGAATAGGGCACTCTCCAAGCTAGGAGAGTGAACCCTTGTCACGAAACATAAGCATGTGGGCGAATAGGGCACTCACCGAGTAAGTGAGTGATCCCTTGTCATGTCTTGTCTTGTGCACTTGGGTTTGGGGTCGGGTTGAGCGTGCGCACGTGGAGAGGGTCTGATCCCTCTTGAACCGTAAGGCGTGAACCCTTCGAGTCACACGTGTCTTGTCGTGTCTTGTCGTGTCTTGTCTTGTCTTGTCTTGTCTCGTCTTGACCCGCTTAGGTTAGTCCCGTAGTCGGTAGCACACGCTACGGCTACTGCTTGTCGTGTTTACTTTTTCCTGCACCATTTACTTTCTTTAACTGCCATGTTATAACCCTAGCATGTTACTCAACTAGTAAATCGTTGCTTTAAATTATAGTACACTTGTAGTAGAGTCTAACCCTCTTTTGTAGACTTTACCTGACGTACAGTTCCTTTTCTCTTGGGTTCTGTACGTCAGGTGTCGAGCCGGAGATCGTGGACGATGCAGACTTACCGGAGTACGTGGAGACCGAGGACGTCGACCAAGAGTATGTGTGTGGACGAGGACCAGACCTAGAGGTCTTCTCCGTCGCTGTCTTTCAGAGGTTACTGCTTTTAGTTTGCTCTCTTTCGGTAGTTTGTTGCCATGCCTAGGCTTCTCTTTTTAGACTTTTGTACTCGCTGGATATTATCTCTTTTTATTAATGAATGCAACTTTCTTTCTATACTTTCTGTTATTCCGAATTTTATAAATGCAAGAGCCTGAAAATTTTAAATGGTATCCCTACAGACGCTTATTGGGTCCGAGCTTCACAGCTCCGGCCTAAGCGGGCCTTAGTCACGTTTCGCTTCAGTCGTTTTGGGAAGCGGGGCGTGACAGGTTTTAGTGGTGGCCCATGCAGGTCATACAAAAATACGGAACAATAAGAGTACCACATTCATTTAATATCCATGTACAAGTCTAAATTAGGTTTTCCCAGTCTTAGATGGTAGGAAGACTTAGATAGACATCCAGATTTGATAGTCTGATGCCTTGGTTAAGATTTAGTCATCCTCGTCTTAGAATACCTTAGTAGCCCTCACTTGACTCTGACCGTGTTAGATTTCTAGAGCCCTTCTTTTAGTCGTTCGCACGGGTCCATCGACTTTTGTCCCAGCAGAACTTAATCTTGTTTCTCTTAGAACCCTTCCCTAAGATCTCTTTATTACAGTCAAGTTCATTAGGAAGACTTAGTGCTGAGTTCTCCTGATCTTTAGACGGCCCGATAATTAGAAATCTCGGATTTCTAGCATCTTTCCAATCATTACACTTCTGTGTTATCAGCCGTAGATTTCCATCGTAGTTTTCATGAATTATATCCTAGGTGTATCCATCATGCGATCATTTTTCCTTACCCTCGATTCACGAGATCGCTTCATGACAATTATCGATAATTCTTCGAATCTCTCAAATTGCAAATCCTGCTTCAGTTAAAAGTATTTTTGAAATTTATTATTAAATTCTTTGCTCAGTTTAACTCCTTTGAAAACCCTTATTAAATATTTAAATTTCTTACTTTAGGTTGAGTTAAAATTCTTTCACTGATTTTGAAACCTTCTTGGTCAAATTTTTTTTGTTACTATCTCGTAACTATTTTCTAAACCGGTATCTTTCGTATTTCAGTTTTAAAACTTTGTTATCATTTTGAAAATTCAATGTATCGCTTGTTCAAAAAACTACGAAATTTATTTTTAACTTCTTACCGTACAAACTTTTAGAAAACTTTCTAAACTAAAGAGAACTTTAATTTATATATATACATATCAGTTCTCTGTTCATCGTGCTCATATTTCAAAAAAAAACATCTTTGTATACTTATTTTTTATTCGCAAAACAAATTACTACCTCACCCTACTCTTCATTTCTCAGTCTAACTCTTTTTCCGAGATGAAATTTTATACCATCTGCTCACTTTTTCTACATAATTTTTTATAAGTATAAACATATATGATACCGTATTTTACCTGTGATCCTTTTTTTTATCTATTTCAATATTTTGAGCAATATCTTAGTTCCATCCAACCAGTTATCTCCTTATCCTCGCCTTATCCAGACTCGTTCTTTCCGATCTTGTTTCATTTCGCTTTTGGTTTCGGTTCCTTTCTTTCATGTAGACAATAGTGTTTGTAGTTGCCTGTGTCAACTCTAGTTTAGTAGTGGGCCCTTGATTTTGTAATGTCGTCGTGGTGTATGTTTGTATGTAGAGTATGTGAACCGGTACGAGTGTGCTACCTTTAGGATATTAGTAATTGTCTCTTGTGTCGTGTATGTATACTCAGTGTGGTCTGTGATATATGTATGGAATGGTCTGAATGATGGTATTCATATAGGTATGGATAGCATCATAGTAGGCAACTCCTTAGACTTTGTCTTTCGTATTATTGAATAGCTTATCTTGGCTGCATGTGATTGTATCAAAACTTTTGTTTTCTTTTAAACCAATTCTTTAAAGTTTTTGAAACTAGCTCACAAGATCACAAATCACCTATCTTTCCTCATCCACTACCACAACTCCACACGTTTTCCCACATGTTATTTTTTAAATATGTCTTTGGCCTTAAAATTTCTTTCCTCTTCTTCCCTCTTTGAAGTGTTATTTTCATTGTTGTTATAGTATTAGAACTGGTTATTATTGTCATATGGTTATGTTTGCGGGTAGGCATAGGGTGAGATGATATATGTCGTAGCGATGATTGGTTGATTTTGAACATAAGGATATTAGATTAGATTTGTTTGGATGAAAAGAATAAGGTGTCCAAGACTTATTTATAATACCGATGTGTGACGGATTCAATGGAGAATTCCGGACGGATGAAATTATATGCGGGGAGATGAGAACTTATCAGACTTGAAACTTGGACGAGTGGTAGATAGGAGTAGCTAGGGAGTATAGTATGATTTAGAGTGGTCACGAGAATGAGTAGAACATTTAAAACATTAAGACTTGATTATTGAGTTGACGTGAGAAGACAATGGAAATGATGCGACATGTTGAGACAGATGGGATGTTAGGAAGATGGATTTTAATAAGATTAGGAGATTTGATAATAGGGGTAAGGATAGCTGTGGTTCGACGGTTCGTTGATTAATGAGAATAGGTTTATGAGCCGATATGAAGGAGAATATATTAAGGACGAGACGATTATTAGTTTGTAGACAGTAATGTGGATCTATAGTCAGGTGACAATATGTGGTTCAAGTTGTAACATTACCCAGTGGAGAGACGAGTTATGATGGATTATTTGAGGAACGATGTTTGAGGTTATAGGATTAGCGATCATTATGTGTAGATATGAGAGTAGTGGGCATACGTGTATATAGATATTATTACTATTAGTATAAGTGATTCCAAGGACGGAATCATTTCTAAGGTGGGTAGAATGTAACGGCCGCTTTCTGACCATTCGTATTTTTTTGCGTGTACATACGTTTTCGTACGCGTATTTTATTTGGCACTTTCTTGGTTTCAGCATATATGATGTGATATGTCGTTGTGACCGTATGGAAGTGTAGTATTTTGTAGTAATTTTTGGGAACGTCACTTCACGGCTCGTTTTCTCGCAAAACAGCTTTGAAGGGAAGGGCGTTTTGGTCTTTTGGCTTCAACGCGCAGTTCTTAATTTTATAATATTTTTCGGTAGGATTAACACGCGGCCAGACCTCGTAGCCCCGTACTTCTCGTCTCTGCGATCGTCCCAATATTTTTGGATTATTTTTCCGATGCCCGTAGTGGGACTTATCTCATAATCAATTTCCATCCCTTAATTGGCCTTTGACTTTTTCAAATCCCAATTTAAACCAAATCCTAATCACTCCCTCAAATCTCTCCAACGTATGAGGGAATCATGCATCAGCCTCTATTGACACCCTCCTTTATCTCAAACTCCACTCCTCCTATCTCTATATCTCTCTCCCAATTAACCAAAATCCCAAAGCCATATATCAAAACCCTTCTCTCAAAATGAACACCAGGCCGAACTGAATATCTCCACGCAAAACCCATCTAGCTGCCTTCTTCTCCGAATTTTTGTGGCACCCTCGGGCCGTCGGAATTCCCCTCTTCAACCACCAGTCCCTCTTCCTCCTCCTCCTCCTCCTCCTCCTCCCAAAGAGCCTCAAAAGCCCCATAGAATCAAGCTTGGCCGGATTTACTGTGCACAGAACCCATCACCGGAAAAACGGCCGCTACCCCCATCCGGCCACCTCCAGCCACTGTTGCCACTGCCATTCAACTCCTCTTTGACCCCCCGATCATCTCCAACTCCCCTTATCCTTTTCCCACGTCTCAATCTCCTCAAAAACCCCGTGAAACTCAGATCTAGCCGCAGTTTTTGACAGTTTACACGTCGCCACTTCAAACTCGCGCCCACCGGTCATCTGGCCACCTACGATGACCACCCTACCATCGTTGGACTCCTATCAAAACCCCCTACCAACTGCAATTTCCCTCACGCTCATATCCCATCTGTAGCTCTTGGAAAATCCGTCGAAACCAAGCCTAGCTGCTGTTTTTTGACAGATCTGTGCGCTGAACTTCGACACCGGCGCACGACCACCTCCGACCACCTCCGGTGACAAATCCACCACCGTTGGCTTTATCTTGAAGTCCTTTAGCTTTTACAACTTTCCACTGTCGCTGTTTGTTGCTGGATTTCCGCTGAGACGCGCGACAATAAATGTTGCGCGAATCTTTCCTCTCCGGCTTCTCACGGCCACCCACCGCCGTACGCTCACGCCGTCGGCCACCCACCAGGCCGAGAATCTTCCACTGATCCTACTTCATCTACCAACAGCCCCATTGGACCCTCGGAGTTCACGTGCATCACCGGACACACGTGTTTTTAGCCGACGTCGCCGTTGTCGTGAAGATCCGTTGCGCTACCCGCAACTAGAAGAGGATCGTTGTTAGCTCACTGACTTTGTGCCACCATCCCATTGTCCAGAGGTGCCTCGCTGTGCTACCCACATCCGATGAGTTCCAGATGACGCTGACGCTTCGCCGTTCAGACCCAACTTCCGCTTTTTGAACGACGTCAAGAGGTTGGTTCCCCTAATGAGTAGTAAAACCCACACCGTAACTCATCAAAACCTAATCTAAAATTTATCAATGTGAACTAAAGTTATTTTCTGCATCTTTAAAATGTTGTCCACCGTAGGAAAAGATCGACGAACGGACTAATTTTCTGTCAACATAGGGTAGACGTCGATCTAGACTGAACAAAACATCAAAACGTGAATTTTTGACTGTTAGGGTAGTCCCGCCAAATTTAGAAACGAACCGTAATAGGATTGACTAAAAAGCGTGATTTGACATTGCCGTGATCCTGTTTCAGACGGACTATCACCGACACGATGCTTTGACTGGACGCTCCGGACAGACGACGCACTCGTCATCGCAGGCAAGTGTACTCACTTATACTTTCGGCCGTGTTTAGGCCATAGACTCTTAGAACTGTTAGAGCATAAATACGCGACGATTTGACTGGACGCTCCGGACAGACGACGCACTCGTCACCGCAGGCAAGTGTACTCACTTGTACTTTAGGCCGTGTTTAGGCCATAGACTCTTAGAACTGTTAGAACATAAATAAAGAGAACCGGACGTGAAATGATAGCGTCCGGGACACCCCTTGACAGCCTAGACTTGACGACGAAGTCTAATCGCAACAACAACAACTGACACCTTAGGGTTTTCCTGTGTGTGCGTGCGTGTGGCCCCCCTAGAAGAATTTTTCCTTACTTGTCATGTAACTCTCATCCAGTCTTGTCATTTCATATATTTGTTGTGTATTGATTCCCCGAATTTGGTTTTGATGATGAACAAACATAAATATCGTGAACTAACTCTTTGTGAGTGCAGTTATGGAGATCGTTGCCAAAATTCTATGAACATCAAAAGCGACGTCTTATGACTTCTCAAAGCACGTGATCGTGTGCTTGAAGCTTCGTTGAAGCTCTAGGAGCATTATTGAAGTCAAGAGATTCGGATTGAAGCTTTGAAGACGGTTCATCAAGTTTTATTTATAGTCTTCTAGCTTCTTTTCGTAGAATGTTAAGCCTTGAGTAGGTCTTACATTCTTATCTTCATTACGCTCATATCTTAGAGCTAGGATTATCTTAGAAGCCCATAGAAACTTTCTCGAAGCTTCACGCTTCATTTTGTGGCTTCTTGTGCATCTTAGTTGGTTTAAGAAGAAGAACCAACCGACTAGATGACAATCTAGTCGGTCAGTAATCCTTCTTGAACCGACTAGATCTCCTTGCTAAATTCAGCATCTTCACTGTTGACCAATTAGTCGGTCCAAGAAGGTTCACCGACCGACTAGTTGTCAAACTAGTCGGTTTGGAATCCTTCTTGGACCGACTAGTTAAGACTTCATTTCTCAGCCTGAGCTACTGTTTACAGTTAGTCGGTCCAAGAACAACTGTCGACCGACTAGTAGTGAAACTAGTCGGTTGGAATTTGTTCTTAGACCGACCAGCTCTCTTTGAATTCAGCCTATTGTTTTTCAACTCTTATTCGGTCAAAGAACACTCACCGACCGACTAGTTGTAAAACTAGTCGGTTGGCAAGTCTTCTTAGACCGACTAGTTCTTTACTCCCTGAACTTTCTATCTTGACTGTGAGCTCTTTAGTCGGTCCAAGTTGATTCACCGACCGACTAGTTGCAAATCTAGTCAGTCAGTGATCCTTCTTAGACCGATTAGACTGCTTCAGAAAGATCCGTTGGAGCATTAATTGCACGAATTTTCCCTCTCTCTCCTCTCTATCATATATAATCTTGAGATGCTTCTTCATAGCATTCAAGGCTGCCATTATTGAGTTTAAGAGATCAAAGAGAGAGCATTTAATTCTCATTCCAAGCTCACTCATTTCTTAGAAGAATATCTCCCTCACTCTTATTCCTCAAGAGAGATTCTCATTGATTGTGAGCCACTCAAGCTAGGAGCTTGAATCCAAGTCTCCAACATCTCCCTAGCCACCTATTGCTGATCATCTTGGTGGAGCTAGGGTTTGGTGGCTTCTTCTTCCTCAAAATCCTCCTTGCCCTAAAATCGTAAGTTTACTCAAGGCATAGGATTTTGTTGGTAAGCATTTCATATTTCATTTACTTTGATATTAAGTTTTTCTCTCGGTTGTGAGAGAAGTGTGTGATCCCGGTTTGTGGGAGTCACATTTTCATTTGTGTATGATTTGATCTTGTAGAGGTTTTCTATAAGAATTTCATAGTGCAAAACTTGGGTTAGTAGTTTCTAACTCAAGTAGCCGGAGGGGATCCGGGTGTTTGGGACGTAGGATCACCAGGAACAAGTCGGGGAGACTTGGGTGGATCCGAACCCGTTATATCGTTTGTTTGCATTGTTGATTATTGTTGTCAATATTTACATTCCGCATTGTTGGTTGAGTTTGCACGATAATTAGGAATAATTACTCTTGATTATTTTAAAGTACTATTCACCCCCCTGTAGTACTTGTGCAGTAGCTATCAGGGCATTACATTTGGTATCAGAGCCAAGTTCATAGCTATGTTTTCCACCGACAACAAGACCGTTCGTCCACCTTCAGACTACAACACCTTGAGGAACCGTGAAGGAGCTTCTTCGGTGATGGAAGGACACTCCTCAACTAGGCCTCCCTTCTTCAATGGTACCAATTATGGGTACTGGAAATGCCGGACGGAAACGTTCCTCCGGAGCACTTCACTATGGAGAGCCACGTTGACGGAGTATGTCGAGCCCACCGAACCAGACTTCGCGAATTGGACTACCGCGGAGGTCGCCGCGGAGGTAAACAATGCCAAGGCAATGAACGCCTTTGTCACGCCCCGCTTCCCTAATATGGAAGGCGAGACGTGAGGAGGTCCGCTCAGACGTGGAGCTGTGAAGCTGCAGTCTGATAAGCGTCTGTAAAAAAATTTCGAAAAGTAGCAGGTCATTGCATTACGACGAAACAACAACAATAATAAAGCAGATAAGAAAATATCCACCAACAACATCCAACAAATATTACATCACAGAATAGTCACAAAAGTACGAGTCTGAACAATAGGCCTAAAGCATGGCCAAACAAAACAAAGAGAGATAGGTGCTACGCACCGAAACCTATCAACAACTAAGGAAAGGTAACAACTAAGTGGAGACTCCAAACGAGTCTAGGACTGGTCACCCGTGTCCTCGAACTCGGTCTCTGCAGGGACCTCGAACTCAGCGTCAACGAACTGCTCGTCCTCAGCAACCTGCTCTGTCTCAAATCCTGACATGTGACACCCAAAGAGAAAAGGGCACATGTCAGCAAAAGTCTCCCAAGGGAAGCGGAGAACTTTTGTGCAAGGATACAAATAAAATAATGCAACTAGCAGTTCTACAATGATGATATGGCATGACATTAAAAGAGTGCAAAAATTAAATTAACAAGATGAAAATAATTACGCACGTCGTAGCAGAAAGCTACAAATCACTATTTCACGATTTCACAATTTCACGATTAACTTGTATTCACGACGTGCACAGGGTTTACGCCTTTTGGCTGAAGCGGCTGTACGGGCACACTTCTACGCTCAAGTGGTCGCTTAACCCTACCCCTCCACGTGTATCGAGCGTTGGTTTCCCAACAACACTGTGCTCGCTTCTGGATCACGAGCCAGGAAGTGTTTTTCAATATGGCATAGGGTTGTGCCTGCAAAAGCAGGTGCCTAGCCTCAATAGTTACAATTATTGTAGCGTGTGCTACACAATCACGATAGAACAATTTGATGCATGACATGTAATGAGCAGTTATAGTGCGTACAGTTAATTAAAAGTTGACGTGACATGGCAACATGAATGAAAACAGGTAAAAAGTGTCGGATCTAGTTTCGTTGTCAAACTAGATCAATATGGTCGTCTAGGCGATTATCATTTCATCGCCTAGTCTCTTTTACGCAACTACACAAATTGGCCTAAAACATGGCCTAAATAATTACTGGCAAGTATCACTTGCCTGTTTCTGGTGATATCGGTTGTCGTGGGTTCGCCTCGACGAGGGCTATGCTATAGAACGACTGGTTCTCTGTTTTGGTTAAACAAGTTAACGAATTAGGTCCATTGCAAGATAAGCACAAAATTAAGTTAATCTCCAACTTAGGTTCGTCAGATTTTTATTGGGGTACCAGGCTAGGGTGGGTTTATATGTCGTTACACTAACATGGCACACTTAATTTTATTCAATTTTATTACACTAACATTTTTTTTCAATCTTGTTAACAAGCTAAAAATCAGTTTAACAATTAATCAACAGTTAACTACTTCTAACAGCTAACTAATATTAACGAAAAAATTAATTAACTAAGCTAATCACATGGCATTAAATAATCCATCTATTAATAGTAATATTTACTAAGAGGCAACAAGTTAACATGGTATAAATCTAACCTTATCTTATTAACATTATTTAATCAGCTAACATGGTGAAATCAGATTAATCTATCAATAATAACGCTTACCAAAACTAATTAACTAAGTTATTTAACATGCTAAAATGAAGCTAATTAGCTGATATTAGACCTATTGTTAACAACCTGTTAATTAACCGAATACCAATTAATGATAGGGTTATTATCCTGCTAACATTACATGGTTAACATCACATTAGACAATCCCACCTACTCCACACTTACCCCATCACATGTCAACATATATCCCCCAGGATGCTATGGTAGCCAAACGTGAAACTAAACAGACAAGAGTTGAATGCAACTAAACAACATACTTACAGACATTATAGTATTAGTGCACCTATTCTACTATATATCCACATAAACTGGCATTATTTAAACTGAATCCAGTTCATTTTAACGCCATTCAGAAAGCAAGAGATGCTAATAATCATATATGTAAAACTCATACCTGTCCTTAAGTATAGTTGCCACAATTGATGCACTAAGAACTGGAGAATTAGAATACATGGGCCTTTCACCCTTTCTTTAAACCTCTTCCTTTGTCTTTTAAAGTCTGTCACAATCTCATTATCTCTCTGACACTTTCTCTTTCTATTAAGGCTTACACTCTTTCTATCATTCTTTAAGACCTAGGCTAGGCTGTCTCCCTTTACTCATTCTTTATTCATTTCAAAACACCTTTATTATTATCCCTCTTGCTTTCTCTCCTCTCTGTCATCTACCCTTGTTTCTTTATTTTTTTTTCAATGTTCAGCAGCAACAAGGAAACGCCGCAGGCTCACGCGAAATCAAGGGGGGCTTACCTTCGCTCAAGGGGAGGAGGCTCACGGCGCAGGCGAGGCTCCGGCGGCGGCGCGCGTGCTGGAGTTCAGGCGGCGGGCTCCCGGATGCGTGCGGCGGCGGCGGCACGGGTTACGGCGGCGGCGGCGGCGGCTCCAGCTCCACGGCGGCGACGGGCTTACAGGTGGGGCTGAGGGTGGTGCCGGCCTAGGGAGGAGAGGAAGGAAGAAGAAGAATGGGAGAAGAGGTTTTGGGGATTTGTAGGGTTTGGATGTTGAAGATCTTGGGGTTTGATTTTGGTAAGAATCTGAAATGTTTTCAGATCTGAATGTTGATCTCCAGGTTGAATTTGTTTGATCTGAAAATGGGTTTGTTTATCTCCTCTCTTGATTTCTCTCAGTTGGGTTTTGATTTCTGGTTGGATTGGGTTTCTGGTTTGATTTTGGGTTGTATGAGGATGGTGGAGGATGGTTATTTGCTGTTTGTATGGTGGAGGAGATGGTGGTAATGGTGGAGTTGCAAATTTTTCTGCAGGGGTTCGCTTGCATGTGGAAGGATGAGATGTCCCTGCTGTTGAAATACAACAGTGCAGGTGAACACGTTGACGAATGGAAAAGCTGGAGGTGGGGGAGAAACTTCAATGTAGTGTTGGATCTGAACTACCCCAAACGGTGGAGTTCAATGTAGGTAAATTAATTAAAATCTGATTAGCCTTTTAATTTAAGTAATTAAGTTGTTAAGAAAAAATGTAATTATTAAAATGCATAAAGTAATTAGTGAAAGTTAAAAGGTGATTAGTAATTTTGTAATTAGCGAGATAATTAAGTTAAGATAATTCATTAAGATTAATAGTCAATTAACGATGGTACGGTAAAACGAAACGGATACGCGCTCGCGTTGACGTACGAAGGAATTCGCGCACAAAAATATCCGGATGGAAAACAGACATACAATAATCATACGTCTAGAAAATACCGGCCGTTACATTCTACCCACCTTAGGAAAAATTCCGTCCTCGGAATTCTCATCAACTAAAGAGTAGGGAACAAATATGGATAACGCTCCCGTATCTCATCTTCCCGCTCCCAGGTAGACTCTCCTGGAGAGTCGCGACGCCACATCACTCTGACTAGATCAATAGTCATGTTCCTGAAGACTTTTTGACGTCGATCTAGAATCTGCACCGGCTGCTGCTCATAAGTCAAACCGGTCGGACTGTAATCTCAGAGTAGTCTACATCATGAGAAGGGTCGCTGACGTAACGACGCAGCTGGGACACATGAAAGACGTCATGAACTCCCTCTAAGGATGGTGGCAAAGCTAAGCGATATGCTACCTCTCCAACTCGCTCCAACACATCGAAGGGTCCAATAAATCTCGGACTAAGCTTGCCCCTTTTTCCAAATCGAATCACTCCTCGATTCGGGGAGATCTTCAGAAACACATGATCTCCTGGCTGAAACTCCAGAGGACACCGTTTAGCATCTGCCCAATGCTTTTAACGGTCCTGGGCGATCCGAAGCTTGTCCCTGATATCACGCACAACATCAACTGCTTCCACTATCATCTCTGGCCCCAAGAGCTCTCTATCACCTACGTCATCCCAACTCAGTGGCGATCGACATTTCCTCCCGTAGAGAGCAGCAAAAGGCACCATGCCAATGCTCTCCTGATAGCTTTTGTTGTAGGAGAACTCCACCAAGTGCAGATGATCCTCCCATGAACCCTTGAGGTCCAACATGCAAGCTCTCAACATATCTTCCAATATCTGAATAGTGCGCTCCGACTGTCCATCCGTCTGTGGGTGATACGCAGTACTGAACTTCAGACCGGTACCCAGATTGGTCTGCAGACTCTTCCAGAACTGAGATGTGAATCTCGTATCATGATCTGATACAATGCTCACAGGGACTCCATGCAAGCGCACGATCTCCTACACGACATAATTCACATTACGACTAGTACTAGAAGGAAACTATTAAGGTATGAGTTAGGTCATTACCTCCATATACTTCCTTGCTAATATATCCGTGGATTGCCCAACTCAGAAAGGTATAAAGTGCGCAGACTTGGTCAATCGATCCACGATGACCCAGATCGCGTCGTTCTGCCTGGTGCTCCGAGGTAAGCCAGTCACGAAGTCCATCGTGATGTGCTGCCACTTCCACTCGGGAATCGGCAGAGGTTGTAGTAATCCAGCAATGCGATGGTGTTCAGCCTTCACTTGCTGACACACGAGGCACTTGGCAACGCTACGTGCCACACTTCTCTTCATCCCATGCCACCAGAAATTCTGTCGAAGATCCTTGTACATCTTAGTACCTCCAGGATGAATAGAATAAGGCGAACTGTGAGCCTCATTCATCAACTCCTCTCTGATATCTCCGGCAGGCACGCAGATCCTACTACCATATCTCAAAGATCCATCCGCGTGAATTAGAAAATCTGTCCGAAGTCCTGCTTCGACTTATTCTCTGATCTTCTTTAACTTGGCATCTCCATCTTGAGCAGTCTTGATTCGATCCACAATCGTCGATTGAATCTGCATGTTCATCAATGACGATGTGACTCCCGGTAGTACAGCTTCAACATTCATCCTTCATAGATCCTGCTGCAATCTCCACTGAGCTGTGAGAATCATCACTTCGGGCAGTCGACTCAAGGCATCCGGTACAACATTCACCTTCCCTGGATGATACTGAAGATCGATGTCGTAGTCTGCCATCAATTCCAACCATCTACGCTGTCTCATATTCAGCTCCTTCTGGGTGAATATATATTTCAAACTTTTTTGATCAGTGAAGATTTTCACTTTTTCACTCAGTAAGAAATGTCTCCAAATCTTCAGTGCAAAGATGACAGCTGCTAACTCCAAGTCGTGGGTCGGATAATTCTTCTCATGGACCTTCAATTGTCATGAAGCATATGCGACCACATGATTGTGCTGGTGCAGAACGCATCCAAGTCCCTTGCCTGATGCGTCGCAGAAGATCTCGAAGCCTCCGCTTCGGTCCGGAATAGCTAAAACTGGTGCAGATGTTAGCCTCTCCTTCAAGGTAGAAAAAGCTTGCTCACAAGAGTCTGACCAACTGAACTTAACATCCTTCCTCGTCAATCTCGTCATTGGCTCAGCTATCCTCGAGAAATCCATGATAAATCTGCGGTAGTATCCAGCCAATCCAAGGAAACTCCTGATGTCCGATGCCGATCGAGGTGTATGCCATTCACTGACCGCTTTGACCTTCTCCGGATCCACTGAGATACCAGCTCCCGATACTACATGCCCAAGAAATGCAATTCTATCTAGCCAGAATTCGCATTTGCTGTACTTGGCATATAGTCTATGGTGACAGAGTGTCTCCAAGACTATCTTCAGATGTTCTGCATGCTCTTCCTCGCTCTTCGAGTACACCAAGATGTCGTCTATGAAAATCACCACGAACTTGTCGAGGAAGTCGTAAAATATAAGGTTCATGAGATTCATGAACACAGCAGGAGCGTTGGTCACACCGAACGGCATGACAACGAACTTATAATGCCCGTACTTAGTCCGAAAAGCGGTCTTGAGTACATCTTCCTTCTTGACTCTGACTTGATGGTATCCGCTCCGGAGATCTAACTTCAAAAATACCCTCGATCCACCAAGCTGATCAAAGATATCATCAATGCGAGGCAGCGTGTACTTGTTCTTCACCGTGATCTGATTCAGCTCCCGATAATCAATACACATTCTCCTCGAGCCATCTTTCTTCTTCACTAGCAAGACGGGTGCACCCCAGGGAGATACGCTGGGATGAATGAAACCCTTCTGTAGTAGCTCATCCAACTGCTTCCTCAACTCTTCTAATTCTGCAGGAGCCATACGGTACGGCGCCTTCGAAATTGGTTGAGCTCCTGGCATAAGATCGATGCCAAACTCCAATGCTCGATCGGGCGGCAGTCCAGAAATGTCTTCAGGAAAGACGTCTTCGAAATCTCTCACTACTGCAGGCTTCTCTAGCTCAGCAATCATAGATGCAACGGTCAAACTGTACGGCTGGGCTCGAAACTTGACAGGTCCAAGCGAACGTCCTCCGCCGACAAACTCGAACACTGGGTGGTCAGGAATTTCGAACACCACTTTCTTCCGGTGACAGTCAATCGTGGCATAAAAAGCTCCTAACCAGTCAATGCCGAGAATAGCATCAAAGTTGGATAGGTCGTGGACGATGAAATTAGCATATAGTTCGTGTCCACTAATCACCAACGGGCATGGTCTACATCCCAGCGCAACCTTCACTACACCATTCCTAGTTGTAATGTTCCAACACTTGGGAAGTGTATATGTGGGTATTGAGTGTTTGACTACGAACTTCCGAGATAAAATGCACATGGAAGCTCCAGAATCGAACAGAGTCAAGGCCGGGTGAGATGAAACTAAGATGACACCTAAGGGTAATATGCAACTAAATTAACATGGATATAACTAATCAAATATAATTCATAAATAAGGAAGACTAGTATAGAAGTTACCTGCAATAACTCCGTCCTCAGTCTCGGCCTCCACTGTAGTCATCGTGAAGGCTTGCCTCTTAGGCTGAACAGCCTGCTGGAAAGCCTGCTTCTGGGGAATGAGAGGCGCTCCACGTCCAGCAGCCACTGGAGCTCTCTGCTGCTGAACTCCATCTGGTGCCTTCCACAGTTGCTTAGTTCTCGGACAGTCCTTCAATGCATGAGTAGCGTCACCACAAACTAAGCACTGGCCCAAGAATCTCCTACACTGCTCCTTCACATGACCAGCCTTGCCACAAAAATGGCACAACTTCAGAGTAGGCCCACCTGGCCTCTTGAACTGCACGGACTGATTAGGCTTGAACCCAGGCCTAACCACAGCTCTGGCCTGCTCCATAGGCCTCTTCCCAGCACCTGAATACTGCCCTCTCCTCTGATTGGCAATCAGCTCCTGCCTCTTGGCAGCTATCAACAAATTCTGGTAAGAATCCAAGTCCGAAGAGGAAATCAGACTCTGCAGCTCCAAAGATAAACCTTGTAAGAATTTCTGAGCTCGATCCTCAGCAGTCTCCACCATCTTCGGTGCAAAGCGACTCAGTCTCATGAACTCTTGGTGGTACTGGTCCACCGTCAGATTCCCTTGCTTCAGATTGATAAACTGCTGCATCAGCTCCCTCTTGGCAGCTCGAGGGAAATACTCATCATTAAATCTCGCCTTGAAAGTGGCCCATGGGATAGGCTTTGCCAACATCTGCTCTTCTGACTCCCACCAACTGCTGGCATTGTCCTTCAGTTGCTTCTTCACTAAGTCAACCCATCCAGCCAGGTTAACCTTCGAGAGAAGCAGGTTATCCTCTGTGTTCTTCATCCATTCATCCGCAGCTAATGCTCCTTCCGACCCAGTGAAATATGACGGGCCCAGCTCTCGAAACTGCTTCGCTCCCGGCTCGAAGCGAGGGGCATTCTGAATCATGCCCTGCTGAACGTGCATCATCTGCTGCATCATCCTCATCATCTCAGCCGTGGTGGGTTCTCTATCAGCGTCCGCAACACGTCCTGCTCCACCACCAGCTGCAGGTCCACCACCAGCTCCTCGGGTGATGCGTCTACCGTTCATCTAAGACAAGAAAATGCTCAGATTAGACTTAATCATGACTCGAATGTTATGAATATTTAATGGATGTTGTTATCATCATTGTTGTTCCGATATTTCACAGAAGCAAAGAGAGACCTGCATGGGCCACCACTAAAACCTGTCACGCCCCGCTTCCCTAATATGGAAGGCGAGACGTGAGGAGGTCCGCTCAGACGTGGAGCTGTGAAGCTGCAGTCTGATAAGCGTCTGTAAAAAAAATTTCGAAAATTAGCAGGTCCTTGCATTGCGACGAAACAACAACAATAATAAAGCAGATAAGAAAATATCCACCAACAACATCCAACAAATATTACATCACAGAATAGTCACAAAAGTACGAGTCTGAACAATAGGCCTAAAGCATGGCCAAACAAAACAAAGAGAGATAGGTGCTACGCACCGAAACCTATCAACAACTAAGGAAAGGTAACAACTAAGTGGAGACTCCAAACGAGTCTAGGACTGGTCACCCGTGTCCTCGAACTCGGTCTCTGCAGGGACCTCGAACTCAGCGTCAACGAACTGCTCGTCCTCAGCAACCTGCTCTGTCTCAAATCCTGACATGTGACACCCAAAGAGAAAAGGGCACATGTCAGCAAAAGTCTCCCAAGGGAAGCGGAGAACTTTTGTGCAAGGATACAAATAAAATAATGCAACTAGCAGTTCTACAATGATGATATGGCATGACATTAAAAGAGTGCAACAATTAAATTAACAAGATGAAAAAAATTACGCACGTCGTAGCAGAAAGTTACAAATCACTACTTCACGATTTCACGATTTCACGATTAACTTGTATTCACGACGTGCACAGGGTTTACGCCTTTTGGCTGAAGCGGCTGTACGGGCACACTTCTACACTCAAGTGATCACTTAACCCTACCCCTCCACGTGTATCGAGCGTTGGTTTCCCAACAACACTGTGCTCGCTTCTGGATCACGAGCCAGGAAGTGTTTTTCAATATGGCATAGGGTTGTGCCTGCAAAAGCAGGTGCCTAGCCTCAATAGTTACAATTATTGTAGCGTGTGCTACACAATCACGATAGAACAATTTGATGCATGACATGTAATGAGCAGTTATAGTGCGTACAGTTAATTAAAAGTAGACGTGACATGGCAACATGAATGAAAACAGGTAAAAAGTGTCGGATCTAGTTTCGTTGTCAAACTAGATCAATATGGTCGTCTAGGCGATTATCATTTCATCGCCTAGTCTCTTTTACGCAACTACACAAATTGGCCTAAAACATGGCCTAAATAATTACTGGCAAGTATCACTTGCCTGTTTCTGGTGATATCGGTTGTCGTGGGTTCGCCTCGACGAGGGCTATGCTATAGAACGACTGGTTCTCTGTTTTGGTTAAACAAGTTAACGAATTAGGTCCATTGCAAGATAAGCACAAAATTAAGTTAATCTCCAACTTAGGTTCGTCAGATTTTTATTGGGGTACCAGGCTAGGGTGGGTTTATATGTCGTTACACTAACATGGCACACTTAATTTTATTCAATTTTATTACACTAACATTTTTTTTCAATCTTGTTAACAAGCTAAAAATCAGTTTAACAATTAATCAACAGTTAACTACTTCTAACAGCTAACTAATATTAACGAAAAAATTAATTAACTAAGCTAATCACATGGCATTAAATAATCCATCTATTAATAGTAATATTTACTAAGAGGCAACAAGTTAACATGGTATAAATCTAACCTTATCTTATTAACATTATTTAATCAGCTAACATGGTGAAATCAGATTAATCTATCAATAATAACGCTTACCAAAACTAATTAACTAAGTTATTTAACATGCTAAAATGAAGCTAATTAGCTGATATTAGACCTATTGTTAACAACCTGTTAATTAACCGAATACCAATTAATGATAGGGTTATTATCCTGCTAACATTACATGGTTAACATCACATTAGACAATCCCACCTACTCCACACTTACCCCATCACATGTCAACATATATCCCCCAGGATGCTATGGTAGCCAAACGTGAAACTAAACAGACAAGAGTTGAATGCAACTAAACAACATACTTACAGACAATATAGTATTAGTGCACCTATTCTACTATATATCCACATAAACTGGCATTATTTAAACTGAATCCAGTTCATTTTAACGCCATTCAGAAAGCAAGAGATGCTAATAATCATATATGTAAAACTCATACCTGTCCTTAAGTATAGTTGCCACAATTGATGCACTAAGAACTGGAGAATTAGAATACATGGGCCTTTCACCCTTTCTTTAAACCTCTTCCTTTGTCTTTTAAAGTCTGTCACAATCTCATTATCTCTCTGACACTTTCTCTTTCTATTAAGGCTTACACTCTTTCTATCATTCTTTAAGACCTAGGCTAGGCTGTCTCCCTTTACTCATTCTTTATTCATTTCAAAACACCTTTATTATTATCCCTCTTGCTTTCTCTCCTTCTCTCTGTCATCTACCCTTGTTTCTTTATTTTTTTTTCAATGTTCAGCAGCAACAAGGAAATTCCGCAGACTCACGCGAAATCAAGGGGGGCTTACCTTCGCTCAAGGGGAGGAGGCTCACGGCACAGGCGAGGCTCCGGCGGCGGCGCGCGCGCTGGAGTTCAGGCGGCGGGCTCCCGGATGCGTGCGGCGGCGGCGGCACAGGTTCCGGCGGCGGCGGCGGCTCCAGCTCCACGGCGGCGACGGGCTTACAGGTGGGGCTGAGGGTAGTGCCGGCCTAGGGAGGAGAGGAAGGAAGAAGAAGAATGGGAGAAGAGGGTTTGGGGATTTGTAGGGTTTGGATGTTGAAGATCTTGGGGTTTGATTTTGGTAAGAATCTGAAATGTTTTCAGATCTGAATGTTGATCTCCAGGTTGAATTTGTTTGATCTGAAAATGGGTTTGTTTATCTCCTCTCTTGATTTCTCTCAGTTGGGTTTTGATTTCTGGTTGGATTGGGTTTCTGGTTTGATTTTAGGTTGTATGAGGATGGTGGAGGATGGTTATTTGCTGTTTGTATGGTGGAGGAGATGGTGGTAATGGTGGAGTTGCAAATTTGTCTGCAGGGGTTCGCTTGCATGAGGAAGGATGAGATGTCCCTGCTGTTGAAATACAACAGTGCAGGTGAATACGTTGACGGATGGAAAAGCTGGAGGTGGGGGAGAAACTTCAATGTAGTGTTGGATCTGAACTACCCCAAACGGTGGAGTTCAATGTAGGTAAATTAATTAAAATCTGATTAGCCTTTTAATTTAAGTAATTAAGTTGTTAAGAAAAAAATGTAATTATTAAAATACATAAAGTAATTAGTGAAAGTTAAAAGGTGATTAGTAATTTTGTAATTAGCGAGATAATTAAGTTAAGATAATTCATTAAGATTAATAGTCAATTAACGATGGTACGGTAAAACGAAACGGATACGTGCTCGCGTTGACGTACGAAGGAATTCGTGCACAAAAATATCCGGATGGAAAACGGACATACAATAATCATACGTCTAGAAAATACCGGCCGTTACAGCCTTGCAATGTGCTTTGGAGCCCAAAGACTTCAACAAGATATGCACATGTAAGAGTGCATATCAAATCTGGAACTCTTTTCTCATCTTGCATGAAGGAACGAGTAGGGTAAGAGAATCCAAACTCACTGTTGTAAATAAAGATTACGAATTATTTCATATGCAACAGGGTGAGAAGATGAAGGAGTACTATGCTCGCTTCGTTGACATCACCAATGAGTTGGAGGCTCTTGGAAAGACCTACACCCAAAAGGAGAAAGTCTCAAAGATCATTGACGGATGTCCTTCTTGTTGGGAAAAGCGTACCTTTGCCATCGAGAAAGATAACGAAATGAATACATATACTGTCGTTCAACTAATGGGTACCTTGATGTCTTATGAGGTACGCAAGGATAGTAAGATAAAGATGCAGGACAAGATGAAGTCTTACTTGAAGCAAGACGAGCCAAAGAAAAAGGTGATTGTGTTCAAGGCCGCTCCATCTACATCTACCGATGATGAAGAATCGGAAGAAGAGTTGGACTTAGAATCCATTGCCCTCATGGCAAAGAAGTTCAACCGATTCTTCTAGAAAGGTAATTTCAAGAACAAATCTAAATTTAGTTCTACTAACGCCTCCGCTCCTTTGTGTTTTAAATGCAACAAGCC
This sequence comes from Scilla litardierei, assembly GCA_030789695.1. Classification (NCBI taxonomy): domain Eukaryota; kingdom Viridiplantae; phylum Streptophyta; class Magnoliopsida; order Asparagales; family Asparagaceae; genus Scilla; species Scilla litardierei. The sequence goes on along the minus strand of CM061142.1, from coordinate 439,285,962 downwards.
AGGACACATGAAAGCGGATTGTCCTCAAAACAAACATAAGGAGAAATGGAAGGCGCACAAGTTCGACAAGTCAAATAAGTACAAGAAAGGGTACAAGAAAGTACTTGTCAGGACATTCACCGACTTCGACGAGGACTCCGCAAGTGGAGAGTCGGATGATGAGCAAGTGGAGCAAGCACACATGTGCTTCATGGCTAGAGAGGAACATGATCAAGAGTCTTCCTCCGATGATAGCGAGGATGAAGGTGATGAGGTAACTATGGATGACCTTAGATTAGCTAACGAGCAAATTTGGTCTAAGTATTCTAAACTAGTAAATATATATACTAAGAATAAAGATGAGTTAACTAGTCTCCAAACCTCACCTAAGCCTATCGTCATCACCAACGACACCATTGTTGAAGACTTGAGAAATGAGATCATAAATCTCAAATCTCAACTTGAGCATGTTCATATTGAGGAATCGGATAAACGCGAGATAGCGGATTTGATTTCTCGAAACTCAACTTTGAGTATTGAAAATGAGAATCTCAAATCTCGTGTTTGTGTACTCACATCGCAAGTGTCCACGTTGGATGCTTCTATGCATTCTCTAACCGAGAAGTATGAGTGCACATTAGGCCGAATTAATAAATTCAATAAAGGTAATATCCTAAATGACTTACTTCTGGCCAATCATCACATTGGCTTGGGGTATAAGATGGGAAATTCATCCAAATCGTCCACTACCTTTGTTAGGCCAACTTCCGATGCCTCAACGAGTGGGAGCAAACACCCCATTGGTAGTTCATCTACTAATGGTGCTTCCACTTCGTACACACCCTCGTTTGGAAAGAAACCCACTTTGGGTGGACCTCCAAAGAAGGTTCATGCATTTTTGTACACCAATACTATGCCACGTAGGAACACACATCCTACTCCACCGGTTCACAATTATGATGATTTTTATGCTACACGTCCACGAGCACATGCACACCAAGTGAGACACCCTCACGCACGTGTTCCCCCACATGCATATGTTCATCCACATCACTATCATATGAATGATTACCATCATGCATCATATCATATGTCGCCACCACCATTTCATCATGTGCCATATGCTTATCCTCGACATGCATTTCCTAGGCCACCTCCTCGTAGGCCACATGCATCACGTAGAAATCAACAACGTATGCATGCTCCCAATAGGAATAGGGCTCCCAAAATATTCACTATTTGGGGCCCAAAGAACACTAACATGCATGAAAAACAAGCATACATGTATTCCTATTTTATGAATGTCGTGCATAATGATGATTATGTTGGGAAGTCTAAGTCCAATTGGACTTGGCTTCCAAAGGTCTAATCTTTTAGGACCCAATGACCTTGGGTACCATGGAATGATATTTCTATCTTTAGGTACTCAAGAAAAATAAACGGAGCAACAAATCCAAATTTAGCTCCAAGGATGGGTTGATACTCGATAGCGGGTGTTCAAAACACATGGCGGGTGATGCTCGATTGCTCTCCGGAGTGGTGCCCATTGAGAATGGGAACCGAGTAGTCTTTGGAGGCAACAAGAGCGGAACCATCATTGGTGTTGGTAAAGTTGGTAATCCCTCTAAACCACTAATAAGTGATGTTTACCTTGTTAAAGGATTAAATCACAATCTTATTTCAATAAGCCAACTTTGTGACAAAGGTTACAAAGTTAGCTTTGCAAAAGGAATGAGTCATATTTTAAGTAAAGATACTAATAATGTGTTATTCTCTGACACATGCCATAAGGATATTTATATATTAGATCTTTCAAAATCACATGAACAATGTCTCATTGCTAACACAAGTGAACAACACTTATGGCATCGACGATTTGGTCATGTGAACTTTGGAACACTTTTCAAACTTTCCAAGTTAAATTCTATAAAAGGATTTCCTAAGCTTGTCTTTCAAAAGAAAAGCTTTTGTGACTCATGTCAACGAGGCAAGTTTCCTAAATCGTCATTCAAACCCAAGAAAAGTATTTCATCTAAGAGGCCTCTAGAGCTTTTACATCTAGATCTCTTTGGGCCAACTAGAGTTGCTTCATTAGGGAATGCTCGATATGGACTTGTCATCGTTGATGACTTTTCTAGATTTACTTGGGTATTTTCATTAAGTAATAAATATGATGCTTTTGAAAACTTCAGAATATTTGTTAAGAAAGTACAAAATCTCATTGGAACCACCATTGTCACTATTTGTAGTGATCATGGAGGGGAATTTGAGAATAAGTCTTTCTCAAATTTTTGTGATGAAGTTGGTATTACTCACACCTTTTCTTTCCCTCGCGCACCCCCTCAAAATGGTGTTGTTGTGAGGAAGAATATGACGCTAGTGGAATGTGCTCGCACTATGCTTGATGATAGCCAACTTGGCCATCAATTTTGGACGGAAGCGGTACATACCGCTTGCTACGTGTTTAATAGAATACTCTTGAGGCCCGGCACCAAACAAACTAGTTATGAATTGTTGTTTGGTAGATTGCCTCAAGTTAAACATTTTCGAGTTTTTGGCGCAAAATGTTTTATTAAAAACACGTATGGTAGTTTGGACAAATTTGATCCAAAATCCTATGAGGGGATATTTGTTGGATATTCCTCACGTAGCAAAGCCTACCAGATATACAACAAACGAACCTCAACGATCGAGGAATCACTTCATGTTTCATTCAATGAAAATTTTGTCCCGTCTAGAATTACTAATGATGATGACTCCATGGATGTTTAATGTGATTCTATTGGTAATTCTAATTCTATTGATTCTAATGTTACTAACCCTACTGATGATACTTTTGAGAATGTTCCTAGTGATCAGGGAATTCCCAAACGGCTTCATACAGTTCGTGACCATCCCCATGAGCAAGTCATTGGCAACATACTTGATTGTGTCAAGACAAGATCTCAAGTCAACTACTTCGCTCATTGGGCCTTTGCCTCCTCAATAGAGCCAAAGAATATTAACAAAGCATGCGAAGATAGTGCTTGGATCTTAGCCATGGAGGAGGAACTCATTCAATTTGAGAGGAATGAGGTTTGGGAGCTTGTTCCATTGCCTTCGAAGAACCACACCGTTATAGGAATGAAGTGGATTTTCAAGAACAACACCGACGAGAACCAAATCATCGTCCGGAACAAAGCTCGGTTAGTAGCTCAAGGCTACCTACAAGAGAAAGGTATAGATTTCGAAGAATCCTTTGCTCCTGTAGCTAGATTAGAATCTATTAGGTTGTTGTTATCTTTTGCATGCCATAAAGATTTTAAACTCTTTCAAATGGATGTAAAAAGTGCGTTTTAAACGGAGATGTTGTTGAGGAAGTTTATGCTTCTCAACCTCCGGGTTTTATGAATGAAAAATTTCCAAATCACGTTTTCAAACTTAAGAAAGCACTTTATGGTTTGACACAAGCTCCTCGAGCTTGGTATGACCGCCTAAAGAACTTTCTTTTGGATTTGGGTTTTAAAATGGGTGAAGTTGATTCTACATTATTTGTTAAGTATTCGAATCATGATATTATTTTAGTTCAAATTTATGTTGATATCATTTTCGGTGCTACTAACTTCACTCTTTGCGAAGAGTTTTCTAATGTCATGAAGGACCAATTTGAGATGAGCCACATGGGTGAGCTCAAATATTTCTTAGGTCTCCAAATTCACCAAATGAACGATGTAATCTTCATCCACCAAACCAAGTACACGGTGGAGTTGCTAAAGCGATTTGGAATAGAGAATGCCTCAGGCAAAAAGACTCCAATGAGTACCACTACACATCTTGATAAAGATTCGGCCGGCAAAGATGTAGACATTCATCTATATCGAGGTATGATAGGTAGTTTACTATATCTTACTGCCAGTCGGCCTGATATTATGTTTGCTGTATGTGTAGATGCTCGGTATCAATCTCAACCTAAGGAATCTCACTTGGTAGCGGTAAAACGTATTATCTGTTATTTAAGTTACACCCTCGACTACGGATTATATTATCCAAAGTCTAGCACATATGAGTTAATCTCATATAGTGACGCAGATTATGCTGGATGCAAATCCGACAGGAAAAGTACTAGTGGCACTTGCCATTTTATAGGAAATTCTCTTGTCTCTTGGTTTTCCAAGAAGCAGAATTCCGTATCACTTTCAACCACCGAGGCGGAATATATTACCGCCGGTGCTGCGTGTGCTCAGGTTCTTTGGATGAGACACACTCTTAAAGACTTTGGTATAAACTGTGATACTTGCCCTATCATGGTGGACAACCAAAGTGCAATATGTCTCTCTAAGAATCCGATACACCATTCTCGTTCTAAACACATAGATATCTGTCACCATTTCCTAGATGATCATGCTAAAAAGGACATTATATTAGTGTACGTTGAAACCCATAAGCAAATCGCTGATATTTTCACGAAACCACTCAAGGAAGACTCCTTTGTGCGGTTACATCGAGAATTGGGGATTATGGGTTAATCTGAGATTTAGGATTCATATTTTCAATAATCTTGCATGATAATAATTTTCTTTATATATGCTCATGCTAGATTTGTTAGGATTTTCTTGATTTATGCTAGAATTGTTCATGAACGTCGTATTTATATATTTCGATGTTTTATGGGGTAGAATAATGATGTCTGAGAGTATTTCGATGTTTTGTCCAAGTGCGTTTAGGAGAGAACTCAAAATTTCTGATTTTCAAACTTTTGGACTCTTTTAGTCGGTCCCAGTTCACTCATCGACCGACTAGATTCAGTTCTAGTCGGTCAGCGAATGAACTTAGACCGACTAGATCTTGCCCTATTTATTGACTTTGGCTGCTGTTTGCACTTAGTCGGTCCAAGCACATTGGCCGACCGATTAGATTGCATTCTAGTCAGTCAGCACTTGTACTTAGACCGACTAAATGCGTTAGGGCATTTGCGTCTTTTCCTCTCCCTGTCGACTTATACACCTTGGGCACCGATTACATCTCACTCTAATCGGTGCAATCTCTCCTCTCAAACCCCCTAACCCCCGCGACCCTCCATCTTCCTCTGCCATCTCTGCCGTCTCCGACCACCGTGTGTTACCGCCATCCATCTCTCCCTCCTTCATAGGGTTTCGCTAGGTATAGCTCTCTCCCCCTCTCAGTTTTTAGGGTTTCGCTAGGTATAGCTCTCTCCCCCTCTCAGTTTTTAGGGTTTCATTCTAGGTCAAACTTCGATTTTAGTTCGTTTTTAGGGTTTGTATTAGGGTTTCTTCATTCGATTTTATGTCGATCTCGTGCGTTGGTTTAGGTTGTCTCGTCTCGATTATGGCAAAGACACGTCTCCCTATCCGTCCATCTAGTCCATCTCCTATGACCGTCGAGTCTCCTCCTACGGACCCTCCACAACCCAAACGTCGTGCTAGAACCACTCCCTACTCTTCCTCGCCTTCCCTCAAGAAGAAGAGGACTTCCAAGCCAAAGACTAAACCCCAATCCCAATCTCAATCTCAACCCAAGTCCCAGCCTAAGAAGAAAATTTTGACTCCAGGCCCCTACCGTGCTCCCACTCCTCCCGATGACTCTGACGAAGAGTATATTCCTGAGTCTGAGCCTACCGCTAAGGCTCCTACTCCTCCTCCTCGATCTAGCTCTCGTCCGTCTAAGGGGAAGGCTCCCATGCCTTTGGGTGGTGTCGATATTTCGTTATGTCGCGATGACCCGATGTGTCTCGCGGCATACAATCGTATCGAGCACTGTCCATTTATATTGGAGCACTTCGTTCAGTTCTCTGATTTTCCACATCTTGCCGATCTTCTTTCCTATAGCGGCCTATTAGACTATCTTCGCCATGATCCCAAGGCAAACCCTCACCCGTACCACCGTCTTGTCAAATTATTCTATGCAAATTGAGTACGGGGTGAGTATGACGATACCCACTCCATTGAGACCACTGTCTTGGGGACACCTATTGTCCTCATGGCAGAGATTTTGGGGGAGTTGATTGGTGTCTCATCCTCAGGCCTGCTCCCTGCTGATATCTCCGTGGATAATATCCACGATCTTGACCAGACCATGCTCGCCGAGATGTTCCATGTTATCCCTCCCGCCATGATTGGCGTCCCCTCGAAATCATTTAAGCCTAACGCTTGGGTCCTCAATCTTATCTTGAAGTCGTGCCTCCTACCGAAGTACGGCTCTTCTAGCTTGCCCTCCCAGCCGTTCCTCAAGCTGATCTACACTCTTTTCATGGGGAGCGAGATCAATTGGGCTCGTATTATCTTAGATAAGATGGACTCCTTTGAATGCATCCAAAAGTCCACCAAATATGCTCATATTCCATATCCGTGCCTATTGACTCTCGTTTTTTTCACTTCGGCGTCCCTCTCCCTCCCGATGATCAGCGTCCGTTGGGGCCTCCTCTGAATGCAACGGCCGTCAAGAAGTCTCTTGCGGCATTATGTCACGTTCAGAGGACTACCCCTTCTGCCACTGAGGGTTCCTCTTCTGCTGCTCCTCCTCCTGCTCCCTCACTCGCTGAGTTTGCAGTTTCGCTGAGACGTGTGGAGTCTGGTGTTTCTCGCTCTGAGGAGATGCTAGCTCGCATATGTTCTCACTTGGGCATTGAGGTTCCTCCTTCGGTTTCTGACAAGGAGGAAATGGATGAGGCTGATCTCCAGGAGCTTGTTGGATCTCCTGTTCGTGCCCCAGAGGGTACGTCTTCTGCTGCTACTTCTGCTGGTGCTTCCCGAGACCACTACTGTTGCGACTATCCCTTCTGTGGACACTCCAATCGACCCAGTGACCACCACCCCTTCTGCAGAGCCTACTGCTGCTACTGATCCTCCCTCCGCCTCCTGAGCTTGCGTTGGAGGACTCTCCCATGTGCATTTGGATGATATATTTGTAGTGAGAGAGTGGGGTAGGATAGTTGGTGGTTATGGATTTTTGATATTTTTTTGGATGTTATGATGCTACATTTTGTTGTATGTTCATTTTGATGTCTATTGAAACATATGTTGTATGATGTGCTCCGATCTTAGGATCGTTTATATGTGTGTTGATGGATGTATACTTTTGATGTACATTGTTATTTATATATATATATACATCGTGTTGACGTTTACTTCATTGTGCGCATTATATTCTTTTTTTGTCTCTAATGTTGACTTCGTCACTCGACGACTATCTTGATTTAATAGAAATTATTTCTATGAAAACATAGAATTGTTTTCCATGCACTAAATTCATCAAGAATGTTGATATTGGAGAGTATGTTCCATAACTCAATACGTGAAATTGATTTGAGTTTTGATTTTTTTTATTTTTCGATTATCGACTTTGGTCGTAAGGGACCCTGCGGGGCTACACATACACTAGAGGGGGGTGAATAGTGTAATAGCAAGCAAAGTGCTTAATTAAAAGTTACTAAAATTAAAGCACAATATGCAGCGGAAATTAAACAGAGTGCTCAACAACAACAATCGCAAACACAGAGATTTTACCCTGGTTCCATAAAACTTGGGTACATCCAGCCACACCAGTATTCACTATATTCCCACACAGAGAAGTGAATACAAAATCCCACAAAGGGATACCTCATACAGAGGATTTAGGATTCCCACAAAGAGATATCCTCACTCTCACACAGAGAGACCTCACACAGAGGATTTAGGATTCCCACAAAGAGATATCCTCACTCTCACACAGAGAGACCTCACACAGAGGATTTGTTCTTTCACACAGAAAGAACCAAACTCCCACAAAGAGAGTAACTCCCACAAAGAGAGTAACTAATTCCCACAAAGAGAATTAGGGTTTCGAAACAAAAACAAAACGAAATAACACTTACCTATGCCTTGATATGATCTTACCAATGTGAAGAAGAAGGCATGCAAGTGAATGGCCAAGTGCTTGAGATTAGTTTTGATTGCACGTGTTGATCTTACTCTCTTCTAGGAATGAATCCTAACACTTCTCACTTTAGTGTATGAAATGAAGAGAAGAAAGATATTCTCCAAGTAGAGCAATGAGATTGAAATCCCTTGGAGAAATTCCCTAGAGCTTAGATGCTAAGCATAAGATTGAAGCTCAATGAGGGAATGGGGAAGGAGTGGCTTAGAGAAGAGATTAAATGATCTTCTATGATTTCCTAACCCTTTTCAAGAGGTCTAAATGAACTAAGCCAATCCCTATATATATGAAGCCAAAGGAACCCATAAAACCAGCCAAAACCCCAAAGTGAAGAAATCTACAACGGCTAGATTTTGGCAGTTTACGGCAAGAACAGTCGACTGATGATCATTAGACAGTCGACTGATCAACGGATAGAAAATATCCCAATGGCTATAATCTGACCCAGGACAGTCGACTATAGAAGACTACACAGATGACTGAAAAGTAGACAGTCGACTGTACATCCTTCATCAGGCGACTGCAGCAGGGATGGACAAGAAACATTGAGCTGCACTCTTTCTCCACATAAACGCACAGGCGATTGATGTCAGTAATGCAGTCGACTGTCTTATAGTCAGGAGACTGTAATACCGTCATCAGTCGACTACTGTATAAGATGGAGAAAAGACAGAGAGAGATGCATATTTCACACTTACACCCTTCAGACGACTGAAGGCCATTTCATAGGCGTCTATAAATATACAGGCCACTGTAAAAACAGCAACAGGCGACTGTCGTGCAACATGGGAAAAAGCCCAGAAAATGCAAGAAGCGCACAGGTGACTGTTGACCAATTCACAGGCGACTGTAAGAGTACAGGCGACTGTAAATTGAACATCAGTCGATTGATGCGAAAAGTTCAAGATGAGTCAATAGAAAATTTGACTTGAGCTGTGCATCACAGTTGACTGTAGAAGGCTCGACAGTCGACTGGAAATCACCCAGTCGACTGTAAAACCTTCAGTAGGCGACTGCAGGAGAGCCAGAGACTCCAAATGAGTCTTTGGACAAGATGAACCTATTGGGTTGGATTCTATGATAATCCTAAGGCTCACTAAGATGGTTAAATGCAAATGCATGAGAGTATGGCCATCAATCAAGGCATTACAAAAATCCTAGACTCAAAAAGAGTAATGCAAGTAATAGAAATTACATGGATTACAAATTGCATCTCCTAGAGTCTAAGTCTTCAAGCTCACTATCACGCCCCGCTTCCCAAAAACGTGGAGGCGAGACGTGAGAAGGTCCGCTTAGACTTGAAGCTACAAAGCTGCAAGTCCGATAAGCGTCAATCAATTTTAAACTGCAGGTCCTTGCAACGCGAAACGAAACAAAGATAATAATAACGAAAAGAGACCAAAGAGATATCTCAGAATATCCATAATAAATTTCAACATCACAAAAAAAGCCACCAGGCTAAAAGAAAAGAGTCTAAAGGCCCAAACATGGCCAACAAAAGTACAAAGTATAGGTGCCACGCACCGACAACTAACAGATGGCCTAAAGCAAAAGGAAGCTCAGCAAAGACTCAAAGAATGGTCACCGGTGCCCACAAAACTCCTCCTGTGCGGGCATGGACTCAGGCTCAGCGTCAGCAACAACCACGTACACAGCTACGGTCTCTGGCTCAGGGTCTAACATGTGACACCCAAAAGAGCAAGGGGCACATGTCAGCAAGTCTACAAGAGACTTGTGCAAGGAAACTGAAAGTGGAAGTAAGCAACCGAGCAGTTCTAGCATGAATGCAATGACATGGCAGTTAAAGTATGAGTGCAACAAGTAAAGTAAAGTAAAGTACGAGCATGGCATGGATGTCAAGTTTTACAAGAAGACTCACTAGTACAAGTCAAGTAAAGTAAGCACCTCGTGCATAGAGATTCCGCCTTTTGGCTAGAGTGGCTGATCGGGCCAACTCCTAAGCTCAAGTGACCGTTTATCCCTACCCCTCCACGTGTATCGAGCCAGGGCCTTACCCCTGAACACGGAATGCTCGCTTCTGGATCACGAGCCAGGAAGTGTTTTTAACAAGTATAGCATAGGGTGCACCTAGCCGGACAAGGAAGTACAAGTACATGTTGGATCCTGACAAAAAAACGTCATTAGGATCGAAATAAAGTAAATACTTACGCTTGCGTACGCGGCACCGTAATCTCTGAACTTTGCCCTCGGATTCGCCACAATGGTCGATACTTCGTCACGGAGGATCGAAGCAGAGTTTCACCGCCTAAATCTCTAACTAGAAGAGGATTTTAATGGAAGGGAGAAGAAGAACATAAGGATGCCTTATGCAAACCTATGGCATGGAAAGTGTGGAATGAATGCCTTACCCTTGGGTCCTATTTATAGGCTTTAGGAGTGGTTATTGTAGGAAATAACCAATTATAAGCTTATTAGCCTATAGAAGCACATTCATTTATCCTCTTCTTCATTCACTTATCAAGTGCCTTTATGCACTTATAAAGTGACTTTTTCCACTTATCGAGTGGCTTTTTCCACTTATCGAGTGGTCCTTTTCACACGAGAAAAGGTTCCCTTCATGCACGCTTTCGTACACGCGACATCTGAGGTCCGTATACCCTCATACATCCCCTCATGGGTGTATTCATGTCGTCCATATCCAACATCTCCCACTCACACTTGAGGGGATTGTAAGGAAACATCTTTCCTTTAACTCTTCTGTTTATCATACCGAGAAATAGGCCGTGTGACCGTCATGCGCATAGAGTCCGATGTTGTGCACTTGTTAGAGATACACAACACCCCTCGAGGTGCAAAGTTGAGTAGATCAACGCATGCTTTACCCTAGATTATTTCTTCACATTTCATATACTTTACAATCAACAATTGAATCCCATCTGGATTACAATTGGCTGGCCAACTTTGAATCTCTAAAGTCCAAATGTGAATATGAAATTAATCTTCCTCTTCTTGCGATCCTTTTGATCTTGACTTGACTCTCTTTTCTAACATGCCCCGCCGGACCGAATTAACCATAGTCCATAAGCAACATGCTAAGATAGCAATCACCCAGTCAAATCTTAAGGAACCAATTAGAGTCCATAAGGGTAACGAGTTAAGATCCATGTGGTCTTTGGGTCTCACATAATAGTAAACTTATTTACTATTCTAACCCAATGGTCAAAAATGCATACGTAGTATGAATACGTATTACAACATCGCTCCTTTCCCAGGGAGTGTATGTCTCAATGATGGTGTAAGGATGATGATCAGACACCACAATGTCTGATTTTGAGTCCTTTTTTTTACTCAAATAATCCTTTGGACTCACATCCCGTATTTAGACAGATAGGATTTCAAAATGCTCTTAGATCATCTGTAAGCATCCATATGATGCAGATCTTTCATGCGACCATTTTGTTTAAGTCATGACTCTAAATCATCCGTCTGATGATTTTGACTTTAAACAGGTCTCATCTCTATTCTATCCGTCTGATAGAATAAGGCGGTTGCTCATGTGAGAGAGCCAACCTCAACCTGTCCGATATACTAGAAAGTATAGCTGAGATTTCAAAAAATGTACACAAACATTTCTTAAGAAATTCATATGCAATGTTGAAAAGAACTTATTCTTTTCAGACATGGGAATTTACATTGGTACAACTCAGCTCTTACGCAATCCTTGAGATGATAAGTGTTTGTAAAACACATCTCTGGGGATCGCCTTCGTAAGCGGATCCGTTATCATCTCATGCGTAGATATGTACCTTATGTGTACCTTCTTGGTCTTATCATAGTCTTTTGCAAGTCTGCAGTTCCTTTAAGATACTGCATTATCCTCTTAACCGCTTTCCAGTGTTCTTGCCCTGGGTTGGATTGGTAACGACTTACCATTCCAACGGCAAAACAGATGTCCGGTCTTGTACGCATCATAGCGTACATAAGACTACCAACTGCACTGGAATATGGAACTTTTTCCATAATTTCCTTTTCCTTTTGGTTCTTTGGACATGATTTCAGACATAAATTATCGCATCTGCTTATAGGAGTAACAATGGACTTGCAGTCCTACATATTAAACTGTTCAAGAACCTTCTTTATATAAGTCTCTTGTGAAAGAGAAAGAAGTTTCTTCGAACGATTCCTTGAAATCTTAATTCCAAGGATATATGCGGCTTCTCCCATGTCTTTCATATCAAAACTAATGAAAGCCAAGCCTTGATATCCATCACAAAGCCCTTGTCATTTCCGGCTATTAAAATGTCATCTACATATAGAGACATAATAACGTTCTTGCTCTTAATCCTCTTGATATATATACGGTTATCTTCATCAAGCATGGAAAATCCATTTGATAAGACAACTTCTTGAAATCGTATATACCATTGCCTCGAGGATTGTTTTAAAAAAACATATATGGACTTACGAAGTTTACAAACCTTATATTTGTTTCCTTCTTTTACAAACCCTGTTGGTTGTTCCATATAGATCTCCTCGTCCAATTCTCCATTGAGAAAAGGCATTCTTTACATCCATCTGATGTAATTCAAGGTCTAAGCAAGCTACCATTGCCAGAATCAGGGGAATCGAGGTAAAACGCACAACAGGTGAGAAGGTCTCTTCGTAGTCTATCCCTTCCTGTTGCGTAAAACCTTTCGCGACAAGGCGAGCTTTATATCTGTCTATAGAGCCATCAGCTTTATGCTTGATCTTGAGAACCCATTTGTTCCCAATTGCTCTACGTCCTCTGGGTAAGTTAACTAAGTCCCAGACTTGGTTAACTTTCATGGATTCCAATTCCTCCTTCATCGCTTCCATCCATTTGTCTTTTGCAGGGCATGATACGGCATGTTTGAAAGTAGCAGGCTCGTCATCATCTTGTAGTAAAGTCATAAAGGTTTGCGGAAATTCCTCCTCAAATCTTAGAGGAGCCAACCTTGTACGACTACTACGTTGTATTTGAGATTTTCAAGTCCTTGTTGACTCGAATTTAGATCAATTCTAATATCACTCCCATTTGGAATGTCGTTAGAAATGCTCCCACTTGGATCATTATTCCCGTATGGTATCATTCGTATCATCCATTGGTGAAGTTTGAAACGTATTTTCTTCTTCACCAAGAATTCTCCCACTCGAATGATGTAATCCTTCTTGATCATTAATCTCAAATAGAGATAAGTCCTGACTTATCTCGCCCTGTCTTGGAAACTCGTTTTCCAAGAAAGTGACATCCCTCGACTCAAATTTAATTAGACTACCATTGTCTTCCTGACTAATGAAAACATAACCTTTGGAGTTCTCTGCGTATCGTATAAAGATACATTTCCTTCCCCGTGGCCCAATTTTGCCATACTTATGGGAGGAAATATGTGCGTAGGATGCACATCCCCAAGGTTTTAAAATGTTTAAGTCAGGAGACCTTTGGTTCCACAACTCATAAGGAGTGGAGCTAACTGATTTCGAGGGTACGCGGTTCAAAATGAAAGTGGTCGTTAATAATGCATCACCCCAAAAAGGTAATTGGCAAGTTAGCTTGCGCCATTATTGAATGGACCATTTCCATTAAAGTCCTATTCCTCCTTTCAGCAACACCATTTTGTTGAGGAGTATAAGGCATAGTTACCTGATGTACTATGCCCTTTTCATCACAAAGTTCCTTAAAACTTGTTGATTGATATTCACCGCCCCTATCGGTTCATAAGACCTTAATCTTGCGATCTAATTGATTCTCCACTAAACTCATATAGTTTTTAAAGCATGTTAATGCTTCACTTTTGTGGGATATCAAATAGATATGTCCGAATCGGGTGAAATCATCAATAAAAGTGATGAAATAGGACTTCCCATGCCTTGTCTTGACATTCATCGGACCACATATGTCCGAATGGATGAGCTGTAATGGAACCTCGGCCTTTGTGCCGGTTCCAAAACGGCTTGCGACAAGATTTCCCCATAAGGCAATGTTCGCAGGTCGACATATCGCCCTTTGAAACATTAGATAGAAAGCCACGTTTGGCAAGTCTATCCATACGCGTTGGTCCAATATGACCAAGCCTTGCGTGCCAACAAATTATATCAGACTCATAAGTCGAAGAATTTGTATCAAGGAAATTTTCATTACAATCAGAGGAATCATACATTGTATTTAATACAATAAATCCATTAAATACATACCCAGTGCCAATTAAGGAATTATTACAAAAACAAGTCCACTTTACAATTTTGAAAGAACCAGTTATAACTAAGACCCATTAACACGACCACAGATATAATATTCCTTCGAATATCTGTAGCGAAGAGGACATCACGAAGTAGGAGAGTGCGGCCGTTATCCAAGACTAGCTTGCTAGTCCCAACGCCTTTCACTTCAACATGTGTGTTGTTTCCTACATAGATCCACTTCATTCCTTGGGGTATCCGGTGATACTCCACGAAAGACCATCTGTCCCTTGTTATGTGGTCGGTGGCACCTGAATCAATTATCCCAAAATGGATTAGATTCCACAAGAAATATTGAACTAGAAATACATATGTAACTAGTATTACAAGTTACCTCGTCACTTCCACTCGTACACGAACGAGCATAGTGACCGAGCTTGTTGCACTTGAAGCACTTGATCCTTTTCAAGTCTTTCTTCTTGTGACATTTCTTGTGCCCACCCTTATGTTTGGGTTCCTTGGTAGACTCAGGTTGCTTATTACGTTCATTAGAAGATTTCGAACGATCTTTACGTTTCTTTCCCCGTGTGAGGAACTAGCAACCATGTGCACTTCTACACTTGGCTTGGCAGCCGCAAGCCGCTCTTCCTCTAATTCGAGGTGCTTAGAAACATTGCTGAAGGTCTTGATGCTCTCATTATGAGTGAGATGCATCTTCATCTGATCCGACCCATTTGATAGGGAACGTATGACTGCTTGGATTTGTTGCTCATCTGTGAGCACATGACATGCATCCTTTAACTCTGAGATTAGATTCGCCATATATCGCAGATGTTTCCCCATGGAATGATCTGGACGTTTCTTGTATGAATCAAACCTTATAGTTAAAGAACGAAGTTTGGACACCGATGTGCCACCAAATTTCTCCTCAAGCTTGGACCATATGTCCATGGCTAAGTCATGCTCTCGGAAGATGCGCATTATGTCATCGGCCATACTGCTTAATAACGTAATGCGGGCTATCTTATTCTTCCGAGACCAAGCATCAAAATCTTCCTTGTCTCGTCTATGTTGGGCCGTAGTGCCCAACTTGGGTTCAATCATTATGTTCTTTAGAGTTTCGAGGGCTTCTTGCTCCTCTAAAACGTATTGTATCTTGATGGACCAAAGTTTGTAATTATCACCGTTGAGTTTTTCACCTCTGTTTAACTCAGCGACGATATTCTTTGAAGCGGAAGACATTTTACTTTTAAAATGCTGCAAAAGACACAAAACCGAAGGTTTGATCAAAAATATTGCATTGAAAATTCTTAAAATATAATTCCCATTTGAAGTGATAATAGAATATCCCATTTGGATAGTTCTAATTTCAACTCCCACTTGGAACGACATTTATTAATTTGATAAGTTACTTTCGAAAAATATTGAAGATGTTACTCTAGAATCGGAAAGGTCACTACATTTCTAATCACCATCTAGAGTAACTTTCAATATTTCCCCATCACTTTATCAAATAAAAGTACTCGTATAGTACTTCGCAGCGGAAAGCGTTTTTGAAAACGTATTTTTCAAAAAAAATGTATATTTCAACTTAGTACCCTTATGATACTAATGAAATATTCGGCACTTCCTGGCCATTTGCCGGGATGAGTCGTAGCCGTGCCAAGGTCGGATCCCCCTTTTGGGGATTTTTCTGCAAACTATCGTTGCCGGCTCCCGTATGGATTCAGGTGTTTCCCCCTTATTGGAGAATTTTGCCGCAGACGACTGCCGTCGGCCCCGTATGGGCTAGGCTTGTAGACTGCCGGGGCCGAAACCATTGTCAAGGCCTCTGGCTAAATTGGTCGACCAATAATCCTGAATTGGTCGACCAATACCGACCAAGCAATTTTCTGGCACCCCCTTGGCCAAGGCCTCTGCCCTGGCCGGGGCTGGCCAAGGGCCGGCCAAGGGCCTCTGCCCTGGCCGGCCAGGGGCCCTGGCCCCTCGGCCAGGGCCTCTGCCCTGGCCGAGGCCGGCCAGGGGCCGGCCAGGGGCCCTGGCACCTCGGCCAGGGCCTCTGCCCTGGCCGAGGCCGGCCCCTAGCGTCTGCCAGGGCCGGCCATGGCCCTGGCAGAGGCCAGGGCCGGCCAGGCCCTGGCAGTGGCCATGGCATTGGTCCTGGCCCCTGCCAGGGCCGGCAGGCCGGCCAGGCCGGCCCTGGGCCCTGCCAGGGCCGGCCAGGCCGGCCCCTGGCCTTGGCCGAGGCCGGCCAGGGCCCCTGGCCCTGGCCGGGGCCGGCCAGGTCCGGCCATGGCCGGCCATGGCCGGGTCATGGCCTTCTTACCTTGGCCGGCCATGGCCCATATGGCCATGGCCGGCCACCCCTTTGCATCGGGTTGGCCGCACACCCCCGCCGGAGGGGTGGCCGTGGTGGTTATTGGCCGTAGCCAACCCCCTCCGCATGGGGAGGGGTGGTGCATTGCCTTCATAGCCCATTTGGCCATGGTGATCATGCACCAAAATTCATCTTCCCCGATGGGAATAACTTCCATCTTCTTCCTTGATGAAGCACCCGTTCGTCGATGAAGCACCAGTTCGTCGAGAAAGTAGTTATTCTCTAATGGCCGTGTGCCAAAATGAAAAAATAACATACTTTAAAATTCGTAAACTACGCGCTCCACATGAAGAGAGTTCACATTCCCTATGAATGAAGACTCAGCATCCATGAAGAGAGCGAGCTTGACGATATGAACGGTCGGTTCTTCCCGTCACGGAGAGTTCCTACCATATCCGTAATGGTAGGAGACCCTAACATGAAAAGAACAACCGATGCGTTCTCTCCGTCACGAAGCGTTCCTACCATATCCGTAATGGTAGGATACACATTCGTGAAAAAGACAACGCCTCGTTCATCGGTTCGACGGGGCGGCGGTTAGACCGGGGCGAACCCGTATGGCTCTGATACCAATGTTGGATCCTGACAAAATAACGTCATTAGGATCGAAATAAAGTAGAGACTTATGCTTACGTATGCGGCACCGTAATCTCTGAACTTCGCCCTCGGATTTGCCACAACGGTCGATACTTCGTCACGGAGGATCGAAGCAGAGTTTCACTGCCTAAATCTCTAACTAGAAGAGGATTTTAATGGAAGGGAGAAGAAGAACATAAGGATGCCTGATGCAAACTTATGGCATGGAAAGTGTGGAATGAATGCCTTACCCTTGGGTCCTATTTATAGGCTTTAGGGGTGGTTATTGTAAGAAATAACCAATTATAAGCTTATTAGACTATAGAAGCACATTCATTTATCCTCTTCTTCATTCACTTATCAAGTGCCTTTATGGACTTATAAAGTGATTTTTTTCACTTATCGAGTGGCTTTTTCCACTTATCGAGTGGTCCTTTTCACACGAGAAAAGGTTCCCTTCGTGCACGCTTTCGTACACGCGACATCTGAGGTCCGTATACCCTCATAGATCCCCTCATGGGTGTATTCATGCCGTCCATATCCAACAGTACAAGTATTGTAGCGTGTGCTACGAATGCGCCATTCAATGCATGGATGGCATGACATGGCAAGTAGTAAGGCGTACAGGTAAGGAAAGTAAACATGACAGTTTAGTATGCATGATCAACAAGTTTAAAGAGTTGGATCTAGCTTCGTTGTCAAGCTAGATCAATTAGGTGACGGATCTAGTTTTGTTGTCAAACTAGATCAAGTAGGCGTCTAGCCATCTATCATTTCACTGACTAGTCTCTTTTACGCTAAAAGCAAGGAAGTGGCCGAAAAACATGGCCTTACACTAGAGTTGGCAAGTTTCACTTGCCTGCAAGTACAACGTCTGAGAGACACCGTCCAAGAGAGTCCAAGTCACAAATAACCTACGTGCACAAGTCCACCGGCCTAAAGTCCATATTATTAATCTTGATTAGTGCATTTAAAACATTTAAAATACTTTAAAAACATCAATTTTTGTCTTGATTAACATGCAATGGGTTGGGGGTCCCTGGGGTGCAAAGCGTTACCTTAACACGACGCGAAAGCTACACTGGCGTCGGGTAGTGACGCCAGGGGTTGGAATAAGAGAACGCGCTCCAAGTCCTGATTCCAATATAGATTCCTCGCTGGAAAATTCAGATCATCAACCGGAGCAACGAATCCAGATTCCAAAGCTAGCACGTGCGACGACGGCCTACGACGTGTCGCAACGTCGTACGCGGCGAATCCTTGAAGAGAAAGCACCTAAGTGGGGCCCACGGTAGTCCTAGGGACCAATAGGGGACCCACAATACCTCTGGAGAACTTGGGGGGCCCACGGTGGCAAGTGGCGCGACGGGTGCGGGGTTGCGACGTTTGGCTCTCGGTCAGACAGCCTCGGTGTGGGGAGATCCGTCGGTCGGGCACTAGAGGAGCGGGGTTGCAGCGCTTGGGGGTGTGCTGCGGTGCGGGGGTGTGCTTGGTGCGGGGCCTTGCTTCGGTCGGAGTGGGAGACAGCGCCGGTCGGGCGCTTGGCGGGTGCGTTGCAACGTTGCAACGTTACAACGAATCGGGGCTTCGGTCAGAGCGGGTGGGCGCTTCGGTCAGGCACGGGGGAAAGCAGGGTGCGGAGCGGGCTTGCGAGCGGGTGCGGAGCGATGCGGATGAGCGGGGCGGGCGACCGGTCTGACCGAGAGCTTCTCTCGGTCAGGCACGGGGGATGTGGAGCGACGGCTGCTGCGGTGCGGGCGGAGCGGATGAGCGGGCGGGTCTCTCGGTCTGACCGAGAGAATCTCTCGGTCGGACACGGCTTGGTGCGGGGGCGATGTAGCAGCTGTATAGCGGGTGCGGATGGGGCTTGGTGCGGGCGGAAGCATCGGTCGGAACGGGGAAAATGGCCTTGTTTCTTCGTTCGGTGCTGGGGAATTTCGTCGCAACGTTGCGACGATTCGTCGCAATGTCAAATTTGGGTTTTGGAAGCGGCTAGGGTTATTTTATTGCGAAAATAGGTCTTCCTAAAGGTTGTTTATATAGTGTAGAGGGGTTGACTTGGTCTAGGGCTAATCCTAATGGGATTAGGAGTTTAAAAATATTTAAAATTCAAATCTCACCATCTCCAACCCACCAAAGGCTAGGGTGCGGCCCCAAATGAGCTGGAATTTGGCTCAAAAATTATTTAAACCGTTTAAAACTCAAATAAATTTTATTGGGCCGAAATTAATTTCAAACGTAGCTTTTGCAAATATTTTAAACCTTGCTAAAAATAAAAAAGTGGTCAAATAAACTCCAAAAATTATAAAATAAATATCGTGGTGATCGTGATGACGAAAGAAAGCTAACTAAGAAGACGGATCTCAATTTCGACGTCGGACGACGAAACTAAAAATAGAATCGTCTCCCGTCAAAAGTGAAAATCGTAACGTCTCATCGAATAAGATTAGATCGTGGGAAAACGACTCGAGAAATGTCGTTCCAATTTAGTGCCACTATTTTATACTCTCAGAGACGTTCACAACGGCATATCACACAAAAGTGTTCACAAACAAACAAAGTCTAAAATAAACACGTGCACGGTCAAAAGCACGTGCACGAACAACGACAACGAAAAGTGGTCGTTACATCCTCCCCACCTTAGAATAAAGTCAGTCCTCGGACTTTCTAACATATCTAGTCGCTCTAGTAACTATCCCAATCATGTCACATTATAATTCAAACCAGGTATAGTTATTACAAGTGCTTATATATGCACTAGGTAGTCAAACATTAACACTACCAACATGTATATATATATATTCACGTACGTTATACACTTATACCTATTATAGTCAGTCAATTTCATACATGTATTTCAATAATATATATATATATATAAGCATACACCCCTTATATAACTACTACTTACTTAACACAAAACAATAGTTCAGGTACTTATATAAGGATAGTCTCACACCCAGCAAATACAATCATTGCTCTACATATAGATAGCTACCTATGCACAAACAACATGGGTATACTACCCTCTAATACTTCCTAGCGTACATTCCATACCACACATCAGCACATGTGATCACACTATACCATTATTAAATCAAGTTTCACTATATCTAATATACATTCACCACTACTATAGTTTCATAATATATAGTCTTTCAAATGCATGTAAATAGTTCACCATATATTCACATCACATACGGTCCTATAACTGTATTTACGACACGCCACATATACCATAGTCATCAATACCTATAACTAAGCACATACTTACCTGTGCATGGTGCACACCCACGCACGCTAACATTTCATTCACATACACCAATCGTATCATTATCTAACTAGCACAACTACACACCTAGTTTAGCTAGCACACAAACTTTCACACGGGCAAGTCCTTAGTAATTAACTATACCACAAGACCAACACCTATAACTATATACTGGTGTAGAGACCCACAATCATGTGCGTAACACAACCAGGCACAAACACTCGTATCACTATACATACATCAAACATCGCTATATTCAAACTACAGACATACATAACAATATACTTAGAGTATACCCACTCAAGCTTGAGTAAGACTCAATACACATATCAGAATATTCTATATACATAACACAGCATTTATACCTATACCAATACCACTCCAATGTATATATGTCTACCAATACAACCATATACATACCATAAGTCAATCACACTTAATATTTAGTCAGGTAATACCCACATAGTTCAATCACTCTATATACCATAATAATAATACAGACATCAGCACGCGTATAATTATAATACACTCCCTAATACATACGCATTCATCGTATAGTCACACATATGTAACACATATATTCACACCATAGCCTACTACCTATAATTAGTATACTAACACATCTACACATACATAATTAAGATGTGCAATAGTCGTGTATACCTCACGGTATGCACGCATACAACATCTCGTAAAAGCAAGCAATGCCAATCAAAATTATATTCCTACTATCATATGTATAACACCTATATACTCATGCAGAAAATACATAACGACTTACATCTAAGCACAACACATAACTACGCACGAGCACATGCTCGCACGTACAAACATATAGGTCATATAATAGGCCTACTTACTCAACTATATGCACACCTATTATTATCACACCTAGCATACACATAGTTTTACCAACATTTTACTTCAACCATTATAAGTATCTCCTAGCTACATACACCCCATTAGATATTCCCACACTAATTCTTATATGCACAGGCATCCCTAGTATGGTATAGCTAACCACACACCAAACTATAAATACTAACACACAAACAACTTCATAATATCACGAATAACTCCGAGTATATATATATCACACAATAGGCAAGCATCAATATACTATGGGGGTATACTCATACAAGCCCACGTACACAACTTAGGTACGTACACTATGACTACATCACAAGGTCCAAGGGCCTACTAACCAACTTAGAGTTGACACAGACATTGACGGGCACTAGAGCCTAAGCAATAGAGGATGATTAGGGGCCGAAGCGTGACGAGGGAAGGACCGATAAGCACGAGTTCAGATAGGACGAATACAAGGGGACAGCTTGGTTAGGTGAAGCAGCGATTCACTTGTGAATGCTTAGGTAGAGGAAAGGGAGATGTAGTGATACTTATATAGGATGGAGAAATGAAATAGTATAAATAACATAAGCTAAAATACACGAAATTTGAAAACTGTCGTACTTCAAAAGTTGGAATCCTTGTCTGAAAAGAAATATTTGGAGATCGATAAAACGAGTTGTTCAAAATAAGTTTGAGTCGAATATTCATAATAGGAGAAAATGGTCTATTGATCCATATAAAATCATTATAAAAGGAAGTAAAATCATTTACACGAATATTAAGGACGTGGTTTAGAAAATTTTATACGTCAGTAATTTAATTAATGTTGGCAAAAAAGTTTTGAAAGTCAAAGAATGAAATTAAGTGAACTGGAGAACTTAAACTCATGTTAAATACTTTCAAATCTTTAAGCTAGGGAAAATTTTAAAAATAACCAATATTGGGCTACTTTTAGAGGAACCAAGATGTGCCAAAAATGAAACTGGTTTACACAAAGCTCTTAACATACGAGCACAACGAACCTGGTACGGATATAAAAGTAATTGAAATTCAATTTAGTTTAGAAATTATTCTAAAAGTATGTATGGTGAACGGAAAGATAATAATAACTTAGTAGTGAAATTATCAAAAACTGTAGTAAAGCTTTAAAACCAAACTATGGGGAGTCTGGGCCAGGAATAGTAATTTTTAAAATTTTAAAATAGCGAAAACGATGAGCATAAAACCGACTTGCTAAAAGCTGAAATTCCATGTGACTTGAAAGTATATTAAAGTAAACACGACATATCATTCGAATAACACAAATAAGAAGGAAAATTATAAATCGAATTGGGCAAAGCAAAAGTACGGTTCAGAATAAAATTAATATATGAAGGGACAACGCATTTACATAAGTACGAAAAATATAGGCTGGAAAAATATTATAAGCTAGTGTTCAAAAATTCCGACAAAAGTTTTAAATTTTTAAATCAACGAAGGAGGATGAAGTATAAGTATATATACATTAAAATTTGGAACAAGGTTAAACTTCAGAAAGGAGGAAGTCGAAAAATACTTTCAGGAGATTTAAGATTTGTAACGGAGAGGTTCGAAAATTGATGACGATCGTCAAGAGGCGATCTCGTGAATCTAGGCAAGGAAAATGGTCGGATGGTCACACATACATACTCCTAGGATATGAATAAGGAAAGTCTACGGGGAGACTCCTACGGTCGACCAACTAAGTATTAAGAAGCTAAGCGCTAAGACTCTTTAAGGGGCTAGACGGTAATGAAATACGTTCAGCTTGGTCCGAAATCGATGAACCCAAACGAACGACTAAAGGAAATTCTAGAAGTCTAATATGGTCAGAGCTGGGCAAGAACCACTAAGGTAACTCCTACGACGATTAAATTAATTGCTAGCAGGGAGTCTAACTAGCAATCAGGGCCTCTATCTAGCAAACACCGACGTCTAACTAAGTCTTCTTACCACCTAGTGTCATAAGAAAACGACTAGACTCAGGGCTTATGACTCGGATGTTGCAATTTATTTAATGGATATTCCGTTATTATCGTTGTTCCGTTAATTTGCAATTGCAAGACTGGACCTGCATGGGCCACCAACAAAACCTGTCACACCCCGCTTCCCAAAAATGTGGAGGCGAGATGTGAGAAGGTCCGCTCAGACTTGAAGCTACAAAGCTGCAAGTCCGATAAGCGTCAATCAATTTTAAACAGCAGGTCCTTGCAACGCGAAACGAAACAAAGATAATAATAACGAAAAGAGACCAAAGAGATATCTCAGAATATCCATAATAAATTTCAACATCACAGAAAAAGCCACCAGGCTAAAAGAAAAGAGTCTAAAGGCCCAAACATGGCCAACAAAAGTACAAAGTATAGGTGCCATGCACCGACAACTAACAGATGGCCTAAAGCAAAAGTAAGCTCAGCAAAGACTCAAAGAATAGTCACCGGTGCCCACAAAACTCCTCCTGTGCGGACATGGACTCAGGCTCAGCATCAGCAACAACCACGTAAACAGCTACGGTCTCTGGCTCAGGGTCTAACATGTGACACCCAAAAGAGCAAGGGGCACATGTCAGCAAGTCTGCAAGAGACTTGTGCAAGGAAACTGAAAGTGGAAGTAAGCAACCTAGCAGTTCTAGCATGAATGCAATGACATGGCAGTTAAAGTATGAGTGCAACAAGTAAAGTAAAGTAAAGTACGAGCATGGCATGGATGTCAAGTTTTACAAGAATACTCACTAGTACAAGACAAGTAAAGTAAGTACCTCGTGCACAGAGATTCCGCCTTTTGGCTAGAGTGGCTGATCGGGCCAACTCCTAAGCTCAAGTGACCGTTTATCCCTACCCCTCCACGTGTATCGAGCCAGGGCCTTACCCACGAACACGGAATGCTCGCTTCTGGATCACGAGCCAGGAAGTGTTTTTAACAACTTTGGCATAGGGGTGCACCTAGCCAGACAAGGAAGTACAAGTACAAGTATTGTAGCGTGTGCTACGAATGCGACATTCAATGCATGGATGGCATGACATGGCAAGTAGTAAGGCGTACAGGTAAGGAAAGTAAACATGACAGTTTAGTATGCATGATCAACAAGTTTAAAGAGTTGGATCTAGCTTCGTTGTCAAGCTAGATCAATTAGGTGACGGATCTAGTTTCATTGTCAAACTAGATCAAGTAGACGTCTAGCCAGCTATCATTTCACTGACTAGTCTCTTTTACGCTAAAAGCAAGGAAGTGGCCAAAAAACATGGCCCTACACAAGAGTTGGCAAGTTTCACTTGCCTGCAAGTACAACATCTGAGAGACACCGTCCAAGAGAGTCCAAGTCACAAATAACCTACGTGCACAAGTCCACCGGCCTAAAGTCCATATTATTAATCTTGATTAGTGAATTTAAAACATTTAAAGTACTTTAAAAACATCAATTTTTGTCTTGATTAACATGCAATGGGTTGGGGGTCCCTGGGGTGCAAAGCGTTACCTTAACACGACGCGAAAGCTACACTGGCGTCGGGTAGCGACGCCAGGGGTTGAAATAAGAGAACGCGCTCCAAGTCCTGATTCCAATATAGATTCCTCGCTGGAAAGTTCAGAGCATCAACCGGAGCAACGAATCCAGATTCCAAAGCTAGCACGTGCGACGACGGCCTACGACGTGTCGCAACGTCGTACGCGGTGAATCCTTGAAGAGAAAGCACCTAAGTGGGGCCCACAGTAGTCCTAGGGACCAATAGGGGACCCACAATACCTCTGGAGAACTTGGGGGGGCCCACGGTGGCAAGTGGCGCGACGGGTGCGGGGTTGCGACGTTTGGCTCTCGGTCAGACAGCCTCGGTGCGGGGAGATCCGTCGGTCAGGCACTAGGGGAGCGGGGTTGCAGCGCTTGGGGGTGTGCAGCAGTGCGGGGGTGTGCTTGGTACGGGGCCTTGCTTCGGTCAGAGCGGGAGACAGCGCCGGTCGGGCGCTTGGCGGGTGTGTTGTAACGTTGCAACGTTGCAACGAAGCGGGGCTTCGGTCGGAGCGGGCGGGCGCTTCGGTCAGGCACGGGGGAAAGCGGGGTACGGAGCGGGCTTGCGAGCAGGTGCGAAGCGATGCGGATGAGCGGGGCGGGCGAACGGTCTGACCGAGAGCTTCTCTCGGTCGGGCACGGGGGATGCGGAGCGACGGCTGCTGCGGTGTGGGCGGAGCGGATGAGCGGGCGGGTCTCTCGGTCTGACCGAGAGAATCTCTCGGTCGGACACGGCTTGGTGCAGGGGCGATGCAGCGGCTGTGCAGCGGGTGCGGACGGGGCTTGGTGCGGGCGGAAGCATCGGTCGGAGTGGGGAAAATGGCCTTGTTTCTTCGGTCGGTGCGGGGGAATTTCGTCACAACGTTGCGACGATTCATCGTAACGTCAAATTTGGGTTTTGGAAGCGGCTAGGGTTATTTTCTTGCGAAAATAGGTCTTCCTAAAGGTTGTTTATATAGTGTAGAGGGGTTGACTTGGTCTAGGGCTAATCCAAATGGGATTAGGAGTTTAAAAATATTTAAAATTCAAATCTCACCATCTCCAACTCACCCAAGGCTAGGGTGTGGCCCCAAATGAGCTAGAATTTGGCTCAAAAATTATTTAAAACGTTTAAAACTCAAATAAATTTTATTGGGCCGAAAATAATTTAAAACGTAGCTTTTGAAAATATTTTAAACCTTGATAAAAATATAAAAGTGGTCAAATAAACTCCAAAAATTATAAAATAAATATCGGGGTGATCGTGATGACGAAAGAAAGCTAACTAAGAAGACGGATCTCAATTTTGACGTCGGACGACGAAACTAAAAATAGAATCATCTCCCGTCAAAAGTGAAAATCGTAACGTCTCATCGAATAAGATTAGATCGTGGGAAAACGACTCGAGAAATGTCGTTCCAATTTAGTGCCACTATTTAATACTCTCAGAGACGTTCACAACGGCATATCACATAAAAGTGTTCACAAACAAACAAAGTCTAAAATAAACACGTGCACGGTCAAAAGCACGTGCACGAACAACGTACAACGAAAAGTGGTCGTTACACTCACAAAACCTTGATGCTCCCCATCATCTCCAAGCTTTGGCACTCCTTGATGAGCTTACCTTCATCAAGCTCCAAGCTTTGGCACTCCTTGATGAGCTTCCCTTCATCAAGCTCCAAGCTTTGACAATGCTTCTCTAGATGTCCATCCATCATCATGCTCCAAGCTTTGGCATCATTAGATGATCTTCATGAATTCATCCAAGCTTGAGCACACCATCACTCTTGGAGGTCTTTAAGATATCCCTTGTAATATCCTCCAAACCTTATGCTTTGTCTCATCAACATATAATCATTAAGATAAACTGAGACTAAAACATAAGATTGATTAGCACACTAACATAATGTATTGATCAACATCAAAATAAAATTAGTCTTGAAACCAAGAACTAACATCGTTTGCATGTTTTGATCTTCTTCGTATTTTACTTTGGGGTCATTTGGACCGTGGTCGTATTCTTCGACTCCCATGCTTTTATTTGTAGCCATTGTTGTTGTCGTTGATCTCCTCCCACCCTTTTTGCTAATGCCAAAGGGGGAGAGAATTAATAATAACGATATGCTAAATGTTAATTTAAAGCAATTTACCGTGAATCTAATTTGATATCTTAGATTCAGGGGGAGTTAAGATATAAAAATGGATTTAGATCCTAAATTTTAATAATTGGATTCACATTTTATATTTTCCTCGTCTACTTGATGCGTATGTTTATTATTTAATATGGAATTAACGTGTCATCAATGCAGGGGGAGTAAGTAAATTTCTTTTGCTTGATTATTATTGATTATTATTTATGTTGGTTTGTCATCACCAAAAATGGGGAGAATGTTGAGTATTGATTCCCCGGATTTGGTTTTCATGATGAACAAACATAAATATCGCGAACTAACTCTTTGTGAGTGCAGTTATGGAGATCGTCGCCAAAATTCTATGAACATCAAAAGCGACGTCTCAAGAATTCTCAAAGCGCGTGATCGTGTGCCTGAAGCTTCGTTGAAGCTCTAGGAGCATTATTGAAGTCAAGAGATTCGGATTGAAGCTTTGAAGACGGTTCGCCAAGTTTTATTTATAGTCTTCTAGCTTCTTTTCGTAGAATGTTAAGCCTTGAGTAGGTCTTACATTATTATCTTCATTACGCTCATATCTTAGAGCTAGGATTATCTTAGAAGCCCATAAAAACTTTCCCGAAGCTTCACGCTTCATTTCGCGGCTTCTTGTGCATCGTAGTTGGTTCAAGAAGAAGAACCAACCGACTAAATGACAATCTAGTCGGTCAGTAATCCTTCTTGAACCGACTAGATGTCCTTGCTAAATTCATCATCTTCACTGTTGACCAATTAGTCGGTCCAAGAAGGTTCACCGACCGACTAGTTGTCAAACTAGTCGGTTTGGAATCCTTCTTGGACCGACTAGTTAATACTTCATTTCTGAGCCTGAGCTACTGTTTACAGTTAGTCGGTCCAAGAACAACTATTGACAGACTAGTTGTGAAACTAGTCCGTTGGAATTTGTTCTTAGACCGACTAGCTCTCTTTGAATTCAGCCTATTGTTTTTCAACTCTTAGTCGGTCAAAGAACACTCCCCGACCGACTAGTTGTCAAATTAGTCGGTTGGCAAGTCTTCTTAGACCGACTAGTTCTTTACTCCCTGAACTTTCTATCTTGGCTGTGAACTCTTTAGTCGGTCCAAGTTGAATCACCGACCGACTAGTTACAAATCTAGTCGGTCAGTGATCCTTCTTAAACCGATTAGACTGCTTCAGAAATAGATCCGTTGGAGCATTAATTGCACGAATTTTCCCTCTCTCTCCTCTCTATCCTATATAATCTTGAGATGCTTCTTGATAGCATTCAAGGCTGCCATTATTGAGTTTAAGAGATCAAAGAGAGAGCATGTAATTCACATTCCAAGCTCACTCATTTCTTAGAAGAATCTCTCCCTCACTCTTATTCCTCAAGAGAGATTCTCATTGATTGTGAGCCACTCAAGCTAGGAGCTTGAATCCAAGTCTCCAACATCTCCATAGCCACCTATTGTTGATCATCTTGGTGGAGCTAGGGTTTGGTGACTTCTTCTTCCTCAAAATCCTCCTTGCCCTAAAATCGTAAGTTTACTCAAGGCATAGGATTTTTTTGGTAATCATTTCATATTTCATTTACTTTGATATTAAGTTTTTCTCTCGGTTGTGAGAGAAGTGTGTGATCCCGGTTTGTGGGAGTCACATTTTCATTTGTGTATGATTTGATCTTGTAGAGGTTTTCTACAAGAATTTCATAGTGCAAAACTTAGGTTAGTAGTTTCTAACTCAAGTAGCAGGAGGGGATCCGGGTGTTTGGGACGTAGGATCACCGGGAACAAGTCGGGGAGACTTGGGTGGATCCGAACCAGTTATATCGTTTGTTTGCATTGTAGAGTATTGTTGTCAATATTTATATTCTGTATTGTTGGTTGAGTTTGCACGATAATTAGGAATAATTACTCTTGATTATTTTAAAGTACTATTCACCCCCCCTCTAGTACTTGTGCAGTAGCTATCAGGGCATTACATTTGGTATCAGAGCCAAGTTCATATCTATGTCTTCCAACGACAACAAGACCGTTCGTCCACCTTCAGATTACAACACCTTGAGGAACCGTGAAGGAGCTTCTTCGGTGATGGATGGACACTCCTCAACTAGGCCTCCCTTCTTCAACGGTACCAATTATGGGTACTGGAAATGCCGGACGGAAACGTTCCTCCGGAGCACTTCACTATGGAGAGCCACGTTGACGGAGTATGTCGAGCCCACCGAACCAGACTTCGCGAATTGGACTACCACGGAGGTCGCCGCGGAGGTAAACAATGCCAAGGCAATGAACGCCTTGCAATGTGCTTTGGAGCCCAAAGACTTCAACAGTGCATATCAAATCTGGAACTCACTCCTCATCTTGCATGAAGAAACGAGCAGGGTAAGAGAATCCAAACTCACTGTTGTAAATAAAGATTACGAATTATTTCATATGCAACAGGGTGAGAAGATGAAGGAGTACTATGCTCGCTTCGTTGACATCACCAATGAGTTGGAGGCTCTTGGAAAGACCTACACCCAAAAGGAGAAAGTCTCAAAGATCATTGACGGACGTCCTTCTTGTTGGGAAAAGCGTACCTTTGCCGTCGAGAAAGGTAACGATATGAATAAATATACGGTCGTTCAACTAATGGGTACCTTGATGTCTTATGAGGTATGCAAGGATAGTAAGATAAAGATGCAGGACAAGATGGAGTCTTACTTGAAACAAGACGAGCCAAAGAAAAAGGCGATTGCGTTCAAGGTCGCTCCATCTACATCTACCGATGATGAAGAATCGGAAGAAGAGTTGGACTTAGAATCCATTGCCCTCATGGCAAAGAAGTTCAACCGATTCTTCTGGAAAGGTAATTTCAAGACAAATCTAAATTTAGTTCTACTAACGCCACCGCTCCTTTGTGTTTTAAATGCAACAAGCCAGGACACATGAACGTGGATTGTCCTCAAAACAAATATAAGGAGAAATGGAAGGTGCCCAAGTTCGACAAGTCAAAGAAGTACAAGAAAGGGTACAAGAAAGGACTTGTCAAGACATTCACCAACTTCGACGAGGACTCCTCAAGTGGAGAGTTGGATGATGAGCAAGTGGAGCAAGCACACATGTGATTCATGGCTAGAGAGGAACATGATCAAGAGTCTTCCTCTGATGATAGCGAGGCTGAAGGCGATAAGGTAACTATGGATGACCTTAGATTAGCTAACAAGCAAATTTGGTCTAAGTATTCTAAACTAGTAAATAGATATACTAAGACTAAAGATGAGTTAACTAGTCTCCAAACCTCACCTAAGCCTATCGTCATCAACAACGACACCATTGTTGAAGACTTGGGAAATGAGATCGTAAATCTCAAATCACAACTTGAGCATGTTCATATTGAGGAATCGGATGAACGCGAGATAGCGGATTGATTTCTCGAAACTTAACTTTGAGTATTGAGAATGAGAATCTCAAATCTCGTGTTTGTTTACTCACATCGCAAGTGTCCACGTTGGATGTTTCTATGCATTCTCTCACCGAGAAGTATGAGTGCACATTAGGCCGAATTAATAAATTCAATAAAGGTAAGGACCATTTGGATAATATCCTAAATGACTTACTTCCGGCCAATCATCACATTGGCTTGGGGTATAAGATGGGAAATTCATCCAAATCGTCCACTACATTTGTTAGGCCAACTTCCGATGCCTCAACGAGTGGGAGCAAACACCCCATTGGTAGTTCATCTACCAATGGTGCTTCCACTTCGTACACACCCTCGTTTGGAAAGAAACCCACTTTGGGTGGACCTCCAAAGAAGGGTCATGCATTTATGTACACCAATACTATGCCACGTAGGAACACACATCCTACTCCACCGGTTCACAATTATGATGATTTTTATGCTACACGTCCACGAGCACATACACACCAAGTGAGACACCCTCACCCACGTGTTCCCCCACATGCATATGTTCATCCACATCACTATCATATGAATGATTACCATCATGCATCATATCATATGTCGCCACCACCATTTCATTATGTGCCATATACTTATCCTCGACATGCATTTCCTAGGTCACCTCCTCGTAGGCCACATGCATCATGTAGAAATCAACAACGTATGCATGCTCCCAATAGGAATAGGGCTCCCAAAATATTCACTATATGGGGCCCGAAGAACACTAACATGCATGAAAAACAAGAATTCATGAATTCCTATTTTATGAATGTCGTGCATAATGATGATTATGTTGGGAAGTCTAAGTCCAATTGGACTTGGCTTCCAAAGGTCCAATCTTTTAGGACCCAATGACCTTGGGTACCATGGAATGATATTTCTATCTTTAGGTACTCAAGAAAAATAAACGGAGCAACAAATCGAAATTTAGCTCCAAGGATGGGTGGATACGCGATAGCGGGTGTTCAAAACACATGGCGGGTGATGCTCGATTGCTCTCCGGAGTGGTGCCCATTGAGAATGGGAACTGAGTAGTCTTTGGAGGCAACGAGAGAGGAACCATCATTGGTGTTGGTAAAGTTGGTAATCCCTCTAAACCACTAATAAGTGATGTTTACCTTGTTAAAGGATTAAATCACAATCTTATTTCAATAAGCCAACTTTGTGACAAAGGTTACAAAGTTAGCTTTGCGAAAGGAATGTGTCATATTTTAAGTAAAGATACTAATAATGTGTTATTCTCTGGCACACGCCATAAGGATATTTATATATTAGATCTTCTAAAATCACTTGAACAATGTCGCATTGCCAACAAAAGTGAACAACACTTATGGCATCGACGATTTGGTCATGTGAACTTTGGAACACTTTTCAAACTTTCCAAGTTAAATTCTATAAAAGGATTTCCTAAGCTTGTCTTTCAAAAGAAAAGCTTTTGTGCCTCATGTCAACGAGGCAAGCTTCCTAAATCGTCATTCAAACCTAAGAAAAGTATTTCATCTAAGAGGCCTCTAGAGCTTTTACATCTAGATCTCTTTGGGCCAACTAGAGTTGCTTCATTAGGGAATGCTCGATATGGACTTGTCATCGTTGATGACTTTTCTAGATTTACTTGGGTATTTTCATTAAGTAATAAAAATGATGCTTTTGAAAACTTCACAATATTTGTTAAGAAAGCACAAAATCTCATTGGAACCACCATTGTCCCTATTCGTAGTGATCATGGAGGGGAATTTGAGAATAAGTCGTTCTCAAATTTTTGTGATGAAGTTGGTATTACTCACACCTTTTCTTTCCCTTGTGCACCCCCTCAAAATGGTGTTGTTGAGAGGAAGAATAGGACGCTAGTGGAATGTGCTCGCACTATGCTTGATGATAGCCAACTTGGCCATCAATTTTGGGCGGAAGCGGTACATACCACTTGCTACGTGTTTAATAGAATACTCTTGAGGCCCGGCACCAAACAAACTTGTTATGAATTTTTGTTTGGTAGATTGTCTCAAGTTAAACATTTTCGAGTTTTTGGCGCAAAAATGTTTTATTAAAAACACGTATGGTAGTTTGGAAAAATTTGATCCAAGATCCGATGAGGGGATATTTCTCACGTAGCAAAGCCTACCGGATATACAACAAACGAACCTCAACGATCGAGGAATCACTTCATGTTTCATTCAATGAAAATTTTGTCCCGTCTAGAATTACTAATGGTGATGACTCCATGGATGTTTTATGTGATTCTATTGGTAATTCTAATTCTATTGATTCTAATGTTACTAACCCTACTGATGATACTTTTGAGAATGTTCCTAGTGATCAGGGAATTCCCAAACGGCTTCATACAGTTCGTGACCATCCCCATGAGCAAGTCATTGGTAACATACTTGATTGTGTCAAGACGAGATCTCAAGTCAACTACTTCGCTCATTATGCCTTTGCCTCCTCAATAGAGCCAAAGAATATTAACAAAGCGTGCGAAGATAGTGCTTGGATCTTAGCCATGGAGGAGGAACTCATTCAATTTGAGAGGAATGAGGTTTGGGAGCTTGTTCCATTGCCTTCGAAAGACCACACCGTTATAGGAACGAAGTGGATTTTCAAGAACAAGACCGACGAGAACCAAATCATCGTCCAGAACAAACCTCGGTTAGTAGCTCAAGGCTACCGGCAAGAGGAAGGTATAGATTTCGAAGAATCCTTTGCTCCTGTAGCTAGATTAGAATCTATTAGGTTGTTGTTATCTTTTGCATGCCATAAAGATTTTAAACTATTTCAAATGGATGTAAAAAGTGCGTTTTAAACGGAGATGTTGTTGAGGAAGTTTATGTTTCTCAACCTCCGGGTTTTATGAATGAAAAATTTCCAAATCACGTTTTCAAACTTAAGAAAGCACTTTATGGTTTGAGACAAGCTCCTCGAGCTTGGTATGACCGCCTAAAGAACTTTCTTTTGGATTTGGGTTTTAAAATGGGTGAAGTTGATTCTACATTATTTGTTAAGTATTCGAATCATGATATTATTTTAGTTCAAATTTATGTTGATGATATCATTTTCGGTGCTACTAACTTCACTCTTTGCGAAGAGTTTTCTAATGTCATGAAGGACCAATTTGAGATGAGCCACATGGGTGAGCTCAAATATTTCTTAGGTCTCCAAATTCGCCAAATGAACGATGCAATCTTCATCCACCAAACCAAGTACACGGTGGAGTTGCTAAAGCGATTTGGAATAGAGAATGCCTCAGGCAAGAAGACTCCAATGAGCACCACTACACATCTTGATAAAGATTCGGCCGGCAAAGATGTAGACATTCGTCTATATCGAGGTATGATAGGTAGTTTACTGTATCTTACTGCCAGTCGGCCTGATATTATGTTTTTTGTATGTGTATATGCTCGGTATCAATCTCAACCTAAGGAATCTCACTTGGTAGTGGTAAAACGTATTTTCCGTTATTTAAGTTACACCCTCGACTACGGATTATATTATCCAAAGTCTAGCACATTTGAGTTAATCTCATATAGTGACGCAGATTATGCTGGATGCAAATCCGACAGGAAAAGTACTAGTGGCACTTGCCATTTTATAGGAAATTCTCTTATCTGTTGGTTTTCCAAGAAGCAGAATTCCGTATCACTTTCAACCACCGAAGCGGAGTATATTACCGCCGGTGCTGCGTGTGCTTAGGTTCTTTGGATGAGACACACTCTTAAAGACTTTGGTATAAACGGTGATACTTGCCCTATCATGGTGGACAACCAAAGTGCAATATGTCTCTCTAAGAATCCGGTACACCATTCACGTTCTAAACACATAGATGTCCGTCACCATTTCCTAGATGATCATGCTAAAAAGGACATCATATTAGTGTACGTTGAAACCCAGAAGCAAATCGTCGATATTTTCACGAAACCACTCAAGGAAGACTCCTTTATGCGGTTACGTCGAGAATTGGGGATTATGGGTGAATCTGAGATTTAGGATTCATATTTTCAATAATCTTGCATGATAATAATTTTCTTTATATATGCTCATGCTAGATTTGTTAGGATTTTCTGGATTTTTGGTTGAATTTTCAGAATTTATGCTAGAATTGTTCATGAACGTCGTATTTATATATTTCGATGTTTTTTGGGGTAGAATAATTATGTATGAGAGTATTTCGATGTTTCGTCCAAGTGTGTTTAGGATAGAACTCAAAATTTCTGATTTTCAAACTTTTGGACTCTTTTAGTCTGTCCTAGTTCAGTCATCGACCGACTAGATTCAGTTCTAGTCGGTCAACGTATGAACTTAGACCGACTAGATCTTGCCCTATTTTTTGACTTTGGCTGCTGTTTGCACTTAGTCGGTCCAAGCACATTGGCCGACCGACTAGATTGCATTCTAGTCTGTCAGCGCTTGTACTTAGACCGACTAAATGCGTTAGGGCATTTGCGTCTTTTCCTCTCCCTGTCGACTTATACACCTTGGGCACCGATTAGATCTCACTCTAATCGGTGCAATCTCTCCTCTCAAACCCCTTAACCCCCGCGACCCTCCATCTTCCTCAGCCAGCTCCGCCATCTCCGACCACCGTGTGTCGCCGCCAGCCATCTCTCCCTCCTTCCTAGGGTTTCGCTAGGTATAGCTCTCTCCCCCTATCAGTTTTTAGGGTTTCGCTAGGTATAGCTCTCTCCCCCTCTCAGTTTTTAGGGTTTCATTCTAAGTCAAACTTCGATTTTAGTTCGTTTTTAGGGTTTGTATTAGGGTTTCTTCATTCGATTTTGTGTCGATCTCGTGTGTTGGTTTGTGTTGACTTGTCTCAATCATGGCGAAGACACGTCTCCATATCCGTCCATCTAGTCCATCTCCCATGACCGTCGAGTCTCCTCCTACGGACCATCCACAACACAAACATCGCGCTAGAACCACTCCCTCCTCTTCCTTGCCTCCCCTCAAGAAGAAGAGGACTTCCAAGACAAAGCCCAAACCCCAATCCCAATCCCAATCTCAACCCAAGTCCCAGCCTAAGAAGAAAATTTTGACTCCAGGCCCCTACCGTGCTCCCACTCGTCCTGATGACTCTGACGAAGAGTATATTCCTGAGTCTGAGCCTACCGCTAAGGCTCCTACTCCTCCTCCTTGATCTAGCTCTCGTCCGTCTAAGGGGAAGGCTCCCATGCCTTTGGGTGGTGTCGATATTTCGTTATATCGCGATGACCCGATGTGTCTCGCGGCATACAATCATATCGAGCACTGTCCATTGATATTGGAGCACTTCGTTCAGTTCTCTGATTTTCCACATCTCGTCGATCTTCCTTCCTATAGCGGCCTATTAGACTATCTTCGCCATGATCCCAAGGCAAACCCTCACCCGTTCCCACGTCCTGTCAAATTATTTTATACAAATCGAGTACGGGGTGAGTATGACGAGACCCACTCCATTGAGACCACTGTCTTGGGGACACCTATTGTCCTCACGGCAGAGATTTTGGGGGAGTTGATTGGTGTCTCATCCTCAGGCCTGTTCCCTGCTGATATCTTCGTGGATAATATCCACGATCTTGACCAGACCATGCTCGCCGAGATGTTCCATGTTATCCCTCCCGCCATGATTGGCGTCCCCTCGAAATCATTTAAGCCTAACGCTTGGGTCCTCAATCTTATCTTGAAGTCGTGCCTCCTACCGAAGTACGGCTCTTCTAGCTTGCCCTCCCAGCCGTTCCTCAAGCTGATTTACGCTCTTTTCATGGGGAGCGAGATCAATTGGGCTCGTATTATCTTAGATAAGATGGACTCCTTTGAATGAATCTGAAAGTCCACCAAATCTGCTCATATTCCATATCCGTGCCTATTGACTCTCGTTTTTCGTCACTTCGGCGTCCCACTCCCTCCCGATGATCAGCGTCAGTTGGGGCCTCCTCTGAATGCAATGGCTGTCAAGAAGTCTCTTGCGGCATTGCGTCACGTTCAGATGACTACCCCTTCTGCCACCGAGGCTGCCTCTTCTGCTGCTCCTCCTCCTGCTCCCTCACTCGATGAGTTTACAGTTTCACTGAGACGTGTGGAGTCTCGTGTTTCTCGCTCTGAGGAGATGCTAGCTCTCATCTGTTCTCACTTGGGCATTGAGGTTCCTCCTTCGGTTTCTGACGAGGAGGAAATGGATGAGGCTGATCTCCAGGAGCTTGTTGGATCTCCTGTTCGTGCCCCAGAGGGTACGTCTGCTGCTGCTACTTCTGCTGGTGCTCCCGAGAGCACACCTACTGCCACCATTCCTTCGGTGGATACTTCTGCTGGTGCTCCCGAGACCACTCCTGTTGTGACTCTCCCTTCTGTGGACACTCCAGTCGACCCAGTGACCACCACCCCTTCTGCAGACCCTACTGCTGCTACCGATCCTCCCTCCGCCTCCTGAGCTTGCGTTGGAGGACTCTCCCATGTGCATTTGGATGATATATTTGTTGTGAGAGAGTGGGGTAGGATAGTTGGTGGTTATGGAATTTTGATATTTTTTTGGATGTTATGATGCTACATTTTGTTGTATGTTCATTTTGATGTCTGTTGAGACATATGTTGTATGATGTGCTCCGATCTGAGGATCATTTATATGTGTGTTGACGGATGTATACTTTTGATGTACATTGTTATTTATATATATATACATCGTGTTGACGTTTACTTCATTGTGCGCATTATATTCTTTTTTTTCTCTAATGTTGACTTCGTCGCTCGACGACTATCTTGATTTAATAGAAATTATTTCTATGAAAATATAGAATTGTTTTCCATGCACTAAATTCATCAAGAATGTTGATATTGGAGCGTATGTTCCATAAATCAATACGTGAAATTGATTTGAGTTTTGATGATTTTTATTTTTCGATTATCGACTATGGTCGTAAGGGACCCTGTGGGGCTACACATACACTAGAGGGGGGGTGAATAGCATAATAGAAAGAAAAGTGCTTAATTAAAAGTTACTAAAATTAAAGCACAATAAGCAGCAGAAATTAAACAGAGTGCTCAACAACAACAATCCCAAACACAGAGATTTTACCCTGGTTCCCCAAAACTTGGGTACATCCAGCCACACCAGGATTCACTATATTCCCACACAGAGAAGTGAATAAAAAATCCCACAAAGGGATACCTCACACAGAGGATTTAGGATTCCCACTAAAAGATATCCTCACTCTCACACAGAGAGACCTCACACAGAGGATTTAGGATTCCCACAAAGAGATATCCTCACTCTCACACAAAGAGACCTCACACAGAGGATTTGTTCTTTCACACAAAAAGAACCAAACTCCCACAAAGAGAGTAAATCCCACAAAGAGAGTAACTAATTCTCACAAAGAGAATTAGGGTTTCGAAACAAAAACAAAACGAAACAACACTTACATATGCCTTGATATGATCTTACCAATGTGAAGAAGAATGCATGCAAGTGAATGGCCAAGTGCTTGAGATTAGTTTTGATTGCACTTGTTGATCTTTCTCTCTTCTAGGAATGAATCCTAACACTTCTCACTTGAGTGTATGAAATGAAGAGAAGAAAGATGTTCTCCAAGTAGAGGAATGAGATTGAAATCCCTTGGAGAAATTCCCTAGAGCTTAGATGCTAAGCATAAGATTGAAGCTCAATGAGGGAATGGGGAAGGAGTGGCTTAGAGAAGAGATTAAATGATCTTCTATGATTTCCTAACCCTTTTCAAGAGGTCTAAATGAACTAAGCCAATCCCTATATATATGAAGCCAAAGGAACCCATAAAACCAGCCAAACACCCAAAGGGAAGAAATCTGCAACGGCTAGATTTTGGCAGTTTACGGCAAGAACAATCGACTGATGATCATTAGACAGTCGATTGATCAAAGGCTAGAAAATATCCCAATGGCTATAATCTGAGCCAGGACAGTCGACTGTAGAAGACTACACAGGCGACTGAAAAGCAGACAGTCGACTGTACATCCTTCATCAGGCAACTGCAGCAGGGATGGACAAGAAACAGAGAGCTGCACTCTTTCTCCATATAAACGCACAGGCGATTGATGTCAGTCATACAGTCGACTGTCTTATAGTCAGGCGACTGTAATACCGTCATCAGTCGACTGCTGTATAAGATGGAGAAAAGACAGAGAGAGATGCAAATTTCGCACTTACACCTTTCAGACGACTGAAGGCCATTTCATATGCGTCTGTAAATATACAGGCCACTGTAAAAATAGCAACAGGCGACTGTCTTGCAACATGGGAAAAAGCCCAGAAAATTCAAGAAGCGCACAGGTGATTGTTGACCAATTCACAGGCGACTGTAAGAGTACAGGCGACTGTAAATTGAACATCAGTCGACTGATGCGAAAAGCTCAAGATGAGTCAATAGAAAATTTGACTTGAGCTGTGCATCACAGTTGACTGTAGAAGGCTTGACAGTCGACTGGAAATCACCTAGTCGACTGTAAAACCTTCAGTAGGCGAATGCAGGAGAGCCAGAGACTCCAAATGAGTCTTTGGACAAGATGAACCTATTGGGTTGGATTCTATAATAATCCTAAGGCTCTCTAAGATGGTTAAATGCAAATGCATGCGAGTATGGCCATCAATCAAGGCATTACAAAAATCCTAGACTCAAAAAGAGAAATGCAAGTAATAGAAATTACATGGATTACAAATTGCATCTCCTAGAGCCTAAGTCTTCAAGCTCACAAAACCTTGATGCTCCCCATCATATCCAAGCTTTGGCACTCATTGATGAGCTTCCCTTCATCAAGCTCCAAGCTTTGGCACTCCTTGATGAGCTTCCCTTCATCAAGCTCCAAGCTTTGACAATGCTTCTCTAAATGTCCATCCATCATCATGCTCCAAGCTTTGGCTTCATTAGATGATCTTCATGACTTCATCCAAGCTTGAGCACACCATCACTCTTGGAGGTCTTTAAGATATCCCTTGTAATATCCTCCAAGCCTTATGCTTTGTCTCATCAACATATAATCATTAAGATAAACTGAGACTAAAACATAAGATTGATTAGCACACTAACATAATGTATTGATCATCATCAAAATAACATTAGTCTTGAAACCAAGAACTAACAATCTCCCCCTTTTTGATGATGACAATCCATTATGTCAAAATATAATAAACATTGAAATAAACAATGTGTGCTAACAAAATCCCCCATTCAATATGCAAATATGCACAAAATATCTATTCTATAAAACAGAGCATTTTTTGTATTTTGTCCTACTGGGACAAGCTGACTAGGACATGACTAGGATAAGTTTGCTGACTAGGATAAAGTTGCTGACTGGATTTTGTGTTTACCAATTGGAGGGAAAATTTTGACAAAGTTTAGGGGGAATTTTTGAATTTGGGTGCAGAAACGTGCTGGGGGGACAAATTTGGGGGGGGGACTTTTGAATTCTGGTTAAGAAACATGTTGGTGGGAAATCGAAAAGTTTGAATCTTTGAAAAAAAAATTACTTTTAGATTTTGCTAGCACCCAATCTTCATTCTCCCAGAAAAAGGAACAGAGAGGGGTTTGAGCGTGGAGAAGAAAAAGAGACTCCGGCTACCTTGGGGTTTGGTCGTCTTATCTTCTTCTCCATGAGTCTCATTTTGCTCATCACCCTCCAGACCTCCAGCTCACCACCCCCAGACCTCAGCTCACCACTCCCAGACCGTTGGCTCACCTCCCCTCCCAAATCCTCAGCCACGAAAAGTCTTGCTAGCTATCGCCGGAGGATGATATCAAGGAGAAGAACCTCAGCCACTAAAAGTGCAAGTTTCGCCGAAGGAGGATATCAAGGAGAAGAACCTCAGCCGTGAAAAGTCTTGATAGCTGTCAACGGAGGAGGATATCAAGGAGAAGAAGTGATGGAAAATACTCCAGGGTTGAGGTTAGGGTACGCCGGAGGAGGATCATCTGCGCTACGAGAACTCAGAAAATGTTCTTGGTACCTTTTTTTCGATTTGTTTTTCTGTTTTCGAGTTAAAGTTATGATTTTAATTGGTGATGATTTATGAACTGGTGTTTTCTATTTCGTGTTAAAGTTGTGATGATTTCCGATGATTCACTTTCAAATTTCTTTATTAGTGAATCCCAAACAACCAACAAGCAAAATTCGTTTTCTTGGTATTAGCAAGCTCTCTGGTGAAATGAATTTTGCTTCCCATTGTCATGTGAAATGAATTTTGCTTCCCATTGTCTTGGGTATATTGCCATGTGAAATGAATTTATTAACTGGGTATATTGTCCTGTGAAATGAACTGAAGTATACCTGGATTAAAACCTGCAAAATCACAGGACAATGGGAAGCAAAATTTTAATTTGTTTTCACATAGCCAATCACATAAAATGAACTGATGAGGCCTTTATAAATAAAGGCAAAAGAAAATGAATCCAATTAAAAAATATATAATAACTGATGACTTATGCCTGAGAATAGGCTGAGAACTGGTGATGATTTAACAAAAAGAACATAGATCAATATCCATTATTAGTGAAGATAGTTCTTAGCAATTCTGAACCTACATCATAATATTTGCATAACCATTTCTGTTATAATTCACTGGCAAAATATCCATGATGTTTGTTTGTGTTGAAATGTGTGTTATTATTATTTATTTTAATTGAATTGAATATGTTGATGTTTCATGATTCTTTTGAAAGTGATGACAAAGCAAGGATATCGGCTTGAGGTGGGTTGGAAAGGAATTTCACTGAATTTAGATCCATGTTAACATGGCAAGAATGGAATTTCCAAAGCTTTATGTGATTGTTATTCTGACCCTTCATCTTCATCTGTACTAATGTTTGCTATGTTAAACGCATGACCTTCATCTTCATTTGTATCATATTGATTGTAGGGTTTTAGCTTTTAAAGCCATATTTTTCAAAACTCGACTTATTCATTTTTTTGTTATTTTTGATTTTTTTGCAGAAATAAATTTGTATTCTATTTTAAATGTTGGTTGGCCCACAAAGGAAAATTACGCATCTTGGATTTCTACACACCAAAGTTTCATGCTTCAAGGTTAGTAAAGTTTCTTTTCTTAATTATGCATTCTCTTAATTATCGGGAGGAATCAGTATATGGAAACCTCAGGTCAACCATTGTACTGCTTGATTCATGATTCATTAAGTTAAAGCTATATTTTTTCCAGGTACATAAATTTCATTGGGGCATTTTCCTATACACATTATCTTATACACGTTATATTTTTGTTGTTCTTATGTGTTTTCTACATTTTGATGGGGTATATTAACTTTCTTATATGGGCTCTAATTAAT
Organism: Scilla litardierei; assembly: GCA_030789695.1. Classification (NCBI taxonomy): domain Eukaryota; kingdom Viridiplantae; phylum Streptophyta; class Magnoliopsida; order Asparagales; family Asparagaceae; genus Scilla; species Scilla litardierei. The sequence continues at coordinate 439,244,486 of CM061142.1, read as the reverse complement.
TCTGTTTATCAAGAGATGCTTATATGTTTTCTAATTAATTATGTTTTATCCAGAGATGCATATATGGGTTTTAATTTGTTCTGTTTTAACAAGAGATGCTTATGAATATCTTATAATTTGAAGCCGAATTCTTTGAGTTATCAAGCCAGGTTCTAATTCTGTTTCATGAGCGGTATGTGTTCGATTGTTGGCCTCACTGAAATTTTATAATTTGGTCAATTGGGTAATGTGTGGTTCTAGGATTTTAATGAATGTTGTTGTTGTATTCCTGGTTTTAAGTATCAACCGCATGGTTAGGGTTGCCTTATGTGTGTCTCATTTCCTTTGGTGTAGGATGTGTCGATTCCGGTGATTGGAGATAGGGATAATGGATACAGGAATGAAATGAATGTCAAGGGGACGGTGAAAGATTATAATAAAGATGGGGTTGCTGGAATAATACTTAAAGATAAGGTATATATTCTCGGTTAAAGTATAAACAAATATTATTTTTTTGTTGAATTTTGATTATGATCATACTGGTAATGCAGTATGAGTTACACGCCTTTCAAGAATTAGAATTATTTGACGGTTGCTCTTCCTCATTTCAAAATATCAGCCAAAAATGACGTTGGTCAGCGGCCTTTATCCTGAAATAGGCAATTGTAGATTTTCATGTGATTTATTTATTTATTTATTCTTGAAATTTGTAGTGTTTTTTGTTTCTATTGTGTTGGGTTATTGTCTTTTTAATTTTCCATTTTAGTAATTCCTTTTGTTGGATTTTGTTGTACAGTTATGCATTTTGGCTACCAATATTTTGTCCTTTAACTGTGTGCGTATATATCAGGCGGACGATGGCCGGGTATGAGGGCCAGCCGATAGGATGGATGTGGGTATTCACCACTACTACATACATGCCCTACTTTGATGTGGACACTTCGGATGTCTTGGAGAGGATCATGGTCTTGATATTCCCGTTCACAGCTACCTTTACTGAAAAGACGCATGACAATGCCTATTTGAGAGTTAGATGTTACAATGTAAAAAAGTGTTAGCCTACAATCCATCACCTTAAGGTTTTGCATAAAGTGATCATCCACACAGATAACGAAAAAACATATTAATGGGTAATATACTTCTGATGTTCATGTCCATTTGGAATATAACTGAAGTTACGAGAAAACAATGCATATCATAGGAGACTAATATGGCATGCTACTACACTTCTAAACATTAAGCTTCGATTATTTGTTTCCATGCTTTGCATTCTGTCTTATTGTTTTATGACATCCATTACTTTTTCCATCAAAATGGGTAAGTCATGACTGGGTCAATTGAGGGACCGACAAGGTGTTATGAATTTACAATTTCGTTGTTATATATAAGCTGCTTACTACTTTGCCTTGCCTGAAAATATACTGCAACACTTGGTATTTGTAGAAATTAAAATTTTCAGCTAAAATGTTATTTTGAGTTCATTACATACTCTTAGCTACATGAGAAAAAGCAATCATACACCAGATGATTATACAACAAACCACCATAAAAAAGACAAATTCATAAGTGTATCCTGCATTAGCTTGGGCATAAAAATCCTTTATAAGGTTGATGTTTTGCAGCTATGGTCCTGTCAAAAATTTCATTTTTCATCTTTTATGTTGTTTAGTGCTTTAGTATTTTATTTTGTTTCTCACATTTGTCAGTGGATTGTTTCAAGTAACTAAAACACACTTCCTATAACTGATGTTCTTGATGTTCTGTTACATGAAGCGTGGTGGTGCTTTCAAATTTTCTTTTTTGTTGTCTTTGATTTATTATCTATAGAAATTACTACATATTATAGGAATTAGCGGGTGACTATTGTTGCTGTTGTGCTTCTTGGTTTATTTTATAATTAGGTGGCATATCGGTTATTGGGATGTGCACATCAACTAGCAAAGTCATGTCACTCAAATCTCTCTCTCTCTCCTTCCAAAAAAAACCTTAGCTGCGCACATCAGCTAGCAACAAACCAACCAAGGTTAAAATGAAGGTAAACCCATTCTTAAAATCTAAGTAGTGTTCTATCCCTTTTTTGATATTGAAGACCATATAAAGACCATTGCGAGGCAACATAGCCAGCACAGAGGCTAAGTTGAGAATGATGATCGTTTGCATCGCTGTTCTCAGCCACCAGGTAAGCTTCTAAGTCTCTCTCTGTTCGAATCGCTTTTCTCTGTTAAATCTAACAACCATTGTGTCTCTGTTTGCTGTAGAATAATCCGTTGTCGCTACAGAGCTTCATTGGGATGAATGGAGGTTGGTTTGATTTTGTGAATAGATCTGTTGCTTGATTCTGTAAATTTCAAATTTTGGCTACAATTTTACAGAATTTATCTAATTTTAGAAGTTTTTATATGTAGAAGGTTGATCTAATTTCTTTGTGATTTCCTTCTAAGCAGTTGAAATTTGTAAATGTAATTGTGCCTTTATATTAGGATCGGGAGCGAGCGTAAGAAACCCCAGATTGTAGTTATGTGGTTATTTAATGTGTAATTTTAGGTTTCTTTAGGGGATCTCTATCTTTCCTATGCAAGAAAATTTTCTCTCCAACTAATTACCCCTAGGTTGATCCTAAAATATTTGCACTGCTTAGAGTCTTCACATTGTCACAATTTACATTAGAGTCTTCAAATTGTCATAATGAAGGGGCTCATTAATTTTTAGAGAATTAGATCAAAGAAGGTGCTCATAAATTTTTGATTGTTTTGATGAATTGAAAATTTGTGCATAAGCTCTTGCAGCACCCAAACTTAGACTTTTCCCCCTTTCGCAGCTTTGGTGGTGGCATCTTTAGTCATGAGGGGTTGTGACAAAGAGAGCTCATGTTTTGGGTTCAACTGGGTTCTTGCTGTTTATTGCTTCAAACATGAAGCCATCCTGGTGAGTGCCAAGCTCTATTTTTGGTATTGTTATCTAAAAGATAGTAATTGATAGTTCAATGATTTGTTGGGTATCCAAATTGTAGCATCATTCACTAGGTTTACCGTGGAACTTGATATACATGTTACATTAGTGTTAGCTATCTAAATGTAATAATTATTTGCAGCTCATGTATATAAATTTACGCATTATTTGCCCCCAAGAAAATTTTTTGAATCAACATGGCTCATGGCTCTTTGATTATATATATGATCATAAAACCGAGATGCTTTTGAATTCCACTTAGAAGAAAAGACAACTCTTTGATTATATATACCCAAATATTTTATTATATAAAGGATTGGAAAGCCCCAAAGATTTTTGATGATGATGTACATAATCATGTATATAAAATTCAAGAAAAAGCATCCTTTTTATGATCGATTTTTTTTCGTGAGATTATAACCGAGATTTTTCACTATTCAGCATCCTATGTTTGCTTTTGATTATATCTTGACAGAGGTAATGCATTTTGTTTTCTCCATTCAGCTTCTTTGGCATGTCTCTTCTTCTATTGGCAATGTCTATAGGATTATTGAACTTTATGGGGTGGTCCCAAAGACTTTTCATTATTTGATTCTTACTTCTTTTAGTGTCTTGATACTTTATGTATTGAAGTTAATCTGGGGGGACTACTTAATTTTATTTATGGAGTTAATGGGTTCATAAAATCTGAGTTCTCTCCACTTGGGACTACGACCAACTTCAGTGTAGACTTGGTTTAATGCAAGTAAAATATCAGACCAACAAATTACAAACTATTTGAGTTTTCCGATGTATTTACCTGGTAGATAGACTAGGAAGAACTGTTTTTTCTGGATTTTGTCCTATTATGCATGTAATGTCATTAACCAATATATCTTCTGTTGTCTTGGCCAGTCATCTGGTTTCAGAATTCGAATTGGAACTATCTGAGTATCTTCTGTAAAATTCGGATTGGAACTACCAGACGTGCAAGTGGAAATGGCCAGATTTATTACACTCCATAAAGCAGGCATGTGGGCATTTTGCAAGGCAATGCCACTATCTCAAAAGGAAGAACTAAACACTAGAAAGAAATTAACATATACATATGAGGTTTATTAGAAACATATAAAAGATTAAAAAACCAATAACATTTAAGTTTCCATTGAGGTTCCTGTGACATTCAGACAAGAAGGAGACAAGAAGGAAGCTGAATAATCTTTTCGGTCCTTTGATTGCTTACTACATTTTCAGAATATACATGCGATTCAATTTCAAAACCAAATCAAAACTCGATGACGCCGGCCAGCTCTCTGTTTTGCCAAAACCCAAACTCCCATATATGTTCCAGATTAGTATTGCCTATGTATATTTGAGAGTTTTAACATCAGCGTAAACATGAAGAGGCTCCCTTACAGCACAAGAACCCGCCCATGAAATCATCTGCGCGTGTCAAATTAACATAGATGAGATGGAAACGCATCTTATGTGAAATAAATATTATCTGATGCTTAAAAATATCATTTCTGCAACATCACCCAGTCACCATTAATCATGTGGAAATCTTACTAATCGCACTTAACATCACTGTCAATCATGTATGGGAGAATAAAGGGCTTGAGACGCAAAATTGAAAGGATAGACATTTACAATTATGCAAACGCATTGAAACCATGGTATCATAGTAAATAACTATATTAAAACCCAACAGTATCGTAGTAGATAAACTATATTAAAACCCACATTTAAATTGACTATCATCGAACATGATGCCAGCCAGCATTGAACTGGATCGATGTCGTACAAACTGAAATTTCTGTATAGAAACCTAGCATGCAATTGTCTGCAGTACATTTAAAAAAACAAAACGCTGGATAGTGGGCATATAAGTTATGGTCATACAAACAGATAAGATGGTAATGATCATCTTTGCTACCATAGGCTGCAGTTCATGTCAGTTTGCCCTAAATCTAGCAAGCGGATGTTCATGGTGATCTAACTGGATAGTCTGTCTCATTGAGTGGTGTTGACTTCGATGGGCGTGCTTCTTGGTTGCTGGCAGGTTTACACTGTTTACATCTTTTTTTCATTTGTTATTTACAACAACCTATCAAGCAACATGTTGGAGGGATGAAACAGGAAAGTGATCACGATATTAATTTAACTTCATTGTATATATATAAGCAAAGTCAGATAATATAATACTTTTTGAGTCTTTAAAACAATGCTTTGTTGTGGAAATCTTTGATCTTTAGTAAGAACATGATGTGTTTGATATCATGTAATGCTCCGACACTGAAAAATGTCAGGCCCTTGATATATAGGACTGTATGGGGTAGATTTTGAGAAATTTAGTCCATTTTAACTTTCTATTTCTATCTGTTGTGAAAAGTTTGGAACTTTATTTGGCACATGGGCTTTTTATTATTTTTCTCATTTCATTGGAAATTGTATGTAATGCAAATATCGCACAATTTTTTTTTCAACATTCAGCTTTCAGGTTTAAGTGTTTTCAACTTTACAATGCACATAATTTTCCAGAAATGTGTTTTAACTTTCAGGAGTGCACATAATATCCAAATTCCAGTTTTAGCTTTTTTTTGGAGTGCCAGTGCACATAGTGTTTTAGCTTTTTTCAGCTTTCCCATGCACATTTTTTCAACTTGCCAAGACACATAATGACCAAACCACAGTTTGATGCATATCTCTAATTACCTGAGTATACAGTTGTTTTTCCAGCTTTTAGCTTTTTAAGCTTGCCCGTGCATATAATTATTCCAGAAATTTTAACTTTCAGGAGTGCACTATGTTTCTAGGAGTGCACTATGCTTCATAGTTTCAAGTTCTCCACCTTTCGTGATACACGTGCAACAAAAAAGTGTTTTAACTTTCAAGAATATGATTTCAGTTTTAAAAGAAAAGTGTTTTATCAGAAAAGTGTTTTAACCTTATTGTCCAAATTACCCATTTGAAGCTCATTGCCTGATTGTCCAACTTAATATACTAAGCTTCCAATTAATGAGGGGCTCTCCATCTACATTGGCCTCAAATCCAGGTTGGAAAATTAGCTAGCTTCAAAAAAAAATTGAACAGTTGCTTAGCATTAAATCTCCTTTGACTTCATCTTAAAGTTTTATACATTAAACGGGGTTCTCTATCGGAATCAGATAAAATTTTGGCGTCTTTTTGAAAGAAGATGACTACAAGGATGACATGTGCATCATTGTCGCTCAACTACAAGGGCAAAGGTACCATACTATTTCTTTTACTGGTTGTGTGTGCATTTCTCATATAATGGTAGTTGAAAGCAAATTCATGCATGAATCAGGTATTTATTTTAGACTACAATGTTTCTGAATGGGATACTTCCATGGACACGGTAACTGGAGATGAAGATGAGCTTGGGCAGACCCACGTTTCCCTTGCCCCCTTCAATATTTTTAAATTTACCTTGAAATGAAATATTGTACTTTCTTTTGTTTGTTTTTTTCGATACAGACCATCACTTTCAAGGTGAGCATACACTACGATGGATGCAAGCTTGAAGTCAGTAAGCTCTTCCAATAAAATTGAAGATATAATTAAGATTTCTTAGTAGTTTATACTACTCTGTTTTCTATGTCATGAAATAAAAACTAAGACAACTGAAATTTTGTCCAAAACAATACAGGAGTATGCTCACTATACTCAGTGAACATATACAGAGAACTAGAAGGTGACAATTTCAGGGACCGTGGACTCCGTTCTCATCAAGACGCTAACAAGATCAAGCAAGCATGCAGTGTTCCTCTCCTCTCACAAATCCAACAACCAGCAAGCCCAAATGAAACCCATTTACCAGAACCAAAAGCAGCAGTAATGGAAACAACTGAAAGCTACTCAAAACAATTCATTGAAAGATACCAACAAGAATTGTAGCAGATGGGAGACCCGATGTTGATATCCATTCTCCTGGTGCCATAACTAAAATGCTATGTTGCAGAGGAGTTGTGTGTGTATTTTCTATTTTTGCATCTTTATTTCATTCTAATTTGTGGCTTTGATTGTCGGTTGTTCAATAATTGCCTTAAAATTTCTTTAAAACATATATTGTAATTTTATTTTATAAATTTGCATAAAAAGTTTGTCTATAAATCTTATTGCTTGAAGATAGCAGTCTTTAGTAATGTCTTATTTGAGAGGATGTGTAATGTGCTGAATTCCTCAAAATGAATTTGCAACTTATGATAACACCTCTTAACTCTTCTACAATATATTTTTCCTTCGTTTGATATTTGATTAAGTGTAAATTTGTAACACGTTTCCATCTTCTGTTTTTCATGTAGCAGAAAAATATTTCCTTTACTTGATGTGTGTGTGTGTGTGTTAGGGCTGCCTGCATGATGAAACTGATTAAAACTAGGATTTTGATTGCATTCCTTGCATCTCTGTTGTAGTATTGTGTCTATCCGTTAATTGTGTAATCCAAGTAGGATCTCAATCTGAGGTGGCAAAGTTTGATCCATAGCTAAAATTAGTTCATACTGAATTATAGCATGCATTAAGAGAAGGCATAACAAGGCTCTGAGCTAAAATTCCAGGTTATGTAAACTGAGATATGTTTAGACCCGATACTAATACTAACTAACTAACAATATGCATATGCAGAGTTGCATCAAGGCCACCATTATGATATGGCAACATAATCGGACACAATGATAATGATATTCTGCCATTGTCAATGTCAAAGTTCCCGCATCGAAAGGAAATGTCAGTAAAAGCAGAAGGAAGATGTGCACTAGGGAACAGAGGAGATAATGCTTATTAGTTTCAGACTTTCAGAAAAATGAGATTAGTTTAGTGAGCACTAAATTAGTTTAGTAAGTGTTGAATGGTTTCATGATATTATATTTGTTTGTGTATTACATATCTATTTTGATTTTGTAGCTTTTTTCTTCTAATTTCTAGCTACACAAAAAATTTAGACAATAGAAGAAAGGAAAAATCGTAAGCAAATATATTTGTTCTCTAGACGTTGTCGATCACGCAAATGGATAGATTGAACTTATAGTGTCACTTAAGCAAATCTTTTTTTTCTCTATGCATAAATTATCGTTATTCGTTTAAAATTAGGGGATCCAAGTTTTTTAAAGGGGAATATTTTTAATGAACAGTGTCCTTGGGGTGCGTGTTAAATTTAGAGGGCACTAAATTTTGGGGGACCTAAAATTTTTTGGGGAGCTAAATTTCATTGGGGGAACTAAATTTTAAGTGAACTAAAATGAGATGATACAAGATTTTGAGGGTGAATATTTTACATGAACCGTGCCCTTAGGACACGGGTAATGACTAGTAAACATATAAAGCACAAGATATATTGATGATTGTTATGCAAAAACATACCAATTGATAATAATACATAAACAAGCACAAGGTATATTTTTACATAACCTATTTCTCTCCCCCATTGACATATCAAAAAGATGGGTAATACCCAAATATGAAAACCAAGGGCAAGAGAAATAACCATCCCATATGCACAAACATAATATGAATGAAATTCAATGTGACATATGAATGGAAAAATAATACTAGCAAGAAAAAATTCCATACTCCCTCATAATCATACAAAACATGCAAACATGGGAGTAATGGACACACTCACAAAAATGAGGGTACAAAATGTAAACATACAAGCATGGTACCCAAGCAATGACTAACAATATGAGTGAGCTAGCAAGTTGGAAACCAAACAAAGGTGGAGTTTGGTTTTCGTATATAGTCATATAAAAATATTACATTACGCACACATGAATCTATATACGCATTCCTATCAAGCCTAGAAACATTCTTAGGAATCCACAAAGAAAGTGATTTGGGATTCTTAAGAAGAGGTTTGGTCAAGGCATGAGTAGGAGGTGAGGGTGCACGCTTATGAGGTGGAACATAAACATTGTTGTGCCCCGTGTGTGAAACATGCAATTTAGCATTAGAAGCATTCACACAAGCAATTCTACCATGCATAGGAACATGTGAAGCATGCAAAGATTTATCATTAATTCTAGCATGCAAGCAGTAATAAGATTTCCTATGAGTAGAAATATCATGCATATCATTCAAAGAAGAAGCATTCATATCAACATGTTTTTGAATAAGCTTCTTAATATATGCAAGACCGGAATACAAAAATGCATGATTTCTCTTTGGCTTAGAAATAATAGTAGATTTTAGGCCAAAAGAGTTGGATGTGACTTTCTCATTAGAATGCTCCCCCATAAAATTTATTTGGGTGCTTCTAAGAGAAGAGCTTGGTTTGTTCACCTTCAATGAAGAGGATCCCAAAACCGTGTCCTTACTCAATTTGAAATTTTCAATTTGAGTAGACAATAGCTCACATTTTTTCAAAAGTGAAGAAATGTTGTCATCCCTTTTGGATAGACAAGAGCTAAGCTCACAACATTTTGACTTGAGAGCCAATGCCTCATCTCTCAAAATGTTGTAATCACACTTCGAGTGCATATTCTCCATTTGGAGTTTGAGAGAAGCATTCTCATCCCTTAAGTCACTCAATTGAGAAAGAAGAGTATCTTTCTCGGTATGCAAAGAATTAAGTTCAACGTTATGTGATGCATACAGACTCTCTTTCATAGATTTGTGAAAATCACGATCATACTCAATACGATCTTTAAGAGAGTCATTCTCTTTGCTTAACATGCACACATGCGAATCAAGAGCAATATTTTCTTGATTCAATGCAATGGTTTGTGTATCATCACGAAGTTTGGATGATAAAGAAGTGTGTATGTGAGCATCTCTCTCAAGCTTGTTATTATTTGCTTTGGGAGAGTCCATAAACAACGCATTATCATGTTCAATAAAATTAGCGCGTTGAACGAGAGAGTTACGCGATACCTCATTACCAACGATGCTCTCATCATTGCAAGATTCCTCTCCTCCATACCTTTCATCAAGATAATCCCATATCTCACCGGCCGTCTTGAGCTCCTTTACTTTCTTAGCAATTTTCGGAGAGAAGGAAAACTGCAACGCATTCCAAACTTTAGCATCCGAGGTGATAGACATTGACTCCTCGTGATCATCAAGCCATTGGAACATTTTCTTCCTCCATTTTAAGAAGTGTTTGCCTTTGAAGATGGGAGGAATGGAGAGGGGTTGTTGAGACTTAGAAGTCATGCTTGCAAAAGCCACCAAACCAAGGCTCTGATACCAACTGTAAGGAACTCTGCGGGGCTACACATACACTAGAGGGGGGGTGAATAGTGTAATAGGAAGTAAAGTGCTTAATTAAAAGTTACTAAAATTAAAGCACAATAAGCAGCAGAAATTAAACAGAGTGCTCAACAACAACAATCGCAAACACAGCGATTTTACCCTGGTTCCCCAAAACTTGGGCACATCCAGCCACACCAGTATTCACTATATTCTTACACAGAGAAGTGAATACAAAATCCCACAAAGGGATACCTCACACAGAGGATTTAGGATTCCCACAAAGAGATATCCTCACTCTCACACAGAGAGACCTCACACAGAGGATTTAGGATTCCCACAAAGAGATATCCTCACTCTCACACAGAGAGACCTCACACAGAGGATTTGTTCTTTCACACAGAAAGAACCAAACTCCCACAAAGAGAGTAACTAATTCCCATAAAGAGAATTAGGGTTTCGAAACAAAAACAAAACGAAACAACACTTACCTATGCCTTGATATGATCTTACCAATATGAAGAAGAAGGCATGCAAGTGAATGGCGAAGTGCTTGAGATTAGCTTTGATTGCACTTGTTGATCTTTCTCTTTTCTAGGAATGAATCCTAACACTTCTCACTTAAGTGTATGAAATGAAGAGAAGAAAGATGTTCTCCAAGTAGAGGAATGTGATTGAAATCCCTTGAAGAAATTCCCTAGAGCTTAGATGCTAAGCATAAGATTGAAGCTCAATGAGGGAATGGGGAAGGGGTGGCTTAGAGAAGAGATTAAATGATCTTCTATGATTTCCTAACCCTTTTCAAGAGGTCTAAATGAACTAAGCCAATCCCTATATATATGAAGCCAAAGAAACCCATAAAACCAGCCAAAACCCCAAAGGGAAGAAATCTGCAACGGCTAGATTTTGGCAGTTTACGGCAAGAACAGTCGACTGATCAACGGCTAGAAAATATCCTAACGACTATAATCTGAGCCAGGACAGTCGACTGTAGAAGACTACACAGGCGACTTAAAAGCAGACATCCGACTGTATATCCTTCATCAAGCGACTGCAGCAGGGATGTACAAGAAACAGAGAGCTGCACTCTTTCTCCACATAAACGCACAGGCGACTGATGTCAATAATACAGTCGACTGTCTTATAGTCAGGCGACTGTAATACCGTCATCAGTCGGCTGCTGTATAAGATGGAGAAAAGACAGAGAGAGATGCATATTTCGCACTTACGCCTTTCAGACGACTGAAGGCCATTTCACAGGCGACTGTAAATATACCGGCCACTGTAAAAACAGCAACAGGCGACTGTCTTGCAACATGAGAAAAAGCCCAAAAAATGCAAGAAGCGCACAGGCGACTGTTGACCAATTCACAGGCGACTGTAAGAGTACAGACGACTGTAAATTGAAAGAATGCAACTGATGCGAAAAGCTTAAGATGAGTCAATAGAAAAATTTGACTTGAGCTGTGCATGACAGTCAACTGTAGAAGGCTCGACAGGCGACTGGAAATCACCCAGTCGACTGTAAAACCTTCAGCAGGCGACTGCAGGAGAGCCAGAGACTCCAAATGAGTCTTTGGACAATATGAACCTATTGGGTTGGATTCTATGATAATCCTAAGGCTCTCTAAGATGGTTAAATGCAAATGCATGAGATTATGACCATCAATCAAGGCATTACAAAAATCCTAGACTCAAAAAGAGAAATGCAAGTAATAGAAATTACATGGATTACAAATTGCATCTCCTAGAGTCTAAGTCTTCAAGCTAACAAAACCTTGATGCTCACCATCATCTCCAAGCTTTGGCACTCCTTGATGAGCTTCTCTTCATCAAGCTCCAAGCTTTGGCACTCCTTGATGAGCTTCCCTTCATCAAGCTCCAAGCTTTGACAATGCTTCTCTAGATGTCCATCCATCATCATGCTCCAAGCTTTGGCTTCATTAGATGATCTTCATGACTTCATCCAAGCTTGAGCACACCATCACTCTTGGAGGTCTTTAAGATATCCCTTGTAATATCCTCCAAGCCTTATGCTTTGTCTCATCAACATATAATCATTAAGATAAACTGAGACTAAAACATAAGATTGATTAGCACACTAACATAATGTATTGATCAACATCAAAATAACATTAGTCTTGAAACCAAGAACTAACATCGTTGGCACGTTTTGATCTTCTTCGTATTTTACTTTGGGGTCATTTGGACCGTGGTCGTATTCTTCGACTCCCATGCTTTTATTTCTAGCCATTGTTGTTGTCGTTGATCTCCTCCCACCCTTTTTGCTAATGCCAAAGGGGGAGAGAATTAATAATAACGATGTGCTAAATGTTAATTTAAAGCAATTTACCGTGAATCTAATTTTATATGTTAGATTCAGGGAGAGTTAAGATATAAAAATGGATTTAGATCCTAAATTTCAATAATTGGATTCACATTTTATATTTTCCTCGTCTGCTTGATGCATATGTTTATTATTTAATATGGAATTAACGTGTCATCAATGCAGGGGGGAGTAAGTAAATTTCTTTTGCTTCATTATTATTGATTATTATTTATGTTGGTTTGTCATCACCAAAAAGGGGGAGAATGTTGAGTATTGATTCCTCGGATTTGGTTTTCATGATGAACAAACATAAATATCGTGAACTAACTCTTTGTGAGCGCAGTTATGGAGATCGTCGCCAAAATTCTATGAACATCAAAAGCGACGTCTCAAGAATTCTCAAAGCGCGTGATCGTGTGCCTGAAGCTTCGTTGAAGCTCTAGGAGCATTATTGAAGTCACGAGATTCGGTTTGAAGCTTTGAAGACGGTTCGCCAAGTTTTATTTATAGTCTTCTAGCTTCTTTTCGTAGAATGTTAAGCCTTGAGTAGGTCTTACATTATTATCTTCATTACGCTCATATCTTAGAGCTAGGATTATCTTAGAAGCCCATAGAAACTTTCCCGAAGCTTCACGCTTCATTTCGCGGCTTCTTGTGCATCTTAATTGGTTCAAGAAGAAGAACCAACCGACTAGATGACAATCTAGTCGGTCAGTAATCCTTCTTGAACCGACTAGATCTCATTGCTAAATTCAGCATCTTCACTGTTGACCAATTAGTCGGTCCAAGAAGGTTCACCGACCGACTAGTTGTCAAACTAGTCGGTTTGGAATCCTTCTTGGACCGACTAGTTAAGACTTCATTTCTCAGCCTGAGCTACTGTTTACAGTTAGTCGGTACAAGAACAACTATCGACAGACTAGTTGTGAAACTAGTCCGTTGGAATTTGTTCTTAGACCGACTAGCTCTCTTTGAATTCAGCCTAATGTTTTTCAACTCTTATTCGGTCAAAGAACACTCACCGACCGACTAGTTGTCAAACTAGTCGGTTGGCAAGTCTTCTTAGACCGACTAGTTCTTTACTCCCTGAACTTTCTATCTTGGCTGTGAACTCTTTAGTCGGTCCAAGTTGAATCACTGACCGACTAGTTGCAAATCTAGTCGGTCAATGATCCTTCTTAGACCGATTAGACTGCTTCAGAAATAGATCCGTTGGAGCTTTAATTGCACGAATTTTCCCTCTCTCTCCTCTCTATCCTATATAATCTTGAGATGCTTCTTCATAGCATTCAAGGATGCCATTATTGAGTTTAAGAGATCAAAGAGAGAGCATTTAATTCCCATTCCAAGCTCACTCATTTCTTAGAAGAATCTCTCCCTCACTCTTATTCCTCAAGAGAGATTCTCATTGATTGTGAGCCACTCAAGCTAGGAGCTTGAATCCAAGTCTCCAACATCTCCATAGCCACCTATTACTGATCATCTTGGTGGAGCTAGGGTTTGGTGACTTCTTCTTCCTTAAAATCCTCCTTGCCCTAAAGTCGTAAGTTTACTCAAGGCATAGGATTTTGTTGGTAAGCATTTCATATTTCATTTACTTTGATATTAAGTTTTTCTCTCGGTTGTGAGAGAAGTGTGTGATCCCGGTTTGTGGGAGTCACATTTTCATTTGTGTATGATTTGATCTTGTAGAGGTTTTCTACAAGAATTTCATAGTGCAAAACTTGGGTTAGTGGTTTCTAACACAAGTAGCCGAAGGGGATCCGGGTGTTTGGGACGTAGTATCACCGGGAACAATTCAGTGAGACTTGGGTGGATCCGAACCCATTATATTGTTTGTTTGCATTGTCGATTATTGTTGTCAATATTTAAATTCTGCATTGTTGGTTGAGTTTACACGATAATTAGGAATAATTACTCTTGATTATTTTAAAGTTCTATTCACCCCCCTCTAGTACTTGTGCAGTAGCTATCTGGGCATTACAGTATTGCATAAGCATGCGGGTGAATAAGGCACTCTCCAACCTGGAAAGAGAGTGATCCTTGTCACGATTGGAAACGGATAAGCCTGCGGGTGAATAGGGCACTCTCCAACCTGGAGAGAGTGATCCCTTGTCATGATTGGAAACGAATAAGCCTGCAGGCGAATAGGGCACTCTTCAACCTGGAAAGAGAGTGATCCCTTGTCACGATTGGAAACGGATAAGCCTGCGGGTGAATAGGGCACTCTCCAACATGGAGAGAGTGATCCCTTGTCTTGATTGGAAACGGATAAGTCTGTGGGAGAATAGGGCACTCTCCAAGCTAGGAGAGTGAACCCTTGTCACAAAACATAAGCCTGCGGGCGAATAGGGCACTCACCGAGTAAGTGAGTGATCCCTTGTCATGTCTTGTCGTGTGCACTTGGGTTTGGGACACAAGGAGAGGGTCTGACCCCCCTCGAACCGTTAGCCATGAACCCTTCGAGTCACACGTGTCTTGTCTTGTCTTGTCTTGTCTTGCCTCGTCTTGACCCGCTTATGTTAGTCACATAGTCGGTAGTGCACGCGACGGTTACTGCTTGTCATGTTTACTTTTCCTGCACCGTTTACTTTCTTTAACTGCCATGTTATAACCTCAGCTTGTTAATCAACCAGTAAATCGTTGCTTTAAATTATAGTACACTTGCAGTAGAGTCTAACCCTCTTTTGTAGACTTTACCTGACGTACAGTTCATTTTCTCTTGGGTTATGTACGTCAGGTGTCGAGCCGGAGATCGTGGACGAGGCAGACTTACCGGAGTACGTGGAGCCCGAGGACGTCGACCCAGAGTACGTGCGTGGATGAGGACCAGACCTAGAGGTCTTCTCCGTGGCTGCCTTTAAGAGGTTACTACTTTTAGTTTGCTCTCTTTCGGTAGTTTGTTGCCATGCTTAGGCTTCTCTTTTTAGACTTTTGTACTCGCTGAATATTATCTCTTTTTATTAATGAATGCAACTTTATTTCTGTACTTTCTGTTGTTCTGAATTTATAAATGCAAGAGCCTGAAAATTTTAAATGGTATCCCTATAGACGCTTATTGGGTCCGAGCTCCACAGCTCTAGCCTAAGCAGGCCTTAGTCACGTTTCGCTTCCGTCGTTTTGGGAAGCGGGGAGTGACACTTTGTACAGCAGTCACCTAATGAAAGTTATAGCACAAAGCTCAAAAACCAAATGACAAAGTATGTGCAAACCAGACGACTGTAAAACAAATCATTGGCGACTGTTTAGAGACAGGTGCATGTAAATTGTTTAGCAGTCGCCGGTTGAAAGTCTAAAATACACTTGCTTGAGAATTATGAATTGGAGGCCAAGAAAATGTGATCTAATGATTTCCTAGGACAGAAATAAAGATGTGTGTGTACTCCAACATAATTTTACTTCTAAGCTAGAAGAGAATAAAAATATTACATCTTGTATTTGCCTCTCTTCTTTCTATAAAATGAGCTTAAAGTCTTCTAGGAGCTTCAATCATCATCTTCGATCATCCAATCCACTTTAATGCTTTGATTGATCCTTGAGTGACATCCATTGCTAATTGATCTTCATGATATGCTTAGGCAATGGATTAACTACAAGTAGGGATTAGTCACTAGTATTTATGTTTGCTCAGCATCAAAACCAAGTAGGGATAAGTCTAATACTCAACAACGTGCTCTCTTGTTCTACCCATTCACGTCTCCTATTGTTCACTCTCCTTGTATCTGTCGCGATCTCAGGACCAGAGTTATGCGGCCACCTGCCTACACAAAATAAAGAGAAACTAGAAGAAGATCATCAGTAGCACTGGGGAATAAAAAGGAAAAAAGAAATAAAAAAAATAAGGAAAATAAAAGGAATGCGTAGACTAATAGATACACAACTAAATCGATATCAAGCCGATTGCCTCCTCGGCAATGGTGCCATTTGCATGATGATGCAAAACTATAATAACATCAAGCATACGGTGTCGTGTAGCCTACAGGTCGAACACAGGGAGGCGATGGTATGTGTATCGATTAATTATGCATCTAATTAGCTACGCAAATGATATAGTCAGTGGAGGGAAATTACACTAAAAATATGAAAAGAAAGAAAAGGTAGGAAAATGCAAGGGCTAGTCATCTCCACTATTGGTGGTTATATGCCGGATGGATCTAACTTCTCGATCCAATGGGTTGTAGTTGAAGATGAGGGATGAATATCAATCATCATGCTCTCAACGTCTAACCGTGAGAGAGGAATCAGATAATGGGTCAGATTCTTATCGGAGCTCAGATGGTTTGTCGGTAGCTACGATATAGGTAGTTCTAATGAGTGTGCTTGATTGTTCATCGGCACCTAGCATTAGGTATTCAACCCTCCATTGAGGCGTCAAACCAAATCCCGACTCATCGTCTACATCATCGTCATTTGAGACGCGATTGAATTTCTTCCTCCACTCAATCTTGTCCTCTGTGGCCTTGAAAGCAGTCCCCTTTAGCTTTGGCTTCTTATTAAATATAGGGATTTGAGGCTGTATGCATTCTTTCTTGTATTGAAGTCGCACTTCATACGCCATAAGATTCCCGATGCAATCCTCAACGTTATATTTACTCAAATCATTTGATTCCTCGATACTATTGGTCGTGGACTCACATTCCAATGTAAGAGATGACAAAATTTTTGTCACTCTATCCTCCATCGAAATTACCTTTCCTAGGGCTTCAAGCGCGTTCACAATCTTCGTGCATCGAGTGAACATCCCTTTAATGTCTGCACCTTCTTGCATCTTAAAAAGTTCATATTTAGATCGAAAAACACTAATTTTGATTGTTTTACCTTTGAATTTCCCTCGTAAGTGATTTGTAGAATATGCCAAATTTCATTTGACGATTTGCACATGGATATGCGATTGAACTAGTTGGGATCCATGGTGCAATGGAAAGCTGTCATCGCTTTGGCATTATACTTGATGGTGTCCTTCTCCGGCTTCGTTCTATCCTTCGTAGGCTTAGTGGTCTTCTCATACTCCTGCTCGATAATATCCCAAAGATCTTGGCCTCTTAACCAAATCATCATCTTTTGTCTTTAAAAAGGATATTAGTGCCATTAAAAAATGGAGGTCTAGCGGTAGATTGTCCTTCTTCATGAAAGCAAGAGGTAGGAGCCGATGCGATTGTTGGTAGAGTTCTTTAATCAAGCTTTGATACCAACTATAGGATCTAACACTACACCTACACTACTAAGCAACACACACTAGAGGGGGATGAATAGTGTAATGGCAATAATAAAGCTAATTATAAATTTCTTGTAAATGCAAAATTATAAAGAAAGATAATTAGCAAAATCCACAAGAGAAAAACAACACGATATATTCTAGTTCGACAAATGCCTACCTCAATCCCACACTCTTTCCAGAGTCTTGTGGACTTTCCACTATCAAGCCATTTCCCAGGCAACCCAAATACAACACACACTTTTCCAAGTGCCTATCTTTTCAAAAATAGCACACACAATCTTTTTCAAGATTGCAAACCATTTTCCAAGGGAATCACCTTTCTTTCCAGAGAGAACACTACCACAACCCGAAAGCTAGGTTTCACAAATAATGAAACATAATAGAAAATACAATCTTCCTATTGCATTGATTAAATGTACTAACTAAACATGAAGTGCAGAGGCAATGAACATTGATGTCCAAGTGCTAGATGTAAGCTTTGTGCACTTGTGGTTTTTCCTTAAGCTTTGGAGTTCAATGCAACATCAATGAAGCTCTTGGGAAATGAGAGAGATGAAGAAAGATGTAAATTTGCTCTTAGTTTTTGGCTAAGAAATGAATATCTATTCTGTGTGTATTAGTGCCAAAAACCCCCTCACATTCGGGTATAAATACTCTCTCAAACGTACACACAACCCAAGAAAATGGCCCCAAAAATTCGCAGTCTAACGGCTATAAATGGGCGGAATTCCTAGTTATCAGTCGTCTAAAAAAGGGTTAAAAGATGGGTGACGAGATGTTCATTTGTCTGGTCATCCTTCATCAGACGGCTGATAATGAATTGGTTAAGAATCAACTGAAGAACCAACTCCAAGCAACCAGTCGTCTGAAGAGCATTTGTCAGACGGCTGATGCACTGGTCAGTCCTCTGTCAAGTATTCTTCAGACAACTGGAAAGAGTGGGTGAAAAAGACATAGAGTTCTTAAAAGCTAACTCACCTTGTTCGATCGACTGGAGTTCATTGCCCATATGTCTGTAATACTATTCAGACATCTAGTCTTTGATCTTCAGACGTCTGTTCAGCCCTAGATTTTGGCCGACTAAAACAGATACGCCAGACATCTAGTCCTGGCATAAAGACACAATCAAGAGTGTTTTGGACAATGAACCTATTGGGATGGGTTCTAGGATATTCATTTGGATCACTAAGATGGAAAATGACATGAACATGTGTTTGTCCATCTAATCAAGGTATTCAAATATTCTATTAAATAAAGAGCAAAATACATACAGAATCAAAAATGATTTACAATGTTCTTCATGATTCTTCATGGCTTTAATGTTCCATTGCTACATGCTTTGAGTCCATCAACTCATCACCAATTGTTTTGTCTCTCCATTGATATAATCAAAGTTAATTTTCTGAGACTAAAACACTTTGAGCCATTAGTTAACACATAATGTGGTGATCATCATCAAAACCATATTGGGCTTAATAGCCAATATCCAATAGAAACAATTTCTTTAAGGCCTCGACTCTAGCTATTCGAGATTGCTCTCTATATAACTCTTTTTACATAGAGATATATGGATTGGATGTCCATATTCTTGTGTTGTCTCTGCAACTCATTGCTCATGGGTGCAAGAACAAGGCATTTGGCAAACTCACAGTCTTGAGTTTAGATCTTGAAAAGTTCTAATTCTTCATCAGAGCACTTATCAGTTGGGGTCTTAGGAGGCGACTCATCCAACACATATGCGACTTTGTCATATGTTAATGCTATCTTTATGTTTCTCAGCCAGTCTTTGTAATTACGTCTAGTAGTTTGTTTTTGTCAATGATTAATTTCAAGCCAGACACGATGCTGTGAAAGAATTTTAAAAAGAGTTACGAAAATGAAGCATATGTTATTTAAATAATTAGAGTGGTTTTCATCTAGCTATTTCTCTCACTAATTTTCATGATTATCTTAAACCCAAAAGATAGACGAAAATTATCATATATTCTTTTAGTGGGATTTGAGATCCAACTATCTTAAGTTCGATAACCCTTACCTTCTCCAAGTTATCATACTACATATTTGGTAGATAACATCTTTGTCAATTGCAATACTTTGCAACTCTCAATTATGGTTTTTACCCCTAGTCCTTTATGACCTTGACATTTGCCAATAAATCATAAAGTCTAGTTAATTCTTTCCCATTGTTTCGTATTCAGTAGGATGTGAGCAATGTGTCCTTCACCTTGGCTAACCAGGCACATCCTCACACCCCACGAATCCATCTTATGGTAGCAAAGATACATCACCTAGAGTTGACTGACTAAGGCTTGACCTTCTCCAACAACCATAGCGTCAATCTAGGTACCCTACATTCTTTGAAATGATGGAGGGCTACGGATAATCCTTAAAAGGATTTTGAATGTAATAGACTTGATATAATTGGAAGAACTAAGTCATGTAATTTAGTTGGATAAGAGAATTCAATCTGATCAATTGGCCAGGCAGTCACAATCTGAGAAGGGAGGTTTTTCGTGGGTTGAATCACCAAGTCAATGTTCCTTAATTACAAGAACCTTGCCCAAACTCGCCTTTATTAGTTAAACATCAAAATGATCAATTGAACTTCAAATCATAAAATATGTTTGACCATAGTAGTTCCAACTTCCTTGGGTTTAACATCAACTAATTAATTGCATTAATTAAATTTTGGTGCAAAACATGTGTCGTGAACAAAAAATTTGTAAAAAATCCATATTTTGCGAGCAATAATGAAAAAGTGATTTCATTTAATTTAGCAAGCGACCCTACAACTAGATATAAATAAAATTGCTAAGAAAATACTCGGACCACGAGGCAATGTCCTGCACCATTAGGTTACTTTACTAAAGGCAGAGCGTTCACATGGTCCTTATAATTATTTTTCTTATAATTATATTATAGCTAACATCCACATGATCCTATCATGAAAATAATTTTAAAGAATTTTAAAACAATGTTGAAACTTCTTTTAAAATCATAGCCTCTGAAGATTAATCATGATTAAACAATTTAGTACATGTTATCATATAACAGATCCAGAATAATCTTCTAATTAAAAATCAGAGATTTAAAATCATCAAAACACTGCCTATTGCTGGATTTATCGACTAGTCATCATATGGTGGTTAACTAATCCACAATCTACAGGTTATGCAACTGCCTACAGGTGGATTAATCGAATAGGGCGTTATGAAACTGCCAATATGTGGATTTGTCGACTAGACCTTACGGCCTAGTCGACTAGTCCACAAGTAGTTGACTAGTAGATGACTACAAGTCGACTAATCCATAGCAGGTGACTTATGCAAACACAATGTTCTGACGATAAAAATCCAATTTTTAAAGATCTAATAGGTTATAAAAACATTGATAGTAGTATGGCTCTGATACCACTATAAGGCTATGATGCTAGTATCTAAACAATTTAGATCATGATGTAGAAGACAAAAAATTCAAAATTTTCTTAACTAGCTATCAAGCCTAAGAACTACTACTAATCTAGAAATTATATCGCTGAACAATAAAAGTTAAAGGACATACCTTTGCATGAGTATGCTCAAGTGATACTTGCTGATCCTTAATCTCTTTCGGTGAAGACCAAAAGTACATCATTCATCCAACCTGCACCTTAGATGAATCACGGGATAAAGAATGCCTCCACGAATTAAACCACCTTCCTTGTTTTGCTAGAGTGAAGAAGAATGAGAAGGATAAACTCTCTCTTTATCTCAAGATATTGATCAAATCATGTCATGTCATGTCTCAAGAGGGCTGGGGTGGCCCCCTTTATATAGAGCTAGGGAAAAACTGAATCTGATTCAGATTGAGTATTTGCATTGCACTCAACCTTACACCAAGAAGAATTGGTGTCCTAAATGAGTTCCAATCCCATTGAAACTCTTGGAAGTGAATTACAGTTCAGTCCTAATTAAATCCCGCATCGAATCTGTGACATGCCATGGCAGCATTAGTCGGCTAGTTGCTAGTTGCTGTAACTAGTCGACTAATCAACTCTCTGTAACTTTTACAATTTACCTTAGCACTAGACAATTAATAGCTGATTAATTAACTAGTGCTAAAGCATGAGTTGACTAGTCCTTACTGACCTACTATCTTCATCTTATCTGATCACAATCCTTTGTGATCTTAGTCCATATAGTTTCTTCCTTTTCTTTTCGTGAGGAGTTCATCATCAATGTGAGACTCTAAAAACCCGATTCCTACTACAGTTGTGACCACGATCCCCATCGTAGCAACGATCAGTAACGACCCTAGCTGAGTGTGCCGACACCCGTTTCGGAACCGTCATTATCTGGTTTAGAGGATTGGAATCCCTCTGAGATAATCTTGGCCTTACCATGACAGATTATATGCTGTCAGATCCATTCATCATCACCATATCGCTAAGGTGTCTAGGATATTGTATCGAGTCAAACCCCATTACACCCTAAACCCATTGAGTCAAATGTGATCCCTTAGTTAATGGTTGGTGACACTTGTTAACTTCTTTAACAAGTTCATCTCCTACCTTGGTCAGGGATTTACTATGGATCCATTTACTCAACTGCAACACTAACCTCTATATACCAGAGGACACGAATCTCGATAGCATGGCCACTCTCTTTAAAGGCTTCATACTATACACAGCAGGTATCGACATGTCAGCTATAGAGCCAACGTTTGATATATACCCAAGTATAATCTTCCACATGCAATGTCCTTTAGAAAATCTCCGTTCAAAGGACTAACCTACACATACTGGCACTAGAGATCTTCTGTTGACACTCAAAGTATAGTAACCGTACAAAAGTATCTCTGGTGAGTCATTCTGTGAATTTGTTCTCCCAACAAGCATGTGCATTTTCTAATAATGTCTCCACACCGAGTGACTATGAGACCAGTCACTACCATCTGATGGTATAGATTAATGAACACTGGTCTAACTAAAATATCTATGGCCCATCTGAATATTCCTCTGACCAAGAACAGTTCTAGACTGATGATCAACGGACACATTGGCCTAATTATCATGATCTCCATTATGATCCCAATGTCCCTTTCATAAGTCATGTGACTTTATCCATGCATCATATAATCACAATCAACAACCATAGAAGTGACATAGAGGATTTCATAGATAAAGATTACCTAGCTTACTATCATTTCACACGAGATGTCTTATTACAATTACAAAAATTTTCTTAAGGGCATACATTTCCCAAGATAATCCACATATTCCTAGAAGTGTTTGACGTGTACCAATCTTGAGTCATCACTAACTTATGATTTACACATAGGTTATTGATCTCATCTTTTGACAAGGTGGCTCGTGATACTGGAATCTCATGGTTGCTATTTTCCATATCTATTGCAGTTGTTCAAGATAAATACTCAAATATTTTAAATAATGCCAAGCCTTTAATTCATCTTTTAATTTTTATAATCTTGTATAAGAGTGCTTAAAATATTGTCACATATACTCTTCTCAATGAGCATGACTTTTAGGTTGTAACGTAACTTCAAATTCTTTCAAGAGGGGTTTTCTTTACGATGTCAATCTATTTCCAAATTTAACTCTTGATAATTGAAGTAGCTCACTCTTGATAATGGTCCTTAATCTTCACTTTTATTATCAAACTTCCATCTACACCTTCTATACTTGTGCCCAGTAGACAAACATCTACTATTTTGCTAAAATAAATTTTTATGGCTATATTACTTGTATATCACTACATAGTCTACCATGCAAACATGTCATGCAATCTTACCCGTTGATAGTCTACCATGCAAACATGTCATGCAATCTTACCCATTGTCAACTAACTAGACAGATCAACACAAGCAAAGATATTATTAACTATCCATAAGACCATAACCTACTATGGAAAGTCTCCTTGGTAAAAGCATTATACATGCTGACACCATATTCATAAAGTAATTTTAAATCCTAAATTAATGACTATATAAAAACATTGATGTCATGAATATGGGAGTATTTCTTGCTCGGTGTTGAGCATGCTTCAATAGGGCCTTCCCATCATCTAGCCTAAGGCTTAACATACATGGGAAGCAGCGGAAGTAAAGAAAACATAAAAATCGCATTTTTATCAAAAACACTGTATGGAATAAAATGTTTAAAACCCTTTGTAGAATATTTTACTATCTAAGAAGGGGGACGAACCTATCTCGCAAAGATAGATCTAAAATAAATCTACTATTTAAAATTTAAAGAACATACCTTAAGTTTTTGCAGTCGCAAAAACTTTTCCTTAGGACGACGTCCCGAAGCGCTGCAACGCCTCGTCCAGAGACAACCACTTGCTCCAGAAAGTTTCACCTTAGATGGAACCACAATCTTAAGCTTCAGAGCGAATCTGAATTCCCTTTAAGTTTTGCTAGAACCTGAAACAGGGAATAAAGAGAAAAGGAGGAAAAAATTTGGTCGCCTTTAGATCTAGGTTTGCTCACTTTAATTTAGGATGAGCTCCCTTGATCTAGGCTTGGCATAAGTTTAGGAGGAAGAGGAGCACCCTATTTATAAGGTAAGTTGAGCCTTCAGTGGAGTATCGCATCTGATGTGGTATTAAAAATAGAATCCAAATTAACGTAAGTTTTTTCCCTTTCAAGGACTAAATTTCGAGTAATTAATTCTCCATCTCTGTTAAGCCTAAGAATCAAAATAATATATCATCTTGAAGAGCTTCAAACAAAGATCGCATAAAAACAAATGGTGATCAATTCCAAGGTCGTTTGACCCCTCAAACGAGTGCTCAAAAATCGCCAAAACAGCTCCAAAAACAGTCTGCAGACTGTTCATTCAGTTGGCCCCGCTACGGGCTGCACCTGACACCTACAAGGCTGGTCGCCCAGGTCTAGAGCGGCCTGGGCTGGAACCCAGTCTAGTTGGGCTCAAGCCCTTACAGCCAGCCAGTGCCTGGGGTCAAGCCCAGGCTTGCACTAGCCCCTTGGCGCACCCAGGCTAACGTATGGGTGTACCTGAGGCCATTTTAAGGGCTTTAGCTCGAGTTAGGACCCTGTTTTAGCATTTCTATGCTTTTGAATAGCTTGATTTTTTCTTCACATCATATGTGACCAAAATCCTCTCTGCAATAAATTGCGACCATATTAATTCTTAAGCATCATATGCATGTTCCTCTTATTACTGGGACACGGATCTCAGCATGCGTGAGACCCTATAACCTAACCCTACTACAGGTGGGACTCATAGGTCCAAACGATAGTGACCACAAGCAGCAGTTGTTGTCACTGGTTCAGTATCGTTATTACATGGTCTGCCACTTGACAAAACATTATCGACACTACCATTGGCTATGTCAGTGATGAATTCCGCAGTTTTAATCACTTTGTTAACACTATGTCGATGTGAAGCCTAGAGTATGGTTGACTGGCAACCCCTAATAGCTTCACGATCAATCAGCATCGTTTGGTCTTAGCTTGTCTTTGTTGGATCATATCCAACACACCTCGACGAAAGATTTCTGCTAAGTACCATACTAATTCCGCGACACTAATTCCCAACATTCTTGTGAGAAGAATCCTCTCTTGGCCACTACTCCCCTCGTACGCTTCATGTGTTACCCAACCAAAGACCTTTCGATAGGCCCTACCTCGAAACTAGGTCAAAAATCTAGGTGTCATCGTTCATGCACAGGCTCGTACAATGACCTCAAGTCAACGGACCATCTTACATATCATCACATGAGAGCTACTATTGATAGTTTTCTATGTGCTATCCATGTAGCAGCTCTCGTTGGGTCGTTCAGTAAACTTGATCTCTAATGAGCATCTGTGTCTCGTATCTGATTTCTCCAAATCGAACGATCGTGATGTCATCGCCACCAACACTTGGTGAAGACAGAGCACACAATAATCTATCTGATGCATCGATGTCCTTTCTTGATGCATCGATGACTACGAACAGTTTTAGACTTTATGCTACAAATGGTCGAAACACTTCTCCTTGATCGAGATCCTCTTCTCGATATATGTTCGACCTCGCATTAAGTCTCATGACTTTATCTAAGTTTAAAATGCAGACAAACATTTATAATAATACTTAGATAAACAATACCAAATAGCCTACTATCATTTTGAACAAGATGTCCCAATTGTAACTAATTGGCCTCGAGAGCATACATTTTCCAACATCTCCCACTTGCACTCAGGCCCAATTATCATGGTAGCACATATCACTTTTACACATGAGTCTCTCTAAACGATCACATGATATAGCCTTCGTGGATCTGCTAAATTTGTCTTCTTCGGAGACACACAGGAGTTCTATGTTCTTCGTTGATTTTATATCGTATATGAAGCAATAACTACGAAGAATATCTTTGCAGCCTTGGTTCTTTGACCAAATCTCTAGTCATTTGCAAGAACTCTGGGAATTGTCTTGACCGGTTTCTGTGTCCTTCTCTAGATATAGGTTCATAACTTTTCATTGATTGTAAATATATTTCTGTCTCTAGCCAAAATCAAGATAGTTATTACATTGCATAGAAATTATTGGGACATAATATTTCTTCTGAAGCAAGATGGCAATGCTTGCCAAGGTGTCAGACGTCTTCTGCGGCCCCAGCAGCAACGCTTGCTCTGTTGCTGACCTAGAGAACGACCCCTTCCTTTTCTAGCCTTCTATTCTTTCTCATCTCATGTTACATATTATTGATGTGAGAAACCACACTGGTATCAAATACAATGCATTTTGAAGTTATGGAAAGGACTATACTTTGTATAACAATTATACCTAGGTTGAGGCATCAATATGCCCCTTCTTCTTTTGTTCTAAGAATATCTTACAGTTCCTCCTCTAATGCCCTTTCATATGGCAGGAATGACACTCTGCCTTGGCCGATGCCCCCCTTGGCACCTTTCTTTTACCCTTCTCGATTGCGTTCGTTGGTTGAAGGGCCTTCTTCTTCTTTTCATTGCCCTTAGACTTGGAGGACGAAGAAGACCGACAACCAACATAGTAGACTTGTCCTTCAAGCCATCCTCAAACTGTCAAAGTATGTTGAGGAGTTTAGGAAGTTCAACCTTGATCTTGTTCATAATAAAATTAATAATGAACGGGGTAAACTTGAGGGTAAGAGAATTTAGGACCAAGTCCGAGACAACTTATGATCCATAACGACACCAAGATGTGCAAGATCCTCTATATACTTAATCATATTGAGCATAAGATAATCATATTGAGCACATGATCTTGCACCATGCCCCACTCATCTTCGTACTAAACAATTTACATAAAGCCTCGAACATTGCGACCCGAGATGATTTACCATACAATTGTTTTGTACTGAGAAAAATGCTATAAACGTCCATATATTCGTGCCACCATTGGAGCTCATTTTCCATAGAGGCTAAAGTGAGGCATTGAGATTTTTCATCATCTAGGAGCCAATGCTTATAAGATTCAACAATCTCAGCTTTGGCCCCATTAGGTGGTTTTTAGGTATGGGGTCTTTGAAGACATATCTTATTCTTTCAAATGAAAGTGCAAGTTTGATATTTCTGACCTAGTCTTCATAATTATTACAAGTGGTCATATTCTTATCTAAAATGAGCTTAAGTCCAGACGACATTGCTACAACGATTAGAACACCAAATTTAGCATGCGTTCGTTATTTTTTAAACATAGTTAGATTGGTTTTTATCTAACTATATCCTCCCACTATTTTTGCAATCATCTCAAACCATGGAGATTGAATGAATATTGATATTTAGTGGGAAATGGACCAAACCACCTTGAGTTTCACAACATTGAGTGTGCTCAGTAGATGACTTTTCATCAATCACATCATATGTGATTCTCTTATCAGTTTTTACCCCTAGTCACTTATGATCTTGAGTGTGCTCAACAAATCATAATGACTAGTTTAGTCGAACCCTTGTTTTCTTGTCCAGTCCTAACTTACACCGGCGCTCGGTTATGTTCACAATGCGACGGTTTGGGTTAGTCTGAATTACATCATATGTAAAATGGAATCGGTTTCTAAAATATCACAATGACATAGCTTGGGTGTGTCCAACAACTATAACAGGAGTCCCTGGTTGCCAAATTTCAAAAACAAAGGGGGGCTAAGGCTAACCTTAAAAGGATCATTAAAGTAATTGACTAGATATAATCAATGCCTGCATTATTGATAATTAGAGTTCTATGTTGATCCAATTGAACACGGCCAGGTAGGTTTGACCAGGTTAGAATCACTTATCCCTAGCTAGGGCGAGCTTACTAGGGTGATCCAGTCCTAGACACTAAACAATTCTAGACACCGGTTCGCGGATACCTTAAGAGCATCGATTATCAAAATATGCTTCATCTCTATATGTATGGGTTCTTTCAAATTAGTTAACCCTAATTCTAGGCGATTACTATAACTATAATTTTAAGAACCCACAATATCACAAAACGGACATCCCATGTAATTATCATATAATAGAAAGGAAGTCTAATTTTTGAAAATAATTTTCGAAAAACCAAAAGCACATATAATTATTGCGCAATGCCACGGGACCACGTCATCACCATCGGTTGGCTAACTATGGCAGAGCGACGGTAGGACCTTTGCAATATAAAATTATATGTCATGCCGTGAAATCCAAAAAACATTGCAATTTATCCATCACTTAAAAATAAATTACAATCATCACATAATGCTTGTAAGATCTCTAGTACACCCTAATAGATTAAGGAAACTCCATGGTCCAAGAAGACTGCCACCACCTAGCAACAGATTGCAAAGCACCTCTTTGGCTCATCGCAACTCCATGAATCTCCAGCTATTATCAACTTCGGGTAGCTTCACCTCCTAAATTTACTATACATTTACAAAAGGACATCCCATTTGAAAATAATAAGTACACAAATGAGGCCAAAATTAGTTACATAAAAATCAGTGCTCAGGAACTATAAATTACATAATTAAAATTTACACCTACAGAGCTTTACATGCCACAACAGAAGTACAAACATTGTCCGCACGCATATTATAAATAACAGAAAAATAAGATCCTAGGTAAAACTCACTTTGATACCAATGTTGGGTTTTGAGCATGCTTCCATAGGGCTTTTCCCATCGTCTAGCCCAAGGCTTAACAAACGCGGGAAGAAGAAGAAGAAAAGAAAACATAAAAATCGCATTTTTATGAAAAACTCCCTACGGAATAAAATGTTTAAAAACCTTTGCAGGATCTTTAACTATCTAAGGAGAAGGACGAAACTATCAAGCAAAGATAGATCTACAATAAATCTTCTATTTAAAGTTTCTAGAACATACCTTAAATTTTTGCAATCGTAAAAACTTTTCCTCAGGACGACGTCCTAAAGCATGCAACACTTCGTCGATTGGTGACCACTTGCTCCAGAAAGTTTCACCTTGTTTGGAACCCTCGCCTCAAACATCAAATCGAATCCAAATTCGCTTCAAGTTTTGCTAGAATATGAAAGAGGGAATAAAGAGAAAACGAGGGGAAATTTTGGTCACCTTTAGATCTATGTTTTCTCACTTTAATTTAGGATGAGCTCCCTGATCTAGTCTTGGTGTAAGTTTAGGAGGAAGAGGAGCACCTTATTTATAGGGTGAATTGAGCCTTCAGTAGAGTATCACATCTGATGTGTTACTAAAAAAAGAATCCACATTAATTCAAGTTTTTTCCCTTTTAAGGACTAAACTTTGAGTAATTAATTCTCCCTCTCTATTAAGCCTAAGAATCAAAATGATATATCATTTTGAAGTGCTTCAAACATAGATCGCATAGAAATAAACGATGCTTAATTCTGAGGTCGTTTGACCTCCCAAACGAGTGCTTAAAATCTCCAAAACAGCCCTCAAAATAGTACGTAGACTGTTCATTTAGTGGGCCCCGCTACAGGCCCCACTGGCACTGTACACACAGAGTCGGGTGCTTGCCCGCTAGGTGCATGGGCTAGAGTGGCTAGGGCTCGTACCCAGGCCACCTGCCAGTCCTGGGCTCGTGCCCAGGCACTGTTCTGGGCTCGAGCCCAGGCACTATGCTAGGCTCGCCCAGCACTTGGGCTCGAGCACATGCACCTGGCCAGTGCTTAGTCTCGAGCCTAGGAGCAGTTGGGGTCGAGCCCAGGTCTAGGCTAGCCCCCTGGCACACACAGACTGATGCATGTGGGTGATCACGCCCAAATATACACCCAGAAAACGACTATAGGCTTACCGTAAAGCGCACGGTGTAGTGGCGAGCGGGTATCGAACACGAGGAGGACAAATGACGGTACTCTATTTTAATCACCTAGCTATTGGTGGTAGAATGGAATGGTTTCGAGAATAGTGTCACAGTCGTTCAATTAACAATTTGAATTATATAATAAAGGCGTCTAGGGCCAGGGAATCCCCACTACAGATCGTCATTCATTTCTGTGAATCGTGAATCTCAATGTTGCAAGGCTTGAATTGAGGTGAACTAGTCGTAACTGAATAGAGAACCAAGCTCATGCTCTCTCGCTATTGCAGGTCTATAGCAACCTAGATTAGGGCCCACTCTCATGCAAACCCTAACCTATGCCTCTAGCACAAAGATCGACATCATTGTCCAATCACACCTCGAGCCCACTCTCGTGCAAACACGAGTTACGATCTAGGTTATGATAGTTCGCATTCGTCCAATCTCTTGCAAACGAATATGAGTATAGATTTATAATAAAAATCCTAGCTTTGGTCCAATCTCTTGCAAACCAAGTCTAGAGAATCTCGATTATAAACCTAAATCGAATATCTAGGCCTTCCCATCGATTGGAATCCAATCTCTTGCAAACCCCAATCAATGGAAATTCCTAGCTACTCGTAGTAAATCAATCATAACCCAACCGTCT